>CM060471.1:9950347-10520347 GCA_030544235.1 Lepturacanthus savala
AGCAAAATTTCTCAAAGGGAATGAATGCGACAAGGTCAAAAAACGCTGCCTAGTGCTCGGGCATACTTTCCATTTATACTTCAAACACGTCTTGTGTATTAATGTTTGATAGGTAATGCAGTTTTTAATCAATCACTGATTAATGACAGCAATCATTTTTGCAGAAAGTCTGCGTTTATACTGGGACCTATGGGAGAGGCAATGCTTCAGTGGGTGACATCATTGGTTACAGTGAAGGAGAACAAAATAAAAATCTAGATTTTTTTTTCTTTTCACTCTCCTGCCAGCCGCAATTTATAATGTACATGCAGGATTTTTTCCTACTTTGTAGAGAAAATTGGTCAGATTCTCACAATATGCTCACAACATTTTTGCTGTAGGTGTGCCCCTTGTATATAATAGCATACATTTACTGGTATTATTTGTCTGAAATCTCTGCAGAAGCTCATCATAATGTACACTTTCTGACAGTAGCCCTTTCAAAATTTCCCCACAGGAAAATTTTCTATTTTTTTTTTTTTTCAGATTCTGCACAAACAAGATGTGACAACAGCTTTGATATGCACCAGTCGGAAGTGGGCAAAGCTGAGCACTCACAGAGTTGTGGGCAGATTTTTGCCCCCTAGTGGGTTAATGCAACCACACGACCACCTCTGCCAGCGTTTGAGTCCCTGCATGAAGACGCTTCCCTGTTTGTCCTGTCCACAAGTATCATGACTCATTAATATGGTTATTAGAGGATAATGCAGGTTTTATGATGGCGAAACAAGCACATGAGGTTTTGTTTTCCATTTGAATCCCATTTACTAACAAAAATAAAGTAAGTCAATGCGTTCGTCACCTTTAAAAAACAAAAAGACAGAGCAGTGCCTGTTTTTAACAGGTTTTCCATCAGAGAAAAGTGGCTTTTGACTGTAACCTGTGAGACTTTTTTTTCTACTTTCTATTTGTTCCTACTTCACATTGTCAAAGCTGTGAATTTCTCCAAAAGTCAGTTTTTCTGCACCATGTTTTTCTTTTTGCAAACTCTGAGGCAGAAATCTTCACTTCAGCTCTTCACAATAAAGGTTTTGGTTTTATTCCTGCCTATATTCTGAAGGGGTTTGTTCGCTTATCATCTTTTTATAACTAAAAAGATGGAAATAATGTATTTATTATTATTCATGTATTTATTCAAGTCAAAGTCATCAACTATCAGTAAAAACCTTTGACTCTAATATGTCAACAAAATTAATTACGTTTTAATGAATCAAGAATTTTGAATCTGGTTGTATCCAATCTTTATATTTCTGTTCTGGAATAGTTTGCAAATCAGCATTTATTTACTTAGATAATGCATAATTTGTATATTTGAGCATAAAATATCAGAAAACTTGTGACAAAAACACTTTTCTAAATGAAAAAAAAATCAACAGGGGAAGTTTATTGGTGATATGTATTAAGTTAAGTTTGTTTCCCTATTCACCTTAAATTTGTGTATTGATAATAATAAACACATTTGCAAATGTTGTGATTTTGCAATATTTTTCAATCATAAGGATTTTGTGCCCAATTTATTAAAGATGATAGATTTTTTTTGTCTCATTGATGATGTTTTCTCATACAGTGAATGTCTTTTTACTCTGAATAGGTTATTTTCATAACTTAGAGAAGGTTTTTAACATGAACAATCCTTTTAAATACATGTTTTCTTCTTCTTCGAGCATCTTGATCTAGTCCTGCTCTCACAGAAAGCGCATTTTCTTCAAGCTTTTACAAACTGCCCCTGCATTTTGTCCAGTCATTAGGGATACTAAGTGGATTTAGAAAACTTTATTCTCCCAAAACTTTTTTTTAGTACGGCTCATGAAGTTTTAAAATCATGCAGGCCATTCATCGCAGGGAAATATGTGAGAAATTCTCAAGATGTTTTTGTTTGATGTAATGCTGGAGTCATTTAAAATGACATCTTGGCTTTAAATATTCAACTCGTATAAGCATGATACTACTTCAAATTATTTCTGGACCAAGCAGAAAAAAAGATATTGGACTCTATCACATAATATTAATATTTAATTTTAATTTCAAACTCCTTATGGAGATTTTTTGGGAAACACTGAGAACAGACGTGCACCAGTTATATGCTGTCCATTAACTAACTCTTGTTTTGTTGTTAGGAGTTAACTTCATGGAAAGTGTTGCTTCTTTAACACATCATTGTTTTGCAGTAAGAAACTTATGTTTGTCTGTGGGAAGATGTTGAACATTTATCCTGAACTGGCAATTTGAGTGTGTTCGAAAGGAGCAAAAATCAAGACTAATACAGAAGTAGTGCAGACTTTAAACTTTACAAACACTCAGTAACAAATAATCAATGAAACCTCAAATATGTTTTCAGTGCAAAAAACATGACGGGAAACATATTTATGATGGAAGATTGATGAATGAGACTGATGAAGCCAAACAGGCAGGAACATGCTGGGAAAATGCTGCCTTGTATGATAGAGAATATCCACTATTTATATGAGAAAGTAAATAAAGAAAAACTAGACAGTGTTTGTGAATCTATCTTGATCCGCTGCATTTGAGATCAGATGCAGAATTTAGAACACATGCATTTGTCTCCTCCAGTAAAAACACTTTTCTAGTATATATATAGTATATGTATGTAGTATATATGTGTAGTATATATGTGTGTGGACTCAGCAGGGATAATATCAAACGAGAAAAGTTGATCTACAAGAGAATAGATATTTGAAAGCAATACAGAATACGAGATTTGATGCATTTCGAATGGTGTTTATTTGTTACTTAATAAGATGAGGCTGCAAAACTGATTAACAATCAAGATTCTTTGCATTTAACATGACAGGAAGATTATTTTTGATGAAGGCTTAATAATAAGAACTATATGATAAAACATGACTTTATTCTGTCTTGTATGATAAAGAATTTACATCACTTGCCACTAATTTACCTGCACCAGGAAACAATTAAAGAAAAATAAGGATCAGAATAGAATTCCAACCAAGAGCAATCAGAGTTTTCAGCTTTTGTGAATCCACCTTGGTCTGCTGCACTTCAGGGGAAAAGTTGAATTTACTATTTAATAAGAGCTGAGGTTGCAAAACTGATTAAAAGATGAATATTTCTTGCATTTGAGGTAACTATTGAACATAATCCAACTTTGAACTTTGCAGCCAAAAACCTCACCAAAAAAAAAAAAAGTTCACGGAAGCTGCATGGAAGAATCTCATAATAAATCACTTTTTTTTGTTTTCTTCATCATACAATAAACAAATATTATTATTTGTTATTATAAATATTTTTATGTGCATCCCCTCATCCTCACCCACCAGCAGCAGCTCCACCATCACTTCGCAGGCAAACCAGCCTTTTTCTAGCCCGACATTATCTTCATCCAGTGGAGGCTGAAATGACGGGAGAGAGACCCGGGGACGGCTCACTCACACCGGGGGAGGCTGTGGAAGTTTAGCGGGGAAGCCGCTGCGTGTGTCTCCCTCTTTTTTTTTTACTTTCGCCGACCCCCTCCTCCTCCTCCTTCTCCTCCTCCACCACCACCACCTCCTCCTCCTCCTCCGCTGGCAGAAATTTATAAAGAACAAAAAATCCGCCGAGGGAGGGAGGGGGGCTGATATACGCCGAGGCTGAAATCGAGAGGCGAACCCAGGGAAAGAGGAGTAATTTCTACACGGGACTTTCCCCCTCTTAGTCCCCCAAAAGGAGGGGGAAAAGTCGCAATATTGGAAACGAAAAGGAACGAGCTTGTAAAGGGCGTGAAAACGTCTGCAATTGTGGATACTTTATATATTTTTATTTCGAAAAAATATGGCCGAGAACGTTCTGGACTCTGGCCCGCCTTCAGCCAAGAGGCCTAAACTCTCCTCTCCGGCACTTTCCGCCTCCGCCAGCGATGGAAACGGTGAGTATTGTTTAATGGTGGTATTCGTTGAGGGTTTTATTCGTTAAATTTGACGTTTTTCGGCGGCTACTTGAAAGGGGAAGCGGGATTACTCTTCTGTTTTTGTCGTAGCTTGGCTAACGTTAGCGCGCTAGTAGTTGAGTGTGAGTGTGTGTGTGTGTGATAGAGGAGCTAGCTCCCATGCTAACAGCCATTTTAGCCGGTGTTACGGTGTAACGTGTGGCCGTGTTAACTGGTGCCTCTCAGCAGAATCCGCCGTGGTCGCATGTGGTGACGTCAGGCGCTGGAAAACCCAACAGATACTAGATATATTTAAAACAAATAAAATATTATAAATACAACTCAGTCTGTTATAAATACGAAGGAATGTCAATAAACAGCATTTATTAAAAAATCTTGAACTGAAGTCTCAAAACGTTGCTTTCATTTTATTTACTTTTACATTAACTCTATCTAATGTAATTACTATAAATCTAGGTAATTTAAATAAATACAATGACTAATTGTCTTCATATTATTTGATTTCTTGCAGCCTACAATTTTACTTAACTCATATTTAAATAAAGTTACTCGTACCTATTCGTTTTGCTTGTTTCCTACACGCTCTTATCTATATTTATTCCTCAATGTTAAACGAGTCCTAATAGTTTAATAGTAATGGCCATGAACGTTATTTATATCACTTTACATACAGGGAATGCAGCTCAAATAGACAACAAATATGAGTGTTTTAGCTATTGCTCATACCCTATAATGTTTTGTCTTAAAATGTTTCTAATGTTTTTTTAGTTCGTGTTGAAAAGCATTTTGAGATGCATTTCTGTATGAAAGATTCGATACATAGTCTTTATTATCGAACATTAAAGTTAAATTGTGCACAGCAAAACGCAATAATATATATTTTCAACCAGATAACTTGGTATCAAATTCGTTATTAGCTGCTCTGCTAATCTATGTTTCCTCACATAAAATGTCAACAAAGCTGACCGCTACTTGGAGTCAGACAAAAGGAACCTGACGAATAATAACTTTACTGAACACTGAATTGAAGGTATATTACTGCTATCTACGTGCTCTGTTCATGTTTTGCAAGCACGACGCGTTCTGTTTAACGAGGCACCAGTTAACACGGTCACTCTTTAAACCGGAACACCTGTGCTACCACTCGGGCTAAGCTAAGATAGCCGAATGCGGGTGTTCCAACCAGTCCTGTGTCTTAAATGACTCCTTTAGACGCAGCTGATCATAAACTAAAGTTATACTAAAGTTTTTAATGGTTTACAGTAAATCGGCAGTGAGTTGCAGCCGCTCTTAGGCTGCTATTTGAGTTTTTTAAGCCTCAAAACGTATGAAACAATCAGTTGTTTTGCCCCATCATAACTCCTCTCCTAACTATCAGTTAATAGTGTTAACCAAAGCAGCGCTAAATTTAGGCCCACAGCACTGGTCTGAGTGATTGTTAAACTCAAATTGCCATTGTTGGTGTACGTGTGTGTGTGTTTTTGTGGATGGCGTATGTATGGCAGCAGCTGGAATAGTGGCCCGAGAACAAAACTGTGCAGCATGGACATGTCCAGCGGCCACTGCGAGGACAGCAGGCAGGATAACACTCCTCCAAGCACGAATTAGACCCACAGATTTTCACCACTCAAAGGCTGAATATGCAGGATTTCCCTAAAAACAATATATAAACTCATAGAGCAGTAACCCATTAGACGTGTGTGGTGTTTATATGTCGAGACCCTGCTGCCCTCCACTTATATTTTCTACTTTTCTCACTGTGTTAGAGGATAGTCACATCCTGAAAAAATCAAAACAATGACAAATAAGTGATGATTACCAATCTAATTTGTATACATTTACTGTATTTAATGTGAACGTTTAATCTGCCTTAACTTCCTAGTGAAGACTGCAAGCAAGCTTCTCAAAGTATGAATTGGACCCGCAGATTTCACTACTTTATGTATTTTTTTAAATTATTATTAATATTTTTTATATTCTGAAAGGCTGCCTTTTAGGCCGTTGTGTAGTCAGGAATAAGCTGTCCGTGTCATTCAGCTGTGGGAATACTTTCAGTGTGGGAATAGTTCAGCCATTGCTGCACACATGTTACGCTACCTTGCATCTTGCATAGCACATTTTGAAGAAGATCAGTCTATTGCTGTCAAGAAAGTAGCGGTGGAATAAGGATTCAAATATTTTACTGATGTAAAAGTCTAAATTCAGTGGTCCTAAAATAGTCCTTTACAAGTAAAAGACTTAAATTCAATTAGTACGAGAACAGAAGTATTATTAGCAAAATGTAAGTATTTGTTACATAAATAAAAAAAACAGCTTTTTTATATTATTATAGTATAATATTTTAGTTTTTATCACTAATACCTGTAAGAACATTTTATTGCTGCATAATATTCTACAAGTGTGTCATATTTTTATAATTCATTATTTTTTATAGCATTTTTTACACAATGTGCATCACTTTTTTTTCTAAAGAAAAAAACATAATATTGAAGTAATTTAGTGTAAAATCTCAATCTGAACAGTAGCAAATAATATAAGTCGTGAATAAGCATGGTGAATAAAGTAGAATATTTCCCTCTAAAGTTAGTGAAGTTGAAGTCTAATGTAGCATCACAAGGAAAAGTAAAGTACAAGCACCTCAAAAGTATTTCAGCACAGCATTTGAGTATTTAAGTTATATTCCACTACTATAAGAGAGTGATCTGCATTGGAATATATTGTCTTCAAAGAGTATTTAAGTAGAGTATTTTAGGTTGTTAAGAGTTTATATGACGAGGGAAAAAAAACAAACATTGAGAAATTAGACTCCTAACAATGCTGCACTATTGCACTATGAAAAATACAATTTATTGCATGTCAAAATTTGTCCAAATTGCTTTTTTGATTTCAGTAACAAAGTTGCATGAATCTGTTTAACTCCTAGTGTTCTAGTTTTAAAAATAGGGACAGACGACCATGTTTTCATTAAGGTCTTATAATGAGCTGAATCAGAATTTAGATGCATATTCTGTCCTACAGATGTTTGTCTAAATGCTAGTGGAATTATCACTTTTATGTTATTATATGTGCATCTATACGTAAATGGCATAATTAAGTGTTGCAATTCATTTGCATGGAAGTTACTTGTTTTTCAGCTTCTACCTGCAAAAAAAGTTTGTAATGAAAGTAAGTAATGGCAGTTTTTCAGATTTAGTTAACAGTAGTACTGATAGGTACTGATCAATTATTTAATATTGATGCAACCACAACTGATATTCTTCATTTGATAGTCTTGTATTGTAACTTGACAAATTACCTAAATTGATGTATAGGTCCTGGTTAGGTGAGTGGAGACACTGTGTAGTACCTTTTACTGTCTTAGAAAAAACTGAATTACAGAAGAACAGGAATCAGGAATAAAGTAAATTCTGTAATGTCCACCATAAACATCTATAAAGACACAAGATGTCTAAGGTGTGTGCTGTTGAAGCTGCTGGACACAAACCGACACACTGAGTGTGCGTCTCTGCCATCTTGGCTCCATTTTTGTGGCGTTATTGCTATTAAACAACCTGTCTTTGCAACACGTTGAATCACTTCGCCGGTCAGGGATTATCCTCGCATGCAGGACTGTGTGTTTGCATGTTTGATACACATTCTTCTGGATCTCACCTGTAGTTTGTTGCAATGTTAAATTATTTCTGACGAGAGGAAACTGTTCACACACCTCCAATGGCTTTCATCAGTTTTTGTATGTCGAGAATTCAATTGCAATTTCACTCAGTCATGCTGAAAAATAAAGGATTATAGCAGCTTAACGTGGCTGTGGCCCTTTGTTTTCATCTCGTTGTCTACCTCCCCTCCACTTCCTAAACTTTCTTGAATTTTTTTCGTTTCAGATTTCGGCTCGCTGTTCGACTTGGAGCACGACCTTCCGGACGAGCTCATCAGCTCTAATGACCCAGGCCTGGTCAATGGCGGGGACCTCAACCAGTTGCACACCACCCTCGGAGGAGGCCCTACGGGCCTGGGTCCTGGAGGAGCGGGAGGAATGGGTCTCGGTCTCGGTCCCGGAGGAGGCCCCGGCGGTGTTGTTGGAGGCCAGGACGCGGTGGCCAAGCACAAACAGCTGTCCGAGCTGCTGCGTTCAGGTGCTCCCGCAGCGACCCAGCAGGGACACCAGGGAGCAATGGGCAGCCCAGGAGGCCCCGCCACCATGGGGCAGCACCTGGCGAACATGAAGGCGTCCCCGGGCCAGGGGCCACAGCAGATGATGGGCCAGGGGCCGCAGCATCTCTCCCCCCAGCAGCAGAACATGATGCAGCAGAACGCCGCCGCCGGAATGATGGGCGGCATGAACAGAGCCATGATGGGAGCACAGCAGAAAGGAAATAACGGACAGCAGCAGCCGGGCATGATGGGGAATCAGGTGATGAACGGCTCCCCCAGGATGGGCTTTGGAAATCAGGGGATGGGCGGCAACAGCAACCTGTTGGCTGAGACCCTGCAGCAGCAGGGGGCTGGAGGCCAGGCTGGGATGAGAGGACAGCAGCCTGGAGCACTGAACAAGGTAGGAGACATTCTCATAGACACAGAGAAGATGATGATCCACAAGATATTCTCAACCATCCCTTTTATACAGGGAGCTTGGGCTGAAAAAATATTTTGATAGTTAATTAATTTCTGGGTTATTAAAATGATTAAATTGTTTGGTTATAAAATGGTGTGAGAATAAAATGTCCAGACTAACAGTCCACAACCCAAAGATCATCAGTTTATTATCATAGAAGTCTAAAGAAACCAGAAGATAATATATTTTGAGCAGCTGGAACCAGAGAATTTGGACATTTTCTTCTTAAAAATTACACAAATAAATTATAAAAATAGTAGGTGATTAACATGATAGTTAACAGATTGATTGACTAATTGTTGCAGCTCAAAAGGTGCAAATGCCATTTGTTGAAAATAATTTTAAAAAGTGTTCCACATGTAGTTAATGTTCAAAAACCTTTTATTACTACTCATTTACTACTTTTACTACTTTTAAAAATAGAAATGTGCATTAAAAATTTGTTCTTTACAGCATAAACTTTGTTCAAAATGAAGTCGTAATGAAATATCATCATTAGTATGATGATTAATCATAAGTCACGACCATCTATGATGCTTTATGAAACCTTTCCATACTAAATATTGGAGCTTTTAATATTTTTTTCCTTTATTCCTCTAAAGAACCACAAAATACAGCTTTGGGTCTGTGGCTGTATGTATTTTACAACCATGAGAAATGCAAGCTTGGAGTTTAATTGGCAAACACACACCCTTAACTCAACAGTTGAGGGTGTGTGTGTGTGTGTGTGCGCGCGCGCATGTGTGTGTTTGTGATTGTGACTCCCACAGGAGTCACAGTACAAATGTGGCTGTTGCTACAGAATAAATGTGGTAGAGGAGCCGCTGATGTTTGATTTTAACCAGGCACCAGATCCAAAGCCATGAGAGGATTTCCAGGTCCTGTTTTGGGAGCAGTAAAAAGAGAAATGCACTGTAGGTTGTGAAGATGAGTGACGGATTTAAGGGAAGAGGAAAGCAACAGGTATTGATGAGGAATATATCCATCCCTTGAGTCTGCTTGGAGAACGATGAAATATTATCAACATATAGCTGTTACCACCACTGCTGGTTAAAGAACTTAGAACTGGAGTCTATCTCAATGATGTGTGAATCTAGTTTTGTATGTTTTACTACATTTACTAATGGTTCAATTTATCTTGAGCAGTAAGAGGTGTAAAAAATGTTAATAAAACAGACTTTATGTCTTGTTTTGGGGGGGTGAAATCTTCCCTGTAACTTGGCGTTCACGGTGTGAGTAAATCTACTCAGGCCTTCGTCGTTTAACAGCTTTGGGATCAAGGGAGACCCTGCAAAATCATGGTGGAATTTGCCAGAACTAGAAATGCTGTCACATGTTCAGATGCTGCGGCCGATAATTAAAGTGAAATGTGGTTGCAGCTACATGGTTAAATATCTTCTCTCTGTGCCTGATGTGTCATTCATCACATCCTTCTGCTCTTTATATTGCTGCATCAGTCTTGCTAACTTTTCCCTGTTTCTTTATTTCTCCTCCTAGATGGGGATGATGGGAAACCCCGGGGTCCCGTTTGGAGGTCCATATGCAGGGCAGGGGAATCAAGGTCTTGGAGGTGCAGGGCTGGGCCCTCAGCTCCAGAACAAAGGTCCCATGGCCAACAGCCTGGCCCAGTTCAGTGTGGACAAGAAGAACCAGCCAATGCAAGGAATGGCTGCCATGGTGAGGATATTTACGCTCTGCCTGAAGTATGATAGTCAATTAATCTATCGATTATTGAAACAATCGGTTAGTTGTTTGATTATGATAAACAACAAACGTGGCCACACAATCAGAGTATGTGATGATGTTTATATTGTGCAGCCCTGGTCTTCATATAAAATCTTGAGTCCTCTTTCACTGATTAGGTCTGCAACTAACGACAATTCTGATAGTCAACACTCTAATTGATTCTTGGCGAATAATGTCATAGTTGAAAATTGATTTAATTGTTGTAGCTCTACTAAAGTAACGAGTGTGAAATAGTGTTCGAGTCGAAACCACCTAAACCGAGACCAAGTCATAACCAAGACTTTGAAGGTTTTAGACGAAGTCAAGGCCAGTGTGAGTCACACAATTACAATTAAAAATGGCCACACAATCACAGTAATGTTATTTATATCCATCAGCTGTGGTCTTAAAATAAAATCCTGAGTCCTCTTCCACTAATTAGGTCTGCAACGACCATTTTGATAGTTGATTAATCTATTGATTATTGAAATGATTAGTTGTCTCCTTCATGAAATGGTGTAAAACGTTGATCACCGTTTCCCACAACTGAAGATTCAATTTAAAATGTGCAGACAAACAGATATTCCCTTCTTAAAAATGACTTGAGCCTGAAGAAATCCTCTCGTGTTAAATGGAAAACAATTGTTGTACTCATTGGACACAAAACAGCAGATTTCAGTATCAACTCATTGTCTTACTTCTTCTCTTGAACTTTGCCTCCCCTTTTTCTTTAATTTAACCCAACCATGACTTTATTTTCAACTTTCACTGCTCTTTATCTATTCTCTTATTCTCCACCTCTACCTCTTATTACTCCCTGTTATATTCTCTCTCACGCTTCCCTTTTTCTCATCTCTTGCCTCATTCATTTCACTTCTTCTCATTCCCTCCCACTTTGCTTACTGCAGGGCTCCCAGCAGTCACAGACAGGTGTGGGCGGACCCTCTGGTGCACCTGTGGGCGGGGCCCCTGGGATGGTTCCCAGTGCTCAGGGAGGCCTTGTGGGTCCCGGTGCCCAGGTTTCTGCAGCGTCCGCTGCGGCCGGAGCACCGCCCACGGCCGACCCCGAGAAGCGCAAACTCATCCAGCAGCAACTGGTTCTCCTGCTTCACGCACACAAGTGTCAGCGGCGGGAACAGGCCAATGGCGAAGTCCGGCAGTGCAACCTGCCCCACTGCCGCACCATGAAGAACGTCCTCAACCACATGACTCACTGCCAGGCTGGCAAGTCCTGTCAGGGTGAGTATAAGTTACCTGACCTGTAGTTGGACAGGGACACTTGTTTCAATGTTATTCAAGTAGTTTTAAGTATCGGTAGAGTGGGAACTGGAGTCATCCTCCTTTCTCAACAACAGGTAAGACTAAAAAAAATCATCAGTCAAACATTAAACAACCACATGTTAACCATGTTTGGTATAGCACAGTCTGATAACCTTAGCTAGAATTATCATGGTTTTACAGTATTTTGCACAAAAATGTTATTTTGAATGGATGCCCCTTTGTCTAGACTAAACCTAGACATGTTAATAAAAATGACTGTTAACTCTGCTGCCAGCATGTGTTTGTGTATAGGCCTTGGCAATATCCATATCAAAAATTCAATAATAAATTGTCCAACGTAATATTAATAGTTTGACTCAGGGTTTGTGTAAAAAAAACAAACCAATGCTTCTTGTCCTTGATATTTCTCTTGATAATGCTTCAATCATTTAACAGATAAACACGTCAAGTTTAATATAAAGCGATCACATTCAGCCCTTTTCCCCTCATCCTTATTAAAAATAGGTAAATAAAAATGATCAATAATCATGGTTATCCACTGGTATGAAATGTTTTATGTATTTGTGTGTATTATATATTAATATATGTTCTAGCTTTATCACCTGCCTCTACATTTATGTATTCCAGGTCATTAAGCA
Organism: Lepturacanthus savala; assembly: GCA_030544235.1. Lineage (NCBI taxonomy): Eukaryota > Metazoa > Chordata > Actinopteri > Scombriformes > Trichiuridae > Lepturacanthus > Lepturacanthus savala. Next base: position 9,962,544 of record CM060471.1, read on the forward strand.
TTAAAAGCCTCTTAAATATTTAAAATAAAATCCTCAATAATTACCAGTATCCATCAATATAAACAGTTTTATCAGTAGGCTTTTCTACTACAGATGCCTTAGTCACGTCTCTTCCTGCCAATCACCATCCGTCTATGAGCCAATTGATCTATCAGCTGTACTTAATGTTCTTATTTTTATAGCATTTTGTTCTGTGTAGTTCATAAAAATCAGTGTCAGTTAAAAATTTAAATATTTAAATTCATTAATTTTTTCCTTGAATAGGATATTAAAAAAAACTGCAGTAGTGCCTTCTATTGGCCAATTTGAGTTTTACAGTTATTTTTGTCAATGTTGAATGTAACTTAATCCAGGAAATGAGGGGTAGTAACAGAGAGCTCATGTTGTCAGGACTATCAGCTACTCCGGTATACAGCCTGTTTAGAGTTGCATTTTCCTTTTAGTTTCACACTTTGCTTTAACAATAAACCTGGCAGAAATGACACCCAGAGTGTTGTTTGGAGTGGAGTGTTTAGCTGCCTGTCAATATATGCATGGGACACATCGAGGACGGTTTGTATCGTAGTATTAAAGGTCTGACAGTCATTGACAGGTTTCAGGATCCCTCCTCCCTGTCCTAGAGTAAAATACACCGCTGACTATAAATAACAGCAAAACCCAGTAGACAGAGACAGTTTATTTGTGTTATTTAGTTGATTTATACATACTCATTTCATTTCAGCTTAGTGAGAGTCTCTACTGCGGTTTGCTGTTGTTTATGGGGTGTGCTAGCCTCTCTGCTTTCCTCTTCTGTGTAGAACTCTGTGAAGTAATGTTAGGGAGTTAGCTCACTAATTAGCCATGTTAATTGCCTCAGTAGCAAACCTATGCTAGATAAAGTAACTCTTGTAACATAAGACAACGTTACCTGGATGTGAAGCTCGGTGTTATTGCTCTCTGACAGATAAGCACATTTTGCGTGTTTGCTGACGTTCCTCCTCCAAACTTTGGTCGTTGTTTTTTCCTGAAATGCAACTGACCTTTTTTCGAAATGCTGTTGTATACCTTGAAACTGGAAACACATTCCTTCACGACAACAGACTTGGCCAGGGTCCTTTATACTGAAAAACACGACCCAGCTCTAATGCACACGGCACAGGATAGATACGTTTACAAAAATCATTTGTTAGTCTGTGATTCTTAGTAGAGTAAGTTTTAACAAAAACCACAATGAAAATGTAAAACCAGCCTAAGGTTAATTTTCTATTCCATTTTCTTTTCTATGTCTTGATAATTGACCTCAACCTCACTTTTTTCTGTCTTTTTTTTTCATCCTCTGAATCTCCTCAGTTGCTCACTGTGCATCGTCAAGGCAGATCATCTCCCATTGGAAGAACTGTACGCGGCACGACTGTCCTGTCTGCCTGCCGCTGAAGAATGCTGGGGACAAGAGGAACCCGCAGTGTGAGTGTCTGTATCTGACCAAACAACAATATTCTTCTACCTTCTTTCTTATCATTAAACGTCTATGTATCTTCATCCTTACTGTCCACAGCAATTTCACTTGATCTGTATCTGGTGATAACTTGCATCAGGACAAATAATCATATGGTGCCATTGTATAATTAACATAAGGATATGTTTGCTTTTAAAGTCCTCCTGAAATTAAAAATGTCTTTTTAATCCTTTTAGATCCCATCATATTGTTCACTTTAACTATATTTGCCAAAAAAATCACAAACAAAAATTTGTATTTTCATAAAAAATCTAATAAATATTCAATCATATTTTCTTCCAGTAAAATATATTTTACATGACATTCGTCAACTTGTCCAAAGCATTTTCAACCAATAGTATCATTAATTCCACCTACACATGCTGTGATACGTCCACTTTTCTATAGTCAAATCCCTCCCTTTGTCCTGCCTGTGTGTCTGGTTCATACCAGAAAAATATCACAATATAGATTTTAGATACTCTTGAATAGCTGTTTCAGGGGGACTTTAAAAGTATGAAGAGGCATGATGATTTTTCATATATTTGTCTTATTAGGGTTGCAAAGGGTTGGACAATTTCCGGTAAATTTCCACAAACTCTCCATGGGAAGTTAAGCTAGGGAATTTTGGAAACATTCAATTCAATAATCTTGTGCTTTGGGTTAGCTGATCTCAAAAGCTCACGTTTAAAGCAGCTCCAAGTACATCATTGCTGGCACTACCTGAGGTTGCACGCTGTGTCATTCCGCCTAGTGGCTTACCGAAGAAAGTAGTCCTGAGTATTTGCTTCATGTGTCCTAATGTTACAGCCCTTGTTTCATAGCGTGGTGATTGTACAGGTCACAACTCGTCCACCACAGTGTTTGTGAGTTGCTGGATTGTGTATTTGCTGAGTTTGATGAGGGAAAACAACAAATACCATTAGCTGTAGTAGTATTAGTATTTAGTATTAGTAGCATTAGTAGCTGAGCAGCTCACGGCTCTGCTCCGCTGGTCTGGAAACAGCTCGTTTTGACTAAAAAAAGGTAAAGCACCTATCGTTATAACTATGGGAATCATGACAATGGGCAAACTTCCAAAAAGATTGAATTAACCCTTTAAATCTCCTTGTTTCAGCCAAGATTATGCTACATTATGTTTCCATGACTATACATAAGGGCCAACCTTTAATATTATATATATTTTATTTATTCCTGTATATTCCTGTAAATTCCCATAGAAATTTTCCAACTTTGAAAATTCCCAGAATTTTGCAACCCTCCATGTTATACATGTATCTGAAGAATATTTATATAAATATGTATTTTTATTCTTAACATGAATCTTCTCAGTCTGATGGTTAATCCATAGCGTTTAGTCACTGATCACATGTGTCATCGACCCTCTTTTCTTATATCCTTACAGCTCTGCTGGGCGCGGCCGCTGCAGGTCTGGGCAGTTCTCTCGGTGCAGTTCCTGGTGGCCAACCAAGTGCTCCCAACCTCAACCCGCCGAGCCAGATTGACCCCAGCTCCATAGAAAGAGCCTACGCAGCCCTGGGCCTCACTTACCAGGGAAACCAGATCCAGGCTCAAACCGGTCAGCCCAATATGCCCAACCAAGGCCTGCAGGGCCAGCCGGGCATGAGGCCTATGAACCCAATGGGTGAGTTAGCTTGAATGTACACCTGTAGATTCCCTCTTCAGGTATCTCAATTAGAACCATATGCACTGGTTCTAAAACAAAGAAGAAATACGTTCTTCATTGACTGTTTTCTCATAACTAAGACAAGACGATGATGGGATGGTGCTGGCATCATCAAACATTAACTGTAATGATACCAACATGCAAGTTCTAGTGTCTCCTATTGTTGCCCTGCATGTTTTAGGAATCTCAGCACTTAAACACACCTGATTCTTACTGTCAACTTGTTATTAAACAACTGAAGCTTGTTAAGGGCTTGATAACAGGTTAACAATTAGGTTCAGGTGTTTTTGAGTCCTAAAACATGCAGGAGCAGGTTTGACCTGATATTGCGAAATCGTCTTGTCCCACTGCACTATTGAAAGAAACGAGTATTTAAGTGCATTATTAGTAGTAGAGGAACACAAGTAATTCAAACATGTCTTGTCTTTTTTGTGTATAGGTGCAAATCCTATGGGAGTCAATGGAGGTGTGGGTCCTCCATCTCAGAACCAAGCCAGTCTGCTGCAGGACACCATGATGCACCTCAACGTGAACAACCAAGGGTGAGAAGAATTGAACTAGCATTTAATGCATTCAACACAAAGCTTTACATTTCAAGAGTTGTGCTCAGTTCTGCATGAGACTATATTTAAAGAAATTCCTAATCAAAAATCCGGATACAGAACCAAATTAATGGAACATCATGTTTCTTTAAAATGAATCAGTTTATGGAACGATCTGAACAAAGAATCCGAGACAAACATTACATTTAAAAGAATAATTAGAGCTTGTATGTTTAGGGAATATAATGAAATATGTTAGTTATGTTTGACTGTGATACCATTGTCATTTTCTTTTGTTTGAATGGCATTAACTAAATTGTAACTTAGGAACTTAAACTCTTATTCTATAGATACGTTGGTAGGCCTATACTTGCTGTGCATATTTTGGAAACCAGAACCAAACCAAAAAAAAAGAAATCATGCCTAAGATTAGTCTTCTTTCTGCTTCCTTTCATTCTAGATTGAAGAATGTTTGTATTTTGTTCCTCTGTATTTTTTTTTTTATAAATGATTGAAATAAAGAACAAATAAATAAATGCCTTTGCTCTCTTCCAGTCTGCTAAATGATGGTAGTGGGGTCGGCTCTATGCCCACTGCAGCCCCCCCCTCCGCCACAGGCATGAGGAAAGTCTGGCATGAGGACATCACGCAGGACCTACGAAACCACTTGGTACACAAACTGTAAGTATAACTGCTCCTCCATTTTTATTAGCACTTGATCTATCTGGGCTTTTGATGTTTATATATGTGTAATGTAAAAGTATACATGAAATATAGTTTTTACTTTACATATGTAATCCTTAAATACGTAAATGCCACTGAGGAAAACAAACCTATTTTTTAACCTCCTTCCTCCTCTCCTCCTGTTTTTGCTCTCCCTGCACTGTTCTCCCTCCCGCAGCGTTCAGGCCATCTTTCCGACTCCAGATCCTGCTGCCCTAAAGGACCGTCGGATGGAGAACCTGGTGGCTTATGCCAGAAAAGTTGAAGGAGACATGTATGAGTCAGCCAACAGTCGAGTAAGTCGCTGCCTCTTTATGCTAAGTCAGTCATAGGTTGCTCTCAAACATAAAATATTCTATAGTTTATATGAGGAGTCTGGTGAACTACTTGAAGTTTAATGTCAGTTTAAAGGTCTTGTATCAGATGCAAAACCACCTGTTCTTTTTAAAGCTCCAGAGAGAAGCTTGAGAGAACATGTAAAACTATATTGAGATGATTTTTGGTTCTTAAAACCACAAATATATCTATATTTTTTAACCTGTGTTTTATTCTATGTATATTGTGAGAATGTCAAAAGGACAATAAAGGGTTTCTCATCTTAAATAGAAGTTTGGAAGTGTGAAATATATGGAACTTTTTTAACCCTAACCCTTTAATTAAATAGAGGATAACACACATGACCTGTTCAGTTCTTCAAAAACCTCTTTGTGGATTTAGCAACAAATATTTGTTGTGTACTATTTTCTACTGCCCCTCTTACACTTTTCCCCTCACCTTTATTTGGCAGGCTGAGTACTACCACCTGCTCGCAGAGAAGATCTACAAGATCCAGAAGGAGCTGGAGGAGAAGAGGAGGACTCGGCTCCAGAAGCACAGTCTGGGTCTGGGCCCTGCCAGCATGGGTCAGCCTCCTACTGGACTGCCTCCAAGTGAGTGGACATGCAGCACATAGACGTAGACTTGGATGAGATAATGTTGTTCTGGGCTGCATGCATGCATGTTAATGATAAAAAAGAATGTGATATTTCAACATTTTATTATTGTTTTTTATCTCTTACCTCATGCTTTTAGATTTAATGTGAAACCCAGTGTGCGACTACAGATTTATCACTTCTTTATTATGTAAATTTAATACTTTACTATTTAGCTGTTGATCACACTACATTTTTATGTTGTCATTTGAACTTTAAGTGCCACACTTTTCACTTCTCTTTCCGCCTGATTTTCTTAATTTCCTGCTTCTGTTTTTACAGACGGTCCCCTCCCTGACCCATCTATGGTGCGACCTGCTGGACCGAATCAGATGGCTAACAGGATGCAGGGCCCAGGTAAGAACTATTTAGGGCTGAAAACTAACATTTAAATTGAGCCTTTTATGGTTGAATTAACATAATCAAATTTTATTTTACATAAAAGAGAGAAACTTTGCAGGAATTATTTACTAGTATTAAAATGGAAGCTTGTGATATTTTTCTTGCACTGGTGTTGACAGCGTATTGTGTTTATGATGCTTTTACTCAACATAACTGCAGCACTGTTTTTAGAACAGATTATAATATCTATTGAAGATCCCACCTAAAATGTGATATGTTGTATCACAGGTATGAATCAGTTCAATCAGATGGGGATGCAGTCTATGGGCCAGAGGTCCACACCTCCTCTACCCATGGGAACACCCGGCAACCAGGTCAGTACAGAATGAAGTGTTTGTCCCACTGTTGAGTTTTAAGATTAACATTTTACAGATCTTCCTGAGTTTCATCAATTTGAAAGATTGTTTTTAATTTATGTAGTTGCTTTTTGGTGTTAAAAATTAGTTGTTTGAAAAGTTATTAGAAAAATCTAAATCATCACCTGTTAAGTGTCTGTGTTTTCAAAATAACCAACCACATCATATTTATCAAAATATTAATTAATATAACTTGTGATACTTTTCAACTAATCTCTGCTATTGCTATTTTTAACATTATTAAAAACGTATCCATTAATGGCAGATACAACAGTATTCATATTCAACAGGGTTTTCTTTTTACTTTCCTATGATGCTTCTGTCATTGTTTGAACTTACAACTTAAAATTGTTTTTTTAACACCTTTTGCCCACCCTGTCTTGCACCTCTAGATGGGAATGGTTGGGCCCAGGATGGGGCAGCCAAATGTCAATCAGCTGCAGAACCAGTATCTGTCCCAGGGCCAATTTCCTGGCTCAGGACCTGGGGTTGGACCAGCTCAACCTGGGATGACTCAGCCCGGGGCACAGGGAGGAATGGCACAGGTAGGGTCACCTATAGCCTGTAAAATGAAGTCTGGTGTTAAATTCTGAAGCATAAATTGCAGCCACAGTTATCTCCAGATGTTATTTTGCATGTCAGGTGTTGATAGAATTTAAAAAATACAATCCTTTGAATGTACTTTACAAGTTTAAGCTTAGAAGAAGGTTTCAAAATAGGATAAAACTCCCAATATTCTCTGTGGCTCATTTTTGTCTTGGCCTCTCAAAACGGAAAAAAACAACAAAAATGTGCTTGCTGTCACAGGTTTTTAAAAATAGCTGTGGTAAAATATTGTGTAAATGCCAGTGTTTGAGCAAGAAGGAACATTCAAACTACACCCCAATAGATCCTGGGCCATGTTAGACTGCTACCACGGCCCCAGCAGGAGATTCTTGGGGCAGGAACTATGGTTTATGGAAATGTTGAAATTTAAAGTAGGGCTATTCCAACAAATATTGCAATAACATGTTATTGACAAGCCAAACACAGGCCCTACAACTGCTGTATTCACATGAGGTAAAGCCCTTCTTATTTCAACACTTCAATGTGTGTTCATTAAATATCTGCATTGAAATCTGTCAGCCCATTAATGGAGATGGTTTGCACTAAGCATGTCCCGATCAGGTTTTTTTTTTGTCCTCGAGTCTGAGTCATTTGATTTTGAATATCTGCCGATACCGAGTCCCGATCCGATACTTAATAATACTTCAGACATCTGGACGTTTTCAATCCACTGCGCGTTTGTGAAACAATTTTTAGTTCTTCGCATCGATCTACAACTGTGTAACAAAATGTAACAAAAGTGTAACACATGAATTTACCTGACATACTGAAAAGCTACCAACTCAACCGTTAGCTTACCCTCACACGTCGTCTCTTTGCAGCTCTTAGCCACTCGTCTTCTGCTTCATAGTCCTGTATGGTTTTCAAAAGTTTTCTTTTCTTCTCAAGTGTCTTTTGCCTCGCCTTTTCTATGCGTTTCTTTGCTCTGTTTTTTTTCTTCTTCTACTGTCTATGGTTTTTTGACGTTTTCACTGACAACAAGCCACAGTGCAGTGTCAAGGCAACCACACCCACCCACCCAATCCACCCGTCATTCTGAAGTCTGAAACCACGAGATCGTCCCGATTTCCGATCACGTGATTGGATCGGGACAACCCTAGTTTGCACATCGGTGCACAGGAGTGTGATATCATTGATTATTTGATTGGTCAGGATCGAATGTTAATTAATGTTCTGTTTTCTCACATCTAAAAAGATGAGCTGTTACACACAGTCCAGGTTCATACAGTGAATCTGTTTGAATAAAAGCAGAATCCTGATAAATCCTGAGGTTCATCGGCTGTCTAAAGAATGTTATCCAAACCAAAGTTTTGATTCTGTTTCCTTTGTGCTGTCAAGTTTAGAACTATAGTTTTTAGTGTTCTCTAAATATTTGCTGCAGTGATATTACTGCACACATGGAAACATTTACGATTAAAAGGAGTCTTTCTTAGAAAAAAAGGTTTCAGGGTTAATACAAAAATTCAAAAATGATACACTGAGGACTGAGGAGAACAACTTCTGCTTCTTTGACAGCATTGTTATTCTAAAGCTGTATCAATAAAAATGTTCTTTATAGATAATATTTTTCTTTTAAATATTTGGGACCATTTTATGCTTAATAACCTACTTTTAATAAAAACATGTAGATGAGGGTGATATAGCTAGCACATCTATTGATATCAAATATTTCATATTGGTGGATGACAGTGATTCTTGATCATTTTTATCTATCATCCATTTTATTAACGTCCAGGAGAAAAAAGGCTGAATGTGACTACTTTATATTAAAATAGATTTGTGGATCTAATACAGACCACAGATAATTCAATTTTTATAGAAGATCTACAATTCTGCCTTTTTTTTTTTTTTTTTTTTAAATCTCTTCACTGTCATTCCTGTCTTCCCCCTCTCCCTCCTCTCCTCAGACACAGATGGGGACTCCTCCCTCTCTACCAGTTGCCAGTCCTCTAGCGCAGCCTGGTTCAGCCAGTGGTCCCAGCGGGGTCCCCTCAGTGGGGCCGATGGGTCCTCAGAGTGTGGGTGGAGGGGCTCCCAACTCAGTCCCTGCTTCCTCAATGACTCCATCTAACACAAACCAGCAACCCAACTCCATCCCCCACTTGGGGGCTATGCGCGGCAGCTCGCCCTCCCCGGCTCACAGTCGGTCCCCTACCCCTCACCAGACGCCCCCCAGATTAGGCGGGTCCCAGACCCCACAGCCACACACCCCCAACGCGCCACAGCTGGCTCCGCCTCCAACCCCCAAGCAGAACCAACTGGGCCAGGGCCCGGGCTCCAACAAGCCCCTCCAGCAGCCGCACATCGGAGCAGCTGGGTCCACCACTCCATCTCACCCCGGACTGGCCGCCAACTCAACGCCGCACAGCACTCAGCTGCCACGCACTCCGGTCAGTGTCCCGTAGCTGGTACTCACTTGCTACAGGGGTATATATTAGAGCTGCAACCATTAGTCAATTAATTCATTGGTTACTAACTATTTTGATAATTGATTAATGAATTTGAGTGAGGTTCAGGTTTCATCTTCTCAACTTGGATTATTTTAGTCTTCCATAATAGTAAACTGATGATCTTTAGGTTGCTGACTGTTGGTGTTTACAAAAAAAGCTGCAAACAACTATTTGATTAATCGTTTGAATAATCGATTAATCAACCATCAAAATTGCAGCCCTATTCCCATGAATACAACATCATCTCATATTTCCTATTTTTATGCCTTTGTCTGTCTCTAGTTGTCTCAGAAGGGTTCCTTTGCTGCGGACAGCCAGGCCCTGACTCCAGCCTCTGTCAGCAGCTTGGACACTTCCTCCCAGCAGCCGCAGTCCAACGCCTCAGCTGCCAACCTCGACCCTAAGATGGAGATCAAGCAGCAGGAAGAGGATGACGAGAGCGACGCCGGCAGCTGCTCCAAAGGAGGGAAGCTCGGCAACCTGAAGATGGAGGAGAAACCTGTGAAGCTGGAGCAGAAAAAGGAGGAGGGTTCTGGAGAGGGAGGTAAAGGTCTTCCCATGGATACGTCGACGACGACGACGCTGGTGTCAGGAGTGAAGACAGAAGATGGAAAACCAGAGGTGAAGAAGGAGGTGAAGAAGGAAGAAGAGGAGGAGACGACGTCAGATGCTGTAGTTCCACAGGCTCCAGTAAAAAAGAAGAGTGAGGAGAACTTTAGTATTTACCAGAATACTTGAACTTTTGGTTGAAATTTGGGCCAGTTTCTGTCATGAGATCAAAACAGAGTAAAACAAACTGCTTGTATTTTCATTTATTGCCAGTCTTCAAGCCGGAGGAGCTTCGTCAGGCGCTGATGCCCACGCTGGAGTCTCTCTACAGACAAGACCCAGAGTCTCTGCCCTTCAGAATGCCTGTTGACCCACAGCTGCTTTGCATACCTGTACGTATACATCTTAGTATGCTTGTATAAGTATGTATGTGTGTTTTTTTTAGTGTTCAATATGTCACTGTGTGTATTTATTTCCCAGCCTAAAGTGGAAGAAGATGAACATTTTTACTTTTATTTATCATTATAAAGTAAATGCTGACTGCACAGTGTAAAGGACAGAACGATGACACCATCAGTTTTTAGATTAGTTGCCAACAACCTTTGCTTTCATTATGCAGTTCTGTGATCTGAAGGATCTCCAGAAAAATTAGATTTAGAATTAGATAAGATATTAAGTACATGAAAAGTTGTCTACTTCATCTTTGAAAGCATCTGCATGGTATCTTCTATACTTTTCTTGAGTATTTTATTAAGTCACAAACTTTTAAACTGCTCAGTCTTAAAACAAACTCATGTCGTTGCAGGACTACTTTGACATTGTGAAGACCCCCATGGATTTATCTACCATCAAGCGGAAGCTAGACACAGGTTCGTGTTTGCTGGTTAATGCTTTAAGCTTTTGTAAGTCCTGAGAAACTTAACAAGCTGCATTAAATCTTACTACTTTCTAGGTTTATTCAAAATAAAGGTAGATGGATAAAACTTATTTTGCATACAATGGCTACAGGAGCATATACATAAATAACTACATTAAAAACATTCATGCTTCATACCCATTCGTATTTTTTACTCAGTGTAGGAAACAGTGTAGAGGCGAGTGTGTTTTTTGGAAACTCCTCTTGCTCCATCATCTCATGTTTTATGGTTCATTTGTAGGTCAGTACCAAGATCCCTGGCAGTATGTAGATGATATCTGGGTGATGTTCAACAATGCCTGGCTGTACAATCGAAAAACATCTCGAGTCTACAAGTACTGCTCCAAACTGGCTGAGGTCTTCGAACAGGAGATTGACCCTGTCATGCAGAACCTGGGCTACTGCTGCGGGAGGAAGGTGAGACATAAGACTCATGGACAGCAATGGAAATATATATTGTTAAATATATATATATTATATGCTGCAGACCTTTTAAATATAAATCATTATGTAAATCCAAGGAGTTGACACAAGGCTGATTAAGTCTATCACTAACTATTCTAAAATAATGTAATAATGTAAGGACCCCTTGTCCGCAATTAACTAATAAAGGACTATATAATCTCATCTTAATCTCGATTCTCGACTGTGAAAGTGATATCAGACCAAGTCGATCATATTCTGCTGATGAAATGAGTCATTTCACAAAAGTTGTTTGATGCTATAAACAATTAATACAGCAAACAGACCTTTTTTTTTCCTTCATGTGTTTGTGTAAGTCTCACCACCAGCAGAGGGGGACAGAGGTCCTGCAGGGATAACACTGCAGATGGAAAAAGGAATGTTCCCAATGTAAATCTTAATCAGATAAAGTAAAATGCTGAGCTGTAACATAAATTCGTTTCAGTTTTATTGATTTAAAACTGGGAGAATTGCTCTTTTCCTTGTTACTGCTCAGCCTGGAGTTAAATCAAGTATAAAATTAAGCGGTTTATGACATTTTCGTTGACCTGAGAATATGTCTGGGTCAGGTGGTGTGTATAAATATTTTGAGTATGCAGATGCAGAAATTACCTCCCCTCACTCACATCTGAAAATGGAAGTAGTGAAGTGGGTTCATAGCTAAATTTGGCCGTGGGCACACCAACGCCATATCACATTTCAGATATCATTAGACTCTGCTATTTTTGGTTTTGCAGACAAATATCAAAACTGATTGGCCCTTATTATAAGAGGCTGGCTGAAAGGTCGACTTCTGATAATGAGACTTTAGCTGGAATTACTTTTCACAATCCAAGCCAATCAGAAATGAGTTTAACTCCGTCCTACAGGGAGATACAATTATATATAATATAATCATATTATCACAAAATGAGTCCATTGAAAGCCTTGTAAGTTCACTTTAATTCTATCAGCAGCAATTTGTATAAACTAGCACTGGGAGCTCAGAGATCCTTTTCTTATGGAGAGCGTATTGATTAGCAGAGGTATGTGTGTCTACAGTTAATATTGTTGATGATGATTAATATATTCTCCATCCTGTTTCTTTTTCTTCTGTCCATCAGCTGGAGTTTTCTCCTCAGACTCTGTGCTGCTATGGAAAGCAGCTGTGCACTATTCCCCGAGACGCTGCTTATTTCAGCTACCAAAACAGGTATGAAGGGAGGGGCTGTTCCATGTAAGGCAGGGTGGAGGGAGGGCTGCATGAATAGTTGTGTTAGGAAAAGCAGGATTATAGAAGGGATTCATTGGAAAGTTGAATTGTACCCTGACAAATACAAGGTCGAATGTGTTCATCTGATTAATTTTGTTTCCCTAAACGCTCCCATCACTTCATGTTCCCCGTTTTTTTTTTTTCTTTTCTTTTTTTTATACCTTCATGTGGTGCACTGGCATTTTAACAGTCGGTCCTCTCTTATCACATTCCTGCAGTTGTTCTTAGTTTGATTGAATAAATCTATAAATAACAGAACAACGCAGAATGTTGGGATTATGTGTCAGTGACAGATAAAGCAAGCTTCATGAGGATTTGCATAAATTCATCTTTGCAACATTTTCTTGGAGAAAGAAGCAGCAAAAATGCTGATTTTATTTACTTTTTTAAAGTTTTGTTGCTGCTTTTCCAACATTCTGACCTGTAAAATCCACACTACTACTACTTTTTTTTTTTTGTTCCTAGTGTCCTTCAGCCTTGCTACTCACCCATTTAAAAACTGGAATGTGAAAATGACGACTTTAAAATGAACTGCTGGATTGAATGAACAGCTGAGCAGTTGTCTGTGTGCGCTTATCCTTTCACATTTGTTCACTGTGTGTGTGTGTTTTTGTGTGTGTGTGTGTGTGTGTGCGTGTGTGTGTGTTTTTGTGTGTGTGTGTGTGTGTGTGTGTGCGTGCGTGCGTGTGTATGTATGTATTACGTCTCATGCCACAACCTGCTGCTCCGGTTCCCGTTGATTCTGCTCTGTTTGCTGTGACGGTGATTGTTGTTGCCCATCCTCTCATGTCCAAATTTGCTAATCTGTGCTTTGCCCTGGCTCTCTGCTGTGTGTTGTCTTGGATGTTTGTCTTGTCTTGTTCTGGTCTGTTCGCCTTTTGTCCGTCCTCCCTTCCCGGTGGCTTTGATATCCGCGTCGGCTTGCTTTTGCCTTGACCAACCATGCACCTTCCCTCCTTCCCTTCATCCCCACCCCCCTCCAAACTCATGACTGGCTGTTGCTGACGACTTCCTGCTGTCCCGCGCTCCTACTTCCTGCTTGCCCTGCTTGTGGCTCCCTGCCATGCCCATGTCCTGTACCACTGGGTGACTGCCCCCCCTCCCTGTGCGCTGTCTGTGATTGACTGTGCTGTGGGCGGAACGGTGTAGTTCACCACAATTTGGGCTTGTTGCTAACAGGTACCACTTCTGCGAGAAGTGTTTCAACGAGATCCAAGGAGAGACTGTTGCTCTGGGCGACGACCCCACCCAGCCACAGGCGTAAGTATTGCTACTTTTTTTTGTATTTGTATGAAAGCAACACTTCTTCTTCATCCCCATTGTTTTAGTCCAGTTTTGCATTATCAGATATCAGATGGTCGTTAGCCCAGGAGGGAGCTCTGTCCCTGGGTAAAGGGGGAAAAAATACAGCTGTCATCAAATGTTTCTACCTCCTGCAGGAAACGGGCTGATTTTATTTTCCACTGCAGCAAAACTAAACAGTTTAGTTTTGGCCAGTGAACCATTGTTGGATATGTACGTTTTAAAAATAGAGGGAAATATTATTTTCATTTCATTTTTCCCTGCCTGAAAGCAAGAAAAATGTAGATGTGCAACTACACTCCGTTACATATTTTTGAATATAGTCTTGAAATGTTTTTGATTCTGAGAACATGTTGGAAAAAAGTATTATAACCATAATATTATGACTGAATAAGGATGTAATCTAATTGACAAAAGCATTACTACAGCAATATATCTTGGAATATAAACTGTCAAGATTCTGAAGTCGGGAATGTTTAGGAATTGTGAAGCTATGAGATTCCTTGATACATTTGACAGTTTCCTCTCGTCGTTCTGCATTTTCTCACACCAACTTATTTAATTCATTTCAGATCCATTAACAAAGATCAGTTTGAGAAGAAGAAGAATGACACACTGGATCCTGAACTGTAAGTTGACGACTCGATTGTTTCAAATATCTTGGCATCGAAAACAAGTTGTGAAGACGTAGGTGACGGATTGTGTCTCAAACCCTCTGTTCTTCAGGCTTGTTGAATGTAATGACTGTGGGCGCAGGATGCACCAGATTTGTGTCTTGCACCATGACACAATCTGGCCATCGGGGTGAGTAGCTATGTTTAATTTTTTACTTTTTAAACTTCATGTGAATCCTAAGGTCTTTCACTAAATAGGATGTTTTTTATTGAATTCATATAACTTGTTTCTGTTTGCTTTATTTCAGTTTTGTATGTGATGGCTGCTTAAAGAAGACAAATAAGACAAGGAAAGAAAACAAGTATTGTGCCAAAAGTAAGTAAGAATGTGAGTCTGTCTCTGACCAACTACTGGACTGAACTAGTAATCATTAGTTCAGTGCAGTAGGTTGCAGGTTCATGATATGAATGCAACTAAACTAGGGTAAGAGGGGAAAAAAACAACAAACTTCCTCTCAAGGAACAAATAATTGGATATATAATAATTGGATATAATGTTTTCAGAAGACACTCTTCATTGTGCTCTAACATACAGTTTCTGGCTTTTTGTTAAATTCACAATATATAATTTTATTATCCCGAATGTTTGAAATTATTTTTAAAAAAGTGTATAATTTCAAATTTGAACTGCTAATTCATTTTAAACATGGTCCTCTATCATGGACATATCCAACATAGGAAATTTGTAAAATATGTCAAGAATTGATTTTTATCCAGTTTTAAGCCACATCTCCAGCATCAGCTAGTTTAATCTGGAGTTAGAGAAAACTTGATCCTTGCTCTTGACCAGTTATCAGATGGTAAAATGCTGTATTCTCCCTGCCACACAGGGTTACCCCAGACCAAGTTGGGCTGCTACCTCGAGACGAGGGTGAATGACTTCCTGAAGCGGCAGAACCACCCGGAATCTGGAGAGGTCTCCATTCGCGTGGTGCACGTCTCTGACAAAGTGGTGGAGGTTAAACCAGGCATGAAGTCCAGGTAGAGTATAGTAGGAGTAGTGTAATAGTTAGAATTCAACATTAACTAATCATCCTTGTAGAAATTTTAAATATTGTAATATTTTATCAGCAGTGTTATGTCTTTATGTCTTTTTTATTGTTAAGTGTACACTCCCGTTTTTGTCTCCAGATTTGTGGACAGCGGAGAGATGTCCGAGTCGTTTCCCTACAGGACAAAAGCCCTTTTTGCATTTGAGGACATTGATGGAGCAGACGTGTGTTTCTTCGGTATGCATGTTCAAGAGTACGGTTCTGACTGCCCTCAGCCCAACCAGAGGTAAGAACGTGTTTTAAAGAAAGATTTCGCTAAATATATTTTTATCTCCTTGAAAATGATGTGTTTTTGACATTTACATTGAATTTCCTTCCTTAGGCGAGTATACATCTCTTACCTGGACAGTGTGCACTTTTTTCGGCCTCGTGTTCTAAGAACAGCAGTTTACCATGAAATCCTCATCGGCTACTTGGAGTATGTCAAGAAATTAGGGTAAGTGCTGCTGCTTACTACAAGCATATTGTTTTTAGTTGTCATAATTGGCACTGAAAAAGAAATCTCATTTTATTGGAAAAGGTATACAGTAAATATTATTATTAGTAGTAAATATTTTATTTGATCATTTCATGGGACAAAACTGTATATATGACACTTTGACACAATGTAAAGTAGTCCATGTACAGCTTGTATAATAATCAATAATGTCTGAAACGCTGGCAACAAAAGTGAGTACAACCTTAAGTGTTTGTAATAATTAAAATATTTACAAAAATGTGAGGGATGTGCTCACTTTTGTGAGATACTGTAGCTTTCGAACATATATTGATATAAAATATTCATTATCGGTGGATAATGAATGTTAATGGATAATTTTTAATTATCTATTTCTATAAAGACCAGGAGAAAAAGGCAGAAGCTAACTACTTCATATCAAACTTCAGTTGTTGTTTTTGCCTGTTAAATGACTGGCTGTTGGATTCAATGATTGATCCATTATCAAGGGAAATAGGACATAGGTTTATAAGCCAAGGAGGAGAAGCATTGTTTTTATTTATTTTTCTATGCAACCTAAAACTATCAAATATTATATTAATCCATTAGACAAATAAAAAGGTTCCATTATCTCTAGTCTGTTGGCATGGTGATCACTGTGTCTTATTTCTTGTCTTTGCTCCTCAGCTACACCACTGGCCACATCTGGGCCTGCCCACCCAGTGAAGGGGACGACTACATCTTCCACTGTCATCCTGCAGATCAGAAGATCCCCAAGCCCAAACGCCTCCAGGAGTGGTACAAGAAGATGTTGGACAAAGCCGTGGCCGAGCGGATAGTACATGACTACAAGGTACAACGGCTGCTTTTAACCCTAGTTCTTCTATTTATTTTGAGTGATTCATTTGAGAACCAGGATTTGAGGCAGAGAATTCACTGTGTTTAGTGTAGTCCTTCCTTTAGCATAATGAAGATAAACATCAATGTACATACAGTTTGTATCCATGCAGAACAATAACTATCGTTATTTGACCCCAACAGGACGTCTTCAAGCAGGCTACAGAAGACCGTTTGACGAGTGCCAAGGAGTTACCTTACTTTGAGGG
The DNA here is from genome assembly GCA_030544235.1 of Lepturacanthus savala. Taxonomy (NCBI): domain Eukaryota; kingdom Metazoa; phylum Chordata; class Actinopteri; order Scombriformes; family Trichiuridae; genus Lepturacanthus; species Lepturacanthus savala. The sequence continues at coordinate 9,979,504 of CM060471.1, forward strand.
CGACTTCTGGCCCAATGTGCTGGAGGAGAGTATCAAAGAGCTGGAGCAGGAGGAAGAGGAGAGGAAAAGGGAGGAGAACAGCACTTCGAATGAGAGTATTGATGTAAGAATCCTGTGATTTAATGATATGATGTTGTAATAAAAGGGTCAGCGACATGATGGGAGGTCGATGTGTAAAGTGATCACTGATTCATCGTTTTTCCTTTTTGTGCAGGACACAAAAAGTGACAGTAAAAACGCCAAGAAGAAGAACAACAAGAAGACGAGTAAGAACAAGAGCAGCCTGAGCCGAACCAATAAGAAGAAGCCAGGGATGCCCAACGTCTCCAACGACCTTTCTCAGAAACTTTACGCCACGATGGAAAAACACAAAGAGGTACAAGAATTACTCATACTAATTTAAATGATTTTAACACTCCGGTAATTAAAGTAGCTTTTTATTTTTTGTTTTTATGTTTTCCAAGGTACAGGGAAGATTTTGCGGCATCAAGTAAACTAATATTCATAAGTTGTTATTTTTTTAATTAAGATGTTTTTTATGTACATAGGGGGCATGTCTCATCATCCCAGCCTTACAGAATCCGACAGCAAACAAACGAAATGCTACTTCTACGACGACCTTTCATGGCGACGACATATTTGATTCATTGATCTGTTGGTTTCAACCTGAAAATGATTCATGTATTCTTTATTTCATTTATAAAATAAAAAAAATAATAATATAAATATAAACATTCTGCAATCTAGAATGAAGACTAATCTTAGCATATTTGCCCCTTTATCCCCATATCCTGTATCCATTTACAAAGAATGTAATTTAAACAACAAAAATGACAGATATCATATTTCATTATATTTCCTTAACCTATTAGCTTTGTTGTTTTTAATGTAATGTAAACGTGTGTAACTACACTATCGCTTTTAAAATAAATTATAAATTTAAAAAGATTAGTCAATTAAACAATAAGTATCCAACTATTTAATTAATTAGCAGCTATTTATATTTATCATCATTTATCATTTTGAGTTGTCCAAATTCTCTGGTTCCAGCTTCTCAAATCAGATTATCTTCTATAATAGTAAACTGATGATCTTTGGGTTGTGGACTGTTGTTTTGAACATTTTACACCATGTAATAAACCAATCGTTTTAATAATCAATAGATTAATGGACTATCAGAATAGTTATTTGCAGGCCAAAAATCAACCGTTGTTCCTACACGGCCTCATTGCACCTGTCCCTCATCTGTTTCTTTCATCCCAGGTTTTCTTTGTGATCCGGCTGATCGCGGCCCCCATGGCGAATGCCTTGCCCCCCATCGTGGACCCGGACCCCCTGATGGCATGTGATCTCATGGATGGCCGTGATGCTTTCCTGACGTTGGCCCGGGACAAACACCTGGAGTTCAGCTCGCTGAGGAGGTCCAAGTGGAGCTCCATGTTCATGTTGGTGGAGCTGCACAACCAGAGCCAGGACCGCTTCGTCTACACGTGCAACCTGTGCAAACACCACGTGGAAACTCGCTTCCACTGCACCGTCTGTGAGGTGAGTCAGGGGAGGCGGGGTTCTGGTGGGTCTGACGAGGGCTTTATACCCATGTATTTTGTGTGTGTGTATATGCAAGTACAAGTTTTGTACTTTTGAGAAACTGTTAACCAGAACTGAAACTAAATTTTTTTTAATTATTATTATTTTTTTTTTTTCAATTAATTTTTTGGGGGCGTACCTGGTTCTCTGGATTTTGTTGTGGATTCTTACTGGACCCTCGGTCTGACTACTTCATTATGCTATGAAACTCACTACATATCACTTCTAAACTTAACCATGGTTGATCTTGTCCTCAGGATTACGACCTCTGCATCACATGTTACAACACTAAGGGCCACGAGCACAAGATGGAGAAACTCGGCCTCGGTCTGGATGACGAGAGCAGCAACCAGACCGCCGCCACCACCCAGAGCCCCGGAGACTCCCGCCGCCTCAGCATCCAGCGCTGCATCCAGTCTCTGGTCCACGCCTGCCAGTGCCGGAACGCCAACTGCTCCCTGCCGTCCTGCCAGAAGATGAAGCGCGTCGTCCAGCACACGAAGGGCTGCAAGAGGAAAACCAACGGCGGCTGCCCCATCTGCAAGCAGCTGATCGCGCTGTGCTGCTACCACGCCAAACACTGCCAGGAGAACAAGTGCCCGGTCCCGTTCTGCCTCAACATCAAGCACAAGCTCCGGCAGCAGCAGTTGCAGCACCGGCTGCAGCAGGCCCAGATGCTGAGGAGGAGGATGGCCAGCATGCAGCGGGTGGGGCAACCCGTGGTGCCCGGCGGCAACGGGCTGCCGTCTCCGGGGGCCAACAACGGAGCGACAGCGCCCGGGACACCCACATCGGCGGGGACGCAGCCTCCCACGCCGCAGACGCCCAACCAGAATATGGCGGCTCTGCCCCCACAGCAGCAAGGAGTCGGGATGGGAGGCATGGGGGGGATGGGGGGTCAGCAGCAGCAGGTCCAGCAGCAAGGGGGGACCATGGCTCCTCAGCATCACCTCCATCATCAGTATCAGCAGATGGGTGGAGGCGGCGCAGGCGGGATGATGAACTCTCCGCAGCAGCAGATGGTTTCTCAGATCCAGCAGCAGCCTCCAAATGTCCCCCAAATCCAGCAGCAGCATCCTGGTGGTCTGCCCCCGTACAACCCCAGACCCCCAGGAGCCTCCCCTCTACACCAGTCCCACGGAAAGCCTGGACTGGGCCCGGCTACCCCTCCCCAGCAGCAGCAGCCCAACCAGGGGCAGGGTCCCATGCCTGGACCAGGCCAGCAGCAGGGACCCCCTCTGGCCGCCGTAGAGACAGCTCTGAAGATCCAGCGCCTCGCCGAGACTCAGAGACAGATGGCTCAGGCCCAGGCCCAGATTCGGGGTCTGGGGCAGGGGGGGATGATACCCCCGCATCCTCAGCATCAGAATCCCCAAGCCCAGATGGGCATGCCCCACATTGGGGCTCAGGGCATGCCCCCCCAGGCTCAGGGGGTTGTAGGCAGGACTATGTTAGACCCCCAGCAGCAGGGACTGCTGGCGGGGATGCAGCAGGGCGGCCCCCAGGCCCAACTGCCGCCTCAAGTCCAGCAGCAGCTCCAGCAGGTCCAGCAAGGGGGCGGGGGCCAGCTGCAGCCAGGAAACCAGCAGTGGGGTCCTGGGGGACCAGCCATGACCCCCCAGCAGCGGGCAGGGATGATGAGTCACATGACGCCGCAGCAGCAGCCGACGGCAGCGGTTGCCCAGCAACAACAACAGCAACAGCAGCAGCTACCGCCGATGAACCAGCAGCAGCCGCAACCAGGAAACCGCGGGCTGATGCAGGTGATGGGGGTGTTAGGAGGAGGTGGGGCAGGGGCTGGGGGGCCTACCTCGTTAGCGGGGGCGTCGGGGAACCTGCCGCAGGCGGCGCTGCAGGATCTGCTGCGGACTCTGCGGTCCCCGAGCTCCCCGCTGCAGCAGCAGCAGGTCCTCAACATCCTGCGCTCCAACCCCACCCTCATGGCCGCCTTCATCAGGCAGAGAGCGGCCCGGTATCAGGGGGGTCAGGGCGGTGGTCCTGGAGGGCCAGGAGGAGGTCCGCAAGGGGGTCCTGGAGGGGTGAGGTTCCAGGGGGCCGGTGGGGGTCTGCCAGGCCAGAACCAGCTCCCCAACATGGAGGGACAGCAGCAGGTTAACATGAACCAGGCAGCTCAGCCGGGGATGAACATGGCTCAGGGCGGAGCAGGGGGAGGGAACATGCCCACAATGGCTCAACTGCAGCAGCTACAACAACAACAGCAGCAGCAGCAACAACAACAGCAACAACAACAGCAGCAGCAGCAGCAGCAACGTCCAATGTTGCCAGGAAACCTGCAGCAGCAGCAAATGGCTGCATTGCAGCAGCAGCAGCAGCAACACGGAGCAATGCAGACAGGACAACAAGGAAACATGTCCAGTATGAACCCACAGTTCAGAGAGCTGTTGATGAGGAGACACATGCAGCAGCAACAACAACAACAACAACAACAGCAGCAGCAGCAACAACAACAACAACAACAGCAGCAGATGAGTAACCATGCTCAGTTCCAGCAGCAGCAACCAGGCTTCATGCAGCCGGGTCAGGGGCAGCAGCAGCCAGGGGGACCCACCTCCTCACAGCCACAGCCTGGGGGAGGAGGAGCAGGAGTCGGGGGCGGGGTTCCCCCGCAGCAGCAGCAAGGGGGTCCACAGGGGGGTCCGGGTCAGCTGGGTCAGCAGCAGGGCTACCCGGGGTCCATGTCTCAAGTAGCCGCGGCGCTGCAGCAGCGGCTCCAGCATCAGATGCAGCTGCAGCAGCAGCAGAATTCGATGGGTCTTCAAGGACAGGAAGGCGGGCCCAACGGGGGACCAGGAGGACCAGGAGGAACCTCGCTCCAGCCTGGACCAGGTGGACCAGGACAGGGGCAGCAACAGCAAAGTGGAGGAGGAGTAGGAGGCGGTGGGGGACCCCCGCTGCCACAGACGCTTCACCAGAACATCCACCAGAGGCTCCTGCAGCAGCAGCACCTGGGTGGGGGGTCCCCGGCCCAGCACAGCAGCCCCATGAGCCCCCAGCAGCAGCTGGCGCCGTCCCCCCACCTCCAGGGACAAGGCGGACTGGGTCCCGCAGGGTCCCTCAGCAGCCAGGTCAGGTCGCCACAGCCCTCGCCGAGGCCGCAGTCGCAGCCACCGCACTCCAGCCCCTCCCCCCGCATGCAGCCCTCCTCCCAGCCCCAGCCCTCGCCCCACCGCATCTCCCCGCAGACCCAAACCGGCTCCCCTCACCCGGGCCACATAGGCCAGCACCACCCCAGCATGGCGCCGCCGCAGCCCCCACAGCCCCAGCAGCAGCAGCAGCCACCGTTACCCCAGCAACAGCCGCCGCCGCCTCCAGGCGGTCCAGTGGATCCCGCTCAGTTCAGCTCGGACCAGAACATCATGTCTCAGCTGAGCGTGATGACGGGGATGCACAGCGGCGGACAGGGGGCGCCGGCGGACATGTTGAGCGGGAACAACAACAACAACAGCAGCAACAACAACAACAACCAGGAGCTGGGAACGAACATTAACCACAACAGCTTAGACCTGATGTAGCCTCCACTTCACGGTGTCTTTCTGTCTCCAGGCTCTGATCCGTCGCCACAAACTACCGCAACGGGACTAACGGCGTCGGCGTTTTAGAAGTTTTTATTTTTTATTTAAATATTTTTGTGATGTATAAAAAAGAACTGAAGCTTCCTTCCTATGGGAGATGCAACATAAATCTTAGAAGTCAATAAATGAATAAATTAAAACAATGGTAAGTTATTGCTGTTAATATATATCTATATATTTTTGCCAATTGTGTACAAAAAGGTGGAAGGGGCAATGTTTCAGGTTGAAGATGTTTCTTCCTTAGTCTACGACACAATATTTTTGGGGACTGAAAATTTTGCCTTTTTATGAATATTTTTAAGATTTTAAATGTGGCTAAAAATTAAAGTGAGTTGACACAATGTACCTTTTTTATTGTTTCGTTTTCCTCCTGAAATACCCAGTCATGATTGTATCTATTTTGCAGAGAATAAGTATATTTTATTTCTGAATTTATTATAATTTTCTTTTCAATGGATCATCAAACAAGCCTCAACATATCTTCCATATCTTCCGTTACAGAAGTCATCTTCTTCTGGACAGTTTTTGCAGCAACTGCGGCGATTCATGTATACAGAATATTTTACTTTTATTTGAGTGGGTGGGAGGGTGTTTTTTTTTCTTGTTTTGTTTTTTAATGTTTTGGACAGGCTTTACAGGTTTTTGAATTAAACCTTAACAGTGTTTGGGGGGTGGTTGAAACTGATATTTTTCTGCAAACATCAGCCAGATCTGCAGAACCGATAGGAAATCTTTGCACCCTCCATCTTCACTTCTCCTATGAATGTGCACACCTTCCTTATCCCCGAAAACCCCCTGATCCCCAAACCGGAGGGATGAACTGTCGATGCTTAGTCGTCCGGCTGTCGGAGGCTTGTCGGGCCGTTATTTTGTGCGTGTACATATATTACAAACCTTGTTAATGAACTGTGACGTGAAGAAGAGCTCGATGAAGTCGTCATGGTCATGTTTTTGAGCTGTAGAGGTTGGAGTCCTGCCTGTGTCCTCATCCCCAAACTTTCCCTTTTCACTACTTTTTTCTCTCCCTCCCCCTTCGTTCCTCATCCTCATGACTGCCTCTCAGCCACAAGGTTTAATTCAATGTTAGTACTGTACAAAGTAAGAAATGGTGGACTTAGATACTGTTTTGTTTTTTAAAATGAAAGTGAAAATGTAAAAAGAACTGTAAATACTTTAAAACCTTATGAGCAGAGAGAACTTATTTTCTGCTGCTTGTTTCCCCTCTTTGTTTGATTGGATATTTGCTGTATCTGTAAAAACTACAAAGTACTCCTGAGCTACTGTACAGTATTGAGATTTTTTCTAAAAGGTACAGTATGAGGTGTTATGGGTCACAAGCACCAATGCGCCTTTTCTGTGTATTTTTGACAAGGTTTTGGGGAGGGAGGGGTTAATGCAACAAGTCACACACCTGAACAATCTCAAAACAAAGAAAAGCCGCACGAAGTAAAGCCGAGGTTGGGGTTGATTAGAGGTGTGATGTGAAAGAATTTAAATTTGGTCATTTAGCTTTTTATGGAGAGGACTGAAGACACAATATTCACATGCTCACTATTTTTCTCAAAAGGTTGGGCTTGCTGGGTATGGGGAGGGAAGCATCAGAACCAGGTGGCAATATATCTTGAGACTTATTTTATAAGAAAAAACAAGGAAAAACTGTCTTTTATATATAGATATATTATTTAATTTTATTTTTTGGAAATAAAACTTGAAGCTACAGGAATTATTAGATAAAAACATGTTTTGTTTTGTATTAAAGATGTTATGGTGATGCAAAAAGACACTGCAGACAGTCATTCAGTTTGCCCTGGGGAGGCCGTGGAGTATATTATACCATCCTTTTTGAAGAAATGTTTCATGTACATGAATATAGATGTAAACATACTGAGTCACTGTACAAACTGATGGCAACTGAACAAATAGTTTTGTTTTTATCATTTCTTCTCCTAAAAAGAGACTGGAAATAAGACTATTTAAATATTTGTTTAGTATTCAAATGGAATCTTTGACCACTTTTTCGTTCCTCTTGTTAACAATTTTGGTGCTTGCTGAGAGAAAGCAAAAATAACTGTTGCTCCATTTTCATTAGTTTCTTTTTTTAAGTTATTTTGGTGGTCTGATTGTTTTTTGCCAATAAATTAATTGTACAATAAAGTATGTTTGTACCATTGGAAAAAAATACTTGATTGTTGTTATTGATTGACATTATCTGGACAAGAAGAAATGACAATTTATCACCTATTGAGCGTCACTGATTGGAAATTCAGTACTTTTTAATATTAATTATTAAATAGGACTTCAGGTGAAAAAGACCTGCTCCCCTTCTTTTAATATCTTTTAATACTGAAATGGTACAATGTGTTTCAGTATTAACTAAGAAGCAAAGCAAATGTAAAAAAATATATATGCAGCTAGTGGAAAATCTTGATTTTGGTGTTATTCAATACAGCGTCAATAATTGTGCTGACTGAAAAAAACGGTATGATCAGACATGGACATGTTGTTGCCAGCCCAAACACATCCTGAGATATGAGCCAAAATGCATATTTGCTAATTGTAGCGCCTCCTAGTGGCTTTGGTGTGTACTTTTGGGGAAAGGTGTAGTGAATTTTAACAATATTTGCTTGTGATACTTTAAAGGTACAGATATCACTAAAACCAAATTCCTTCCCTGCCAAGGATTTCACAGCATCCCCTGTCAAGATATGAACTTACTTCCTGTTTGGCGTCTGCTACTGATTTTGATTCGCTGTCACAGTCAATTATGAACATCAAAAATCCATTTGATAACTTTTCCTATATACCATTCAACAAAATCCAAAATTTGCAGAGAATCAATGTAATTGGAAAATGACGTCATAGGGTGCGTTGAACTCCATTTCATCCAAGGATTCCAGTGATAAGATTTTTTTGAAAACGCACAGTTCAAAAGTTAAATGCAGAAATGTACCTCCAACTTTGATCAGCTGAGGTTCTGACAAGAGACTTGGTGAAAGGAATCGTGGGACTGTGTAGAATCTGAGCCAAATTTCACTGTCAGACATCCCGTACAGAAGAAAGATGTAAAATAATAATAAACCATACAAACACTATGGGGCTTCGCTGCTTGGCCTCAATAATGGAACAATACTATTCACATTAAGTGCATACATTTCCAATTTTATGTAAAACACAAAATTAGGCATATTTTAGACACCCTGATCTACATTTAGACCATCATAGGACAATTTATTAATTTAATTAAGACATTAAATTATCTAAAAAGAAAGTGTGATGCAGACTAGTGGAAGTTATAAAAGAAACTTGATAGGATAAAGATCTACATGTAAAATCTCAATTAAATATTGGCACTATTAAAGGTCCAGTTTGTAAGATTTCATTGACATTTACCAATATCTAGTGGCCTCTTTAACAGACACCTTGTAAATCTGTAATGAAAAACACCTTATGTAATTAATGTGAATAAGCAAGATAAGTCAGGTAAATGATATTAAACATGAGCAACATTTATTTTAATATTACCATAGAAATATTCTATACACAATGACACTTCCGTAGACTGAAGCAGGTAAATGTGCAGGTTTACATCACAAATAAAGTGCAAGGTTCTTCGCTCGGTGGTGGACGGAAGCAGCACAAGCGACCATGTTGGTTTTCCTCATGACATTTATATATGGCATCGGTTATCACAAACAGTATAAAAAATGGTTCTGTTCAGTCTCCTGTGTGACAAACACACAGGCGGATCCTCGAAACAATAAATATACATTCAGGTCAATGTAGAAAAATAACGACTTAAAGTTCTCCTTCGTCTCCTCCTGCTTCTTCCACTGCAGCGTCTCCTCATGCTTAAAGTCTCAGGAACATCAGAGGAGCATCGTGCATTTATACAGGAAACTGATATCATCACCCTATCAAAATAATGGCCTAAGTCGTGTTTTTCTGTAAATGTTTGGGGAAAACACAACTTAATCAAATGCAGAGAATATTATATTTATTAATTATTTCAATCAAAAAGGCCTTGACAGTGGACGAGTGTGGACATACATAGAACGTTGTGTCACTTATGAAACATTAAAGTGATTCAAGACGATTCTAGTGTGACTTTAGGTAACTTGAAATCTGGCTTAATCTGTCTTTTCATTCCATAGTGCAAACTCAAAACTTACATTACCTGGATTTAAATTAAACTAATGTCAGTTCACTTTTTCTGCACTTTCTTTTTTTTATTGAACATCACTCATTTCCAACATCCAGATTTGATGACTTTTTGAAACTGAAATGAGGCAAAATTCAATAAAATGTTGATGCATATTTAATGGACTGAAGATACAGGAACTTCCTTTCCTTCTTTATATTTGGCTACATATTTATTCAATGTATTGATATGCACAGCGCTATGATATTACATTATAATTAAAGTATTAATACTTAAATTAAAACTTAATTTAGACTAAATTACTATAAAACATTTTAGCCTAAAGCATTTATCACTCACCAGTAGAAATTAATTCCAGAATCATCTTATCATCTTTGGCAGTGGCCATCATGAAAGCTTGTTAAATTGTCATTTTATCCTGACTTGGACAAAAACTTTGACTTAGTCAAAACAATAAAATGTCCTAAGTAAAATGTCCATTGTCCTATAGGACATAAATAATAAGGTCCTTTCAACTCAGGATTAAGGTGATTTTACCAGATGTGGCAGCATCATCAAGAGATGGTTCAGCACAAAAAAATCACTTTTGTCAAAAAAAAAAAAATAAAAAAAATAGACCATTTGTTTAATAGGGCGATGATATATTGGGACAATAATGGTGTGTGTGTGTGTGTGTGCGTGCATGCGTGCGTGTGTGTGTGTGTGTGTGTAGGATAGAGAGACATTAGCCCTAAAAGCTCCACAGACAAAAACAACAAGAAAAGTCTGCATCATCAGGCACTTCCATTCCCTGCAGCTTCATTGTCACACAGACACAGTTTTCGGGATCACGAGACACTCGCCCATCAGCCTCAGTGGCAGGATAAACAACCCTCTGACCAATGAGCCGTGGCTGTCGCAGATTCCACAGACATGACACATCACAGCAGCTCCTGTGTCCACGGCAGGAAGCCAGTAGCTCACAGCGACACACTGGGCTCTTTTTTGTTGTTGTTGTTCAATGATTTCAGTGTTTATTCCTGACAGCAGCTCCCTGTAAAGCTGCTGCTGAACATTTACGTTCTGTTATTTGTTTTGGTTTGAGAGGGAGGGGTGTTGATTACTTTCATCTTTTTCACCTTTCATTTCCAAACTTCTCATTGCATTTTAACATTTGCTCAGCATCTTTAAGGCAGTTTTCAATTATTCCATCTCCTGACACCTAATTCAGATTCTTTATTGTGACTTTGGCGCCAAACCTCCAGTTACATTTACTTCTTCTACATAATCCAATGATAACACAACACTATGAGCGGAAGCTCTCTATGCTGATGAATTTAAGTGCTTTTAGTCATTTCCAACACTCACAGTTTAGAGCAGTAATTCAGTTTCCTGGTGTTTTTTACTCCTTAACATGATACAAGATCTCCTTGGAACCCACAGTCATATGTTACTGTCTAGAAATTGTCATTTTTTGCTCAGATTCTTTACTTAACATCATTTTTGTATCAGAATTTAGGTTTTTCTTATTTCCTACCTGGACAAGCATCTCACTCTGAACTAAATGAATCTCACCACCACAAATTTACATTAAGATTGTCTTGCTGGATCTTTTTTAAAAATGCAAAAAATAACTACTAAATGTACATAATCTTGTACATATTGTCAAAGTAAAACAATATATCTTCTCAAAGCAATGTATTTTAATATTTCATTCATATTTTTCATATTGCATCTCTCTTTGGTAACAACATTTGTTGTCGCTATATTGTTATTTACATATTTTATTGAACTTTTTCGGGCGACAGGTTTTTTGGGTGCATGTGGATGTTCCTTCTGCTGTGAATTAATTCTCAAATCAAATTTACTTAAAAAGAAAAAAATATTTAAGCAGCAAATTGCACTTTGGGTTTTTGTAACAGTGCCTGGATTATAGTTTGTTTTATAAAATATATTAAAAAATATAAACTTATAGCCTGGATTTTGGTGGGCAGGTTTATGTCTGAATGAGACATGAACCAATGGGCTGTGGCCCCCTAATGGGACACAGAGGTATTGCAAGTGGGCACCGCCTCTATTTTTTTGGGGGGGAAATATAAATTGAATACAAAAACGGTGTTTTAAAACAAGTCCAAAGCCATATTACACATTGAAAACCCATCCAGACACCACAAATTGACTTTCAAGCCAGTCGTTATAAGTCTGTGTTTCAGTTCGGTTCTTAATGTTGGATTGTTATTGAATTAAAAGTGGCTGAGAAAGCATCATCTGACCCCTGACCCCTTCATGGGGTCGGATGGAACACGGGATGGAAAAAGGTTTTGAATTTCTGATCCAAATCAACCTTCATGAGAATTAAATTCAGGCGTAAACACTGAAATCGCATCATGTCAATTCAGGGCGTGAAAATGACCCAATTAAGAATATTTGAATATTGATGCAAACTCTCAGGTATTAGCGACCGCAGAACGAATCTCAGCTTCGATTAAAACTCTTTAACGGATGGAGACGCAAACCCATGTGAGGCGAATACAGTGCGAATCCATAATACATTCAGTCATCTAGCCTGGTCTGGATTGCGGTTTTGGTAAAGATTCGCTCGTCTGGTGCTTGGCGTTGAAGAGCCGGGTGGACGGAGAAGTCTGCACGTCTTTGCATTGATATGACTGGACTGGAGGAGAAAAGACATGCAGGCGCCTCTAATCATCTCCTGTCGTCCTCCAGACGATTTAGAAACGCATACAGGACTGAGCCACACGTCCTACAGGTAGTAACAGTCTATGTGTTTTACAGGTTACAGGTACAGCACTGTATGTTAGAGTGGGACCACCTCACTGTAGTTGGATGTATGTACAGAAACATGTTGAGTCCAGCTTTAAACGGTACGTTAGTGTGGAAGAGATGAGAGAAAACAGTGGTTATGTCTACATGCACAGAGGACACTCCTTCTTTTTCATATGATTATTCAGATTACCTGGTTTTACATGAATATAAATGTCTTTACTCTGCAGGCTCCATGTTTTCATATTAAATGTGGAGAGTCGTCAAGTACTTTACTCAAATACTCAATTTAAGTGCAATGTGAAGAATTTCCATTGTCAGTTCTCTGCTACTTTGATGGTATAACAGCATTAATCTGAAGACTGTACTTACTATTTAACAGTGGTGGAAAGTTACTAAAACTAGACTTTTTGACAGACATGCTCCTTACTTGAGTATTTCCGTTATTTTGATGGGATACTGTATATTTTCACTAGTTAATTTACAGATTAAAATGCCACACAACAAACGGTAACAGATAGAAATGCTTGACACTGTATAAAGTCCATTACATTTTTTTTTTCCAGCTAAACCAACTGCAACATTAAAACACTTCTACAGTTTAATATCTCGATAACAACAGCCCAATAATAGAATAGACTAGATCTAGTGTTGTAAACCCCTGAATATTTAGTACTTTTTATACTGCAGAGCATTTAGCTGTAGTTACACTTTAAGTGCAGGACCATTTGTAATGGAGAATTTTTATCTTCTGTCACTGCTGCTGTGAAATTTACAAATGGGAGAGTGTTGAATCGGTTATTGCAAACAAGCCTAATTAAGGAAATAGAAGTGAATGTTAATGCTTGTTTTTGTTATTAATTTCAATTTGCATTTATTTAATTTGAATTGAATGATGTTTTAACTACTGATTGTTCTTATTGTTTAATTTAAATTCTGTGATGTTTTCCCCTTTTAATCAGCAGTTTCTAAATTGTATCTTGATGCTTTTAATGCTTTATGTAAAGCACATTGAATTACCTTGTTGTTGAAATGTGTTGTACAAATAAACTCGCCTGTATAAAGTGAAAATGATTTTTTTTAAAGGCAATATATGGACTCATACAGCAGGATTCCCTCTAAACCCTGGTCCTGGAGAGCCAATGTGGTGCAGGTTTTTGTTCCAAACCAGCAGCAACACACCTGATTCTACTAATCAACCACTGGGGCCTCTGCTAAGGACTGTTATTAATAGAATCAGGTGTGTTACTGCTTGGTTGGAATAAAAACCTGCACCCACAGTGTCTCTCCAGGACCAGGATTGAAGACCCCTGCTCTAAATCCTACTTATGACCCGCTAGATGTGTGTGTTAGTATGTTTTCTGCAGAGACCGTGCTGCTCTCCGCTTCTATTTTATATTTTTCAACATCGGGTGGGAACCAGCTCACCTTTAAAAAGCTGATTTCATATGTATGTGACTGTGCATGTAGACAAACCACTGACCAGACTGGAAGTGTTCTGGCAGGTGGAGGATCAGAGCGAGAGGCTGCGGAGAGGGAACGAAACGCCGGAGCTGACCCTTGACCCCGTGCCCCTCGCTTCACCCTGTTCAGACCTCCAGGCCCAAATCTCTGAAGAAGCCTTTGGCCACTCGGGACTCCCGGAAGGTCACCGTGAGGGCGTTGATGGTGACGTCCGTGACCGTCACTTCCCCCGGGCCGACGGCGGGGACCCACTCCTGCTTCTCCTCCGCCGACGCCGCCTCGCAGGGCCCGGTGGGGGCGCTCCACCCGTCCGTCCTGCTCCGTCCTGAAGGAGGCAGAGACGAGGAGATTTGCCGTGATTTCATCAACGCTCGTCACATGCGCTGTTATTGAGTTAAGCTCCGCGCACCGCTTATCTCTGCTCTGATCGACGCCGTAAACTCACAAACACGTTTGGCAGCGTGAACAGACAGATGTTGCTGTGTCTGAGATGACACTAACGGCTGAGTTATTGAGTAAAACTGATTAAACCACTTCAGCTTCAGTCAGTCACGTAATCCGGGTCGTGATGCTGATTAGAGTCTAAACCTTCTTACCGTCAAGAATGTCCCCGCTCTTCTCTGCCGCCTCCTCAGCTTCCTCCTTCTCCTCTTCCATGTCCTCCTCATCTTCTACATTGTCCTCATCCTCTTCTTCTTCTTCCTCCTCATCCTCTTCTTCTTCTTCTTCCTCCTCCTCCTCTCCACCGCTTTTCCAGTCCTCTTGTGTAGGACTGGGGGGGTTGGAGTTGTAGAACCTGAACTGTGACCTCCTCATTTTGCTTTTGCGATGCTTGTAGGGGCTGTAGGTCTGGTCCTCGTCAGCCGGAACCAGCGAACGTGTCAGCGACAGACGCAGACGTGGCGGCGGCTGCTCCGGAGTCTTGTGAGCGCTGCGAAGGTCCATGGTGTAGACCGTATTCTGATTTAAAAAAAAACAAAAAAACATGCAGGGGAATGATTCAGAAATTGTTTAGAAAAACATATATGTTCCAAAATCATTTGATGTTTAATTTGATCTTTATTTATCTCACAGATCAAAAACAAAATAACAAAAACACAAACTGACAGCAACATAAGATTTCCACCTTCATGAAATAAAATCAAAAACAAGTAATTAAATCTCACAACGGTATATTCGAGAAGGAGCAGAAAGAAGCGACTCTGTTTAAAGGGGACCTGGTGGCTAATTGAAACTCAGCTATTAGTTGTGGTATAAGGTTCTGCCCCTTTCTTAAAATGTCATGTTATAGACATTAAAAGAAAACAATAAATACATTTTTATAAAAGAATATTTCTTTAAATAAATCCAAATATATATGTTTATGAGCTTTTCATGCTCTCCCCTCATGTATCGTCATTAAAAAGTAAGCAGTATATTATTAAAACCACACGCTGTACCTAAATGTTTTTATTGAGCTTCAAACTTTACCTCCAGTAAGAGTCTTTTGGCTTTGGATCCTTTTCTCCTGTGACCCACGATTCTGTCTCTCTGCTCTCTGGGGAAACCAAGTTAAAGACATGTTACATGTTCTAATGTCTCAAACGTGTTGAGCAGGACAGAAGATATGAACATTAGACTCCTGTCATCACGTTGATGCCTTTTAATCTGATTACAGCTTTTAAAACTAAAAGCAACAGAAAGGTCTTGTATCAGCGTCTCAGTCTGCTGATTCATAATCTCCCTTTAATTAAAAACATGTAATAAAAGCGCTTTAGTCAGCACATTCCTGCTCTATGTGTCAAACCTTGTGGGTTTACATGCAGGAACCTTACTTCTCTTCATAGGCCTGGACTAGACGCTGGTCCAGAATGTGTTCCTCAGGCTCCCAGGTGCTATATCTGCAGCAAAACAGGCATATAAAACACTTATATTCATTTTATAATACATTCAAATAGCTAATTCATTTATTTAAATGCTTCGTGAAATGAAAAATCATTTTTCTTTGTTTTAATATTGTGTCGCTCTTGGAAAAATAACTTTTTTGAGCACTTTTATGGCAAAATCTGTTTCTGTCCCCTTCTTTTTGTAAAAGAGTAACAAATGATTCATCATTTTAAGTTAAACATAAAGTAACTAAGTGTAAATTGCAGCTTCGGTATTTGACCATGAAAAGAAAAATCTGTATTGTGCCAAATGATAAGCTCCACCCTCTTACTTGCCATTCAATAAAACGTGAAGAAAAAAAAGCGACTCACATGACGGCTTCATCTTCTCCACTCAAACAATAACTATGTGCTGAGCAAACGTTTAGAGTGGAAGATGTTTGTTTATTAATTTATGTTATTGATTGTTCCAGTGTTCACTGCACAGCTAAACCTCATCTCCAGCCTCTGGGCACAAAATCTATACGAAGTTATGGGATCAAGTATTAAAATCTAACAGAGTCACATAGATTAAAGTTATAAAACAACATTAATGAACTTTGCATCATAAAAAACTAAATACGTCCTCATTTAACCGTTAGTTGCAGGTTTTTATTTAATACAATGGCTGAAACTTAACTAATGGTCACATGATTGGTTAAGTTTCAGCCATGATTTCAGATGTGGTTTAAAACTAGAGGGTAAAATATTAGTTGTAAACTCTGACAGCATCCTAACATTAAAAATCTTCTTCTCCTTCTCTTCAACATGGTTTTGCAGCTGTAAACGCTGACGGGTTCATCAGTAAATTATCTATGATCAGCTGCTGGGTGTCAGCTGTTGCCATGGATACATTCATGCTCTCTTATGATGTAATATCAGAGCGAACTTTCCCGCACCCAATAATCACAAAAAATAACTAAGGAGGGAGGGTTTGTTCATGTTCTCAGAAGAAAGAAGTTGATGACGTCATGAGACAGGAAGCACTTGGAAACTTAATTATTCTTCTTAAAACCTTTCTTCTAAGTTGTCTACTATCATGTCATTAAAAAGACAACAAAGCTGTATGAGTAACACTTTGATTTTTTTTTAAAATTACAGTCATAGACTTAAAGGCTCATAGGCTTAAATGCATTAAAGAGCATATTTCTATTTTGAGTCATCTGTGATACTATTTTTGAATGTATTTTTTCATATTGAACAGGTCATGTGAGTATGAATATGATGCATGTTTCAAGATCTGCATGGATTCTTCTGATCAGGTTCACATACTCACTTTGGAGGCCAGCCTTTCCACTTCAGCAGATACTCCACGTTCCCCTGTGGACATTTAGACAAGAATCCATGTAAGTAACATCAGTTTAGACGCTGCAGCTTCTCCGGTGCCAGTTTAAGACTTGGATGACGCATTATCACCTGATTTTCATTTTCAAAAATTGAAGAAATGTGTTGTTTTTTGTTTTTTTTTTGTTCCAGGTCCTCACTGTCCTGACAGACACACAGGACAGTAAAATACAACAAGCCGTCTCAGAGCCTCAGGTTAGATTTCAGTCTGATCAGGGTGTTAGGGCCATAAAATCAGACTCTGAAAAGCTGTAACTGCCTCAACACTGATTAATATTTCAATGAAGGGGTGAAGCAGCTGGTTAATGGTGTGAGCTTCATTTGCTGCAGACGATTCTTGTTTGTGGTTTAGCTCTAATTAAACTTTGACCAGAGAAGATTAGAGACTAATAAATCGAAGAAAGACTCCAACGAGATTAAAGAATGATGAATGTTGCTTTAATACGCAATTAAATTGACATACTGCACAGGTAATAAAGGTCAAATCAGAATGATAAAACCATGGACCTGACATATACTCAACGATAATTAATGCATTCCAGCGTATTTTTGACATTAAATGGAGTTTATGTGTAAGATGGTTGTATCTATAATTAACAGATATTGTTAAATGTTCTGTGCAGTAATCATCCTCAGTGACTTCATCCACTAATAACCTCCAACCTCTAGAAGCTATTTTCACTTCTCCTGAACACATTTTCCTCAGCCCGCTCTTCTTTATACAGTAAAAAGGACGTTGATTTACAGTAAACTGGATGAAACAAAGGACGTTCAACATAAAGAAATATCTTCTGTAACTTGTAGCGTAGATTATATAATTAGTTTTACCTCTATGTAAGTACTTTGTGCAGATACTGACCTTGTAGCTATGCTGAAATGGTATAAAAGTCAAAGTTCATGGCAAATTCAAACTGTTCAGACCACATTTGGGTACAAGCATCTGCATTGAGAATGACGGTGCTATTACTAAACCTTTGTTCATTTTGAAAGCCTTTTTTTAGAAATTAGTTGAGCTTTTTGGTTTTATTTGTAGTCAAGAAGTAGCTGGATGAGCTCAGTGGTATTTATTTCTGAATTCAACTAAATTTTAATAACTGAAAAACTGACTGCACATCAGGCTGAACAAGCTGTGATATAATGACTACAGATATATATAAATATATTGTAGTTTTTACTCTATATATGATCTATTAGTTACATAAAAATGTCCCATTCATCTAGAGCTGCAATGATTAGTCAGTTATTTGATTGGTTGTTCTGGACAAAAAAAAAAAAAAAAACATTTTAGGCTGAACCTTCAGCTTCAAACAGTGATTGACATTTTACACCATTTCATGAACCAAACAAGTAATTGTTTGTTTCTATAATCTATAGATCTAATTGACTATCAGAATAGTAGTTTGTTAGAGTTCTTCATGCTTCATACACTCAGAAATACACATTCTCTCAGTCTGTATTCAGAAAATGTGTTCGTTGTGTACTTCCTTAACTTTGTGATGTCACACAATAGGTCCCGCCCACTTTTTCAGTCTTCCAAGTGAAAATCGGCCAATAAGAAGAGCGTCTCATGGATATTTATAAGACAAAAACAGCTTCAGAGATGTTGTGTTAGAGGATTAAAACTGCAAAAAATAAACCTAAAAAGTGCAAATATGGGACATTAAATTGTTCAGGGACAGCAGCAGCGACAGTGGTTGGGAAACTCAGGTATGTGTGTGTGTGTGTGTGTGTGTGTGTGTGTGTGTGTTGGGGGGGAGGGGGGTCCTATCTCTATGACGTCTAGCTGCGCCCCTGCGTTTTGTCAACACCATTGAACTTCAGCCTGAAACCCAATTAGCACAAGAACAGGCCCCAAAACACGCAGGTGTTGTGAGAAGAACTAGTCCCTCCTCCTCCGAACACCTGACCTGTTAAAGCTGTGGAGCAATGACAACACACTCCACGTTTCTTTAAAAGCCACATCCCCCCTCCCCTCACCATCCCCCTTTTTAAGCAATTAGATAACCAGATTAGTCGCCCAATTCCGCTCATTTAATCTCTAAACCTTTCATTAGCACGTAAAGTAGCGTCCTGTCTTTTAGAATAACGTCCACCCCGCAGGCAGCGTCCCGCAGCGGAGCGGACTGATACACGCGTCCTGGGGGGGGTAAAACGTCAAACCTTTTTACCTTTCGGAGTCTTTTCTTGACGATCGCTTCCACGGCGAACACTTGCTCTCCTATCGCGGACAGCTCCATCTCCGCCGCTGTCGGTGCCAAAGTCGCGTCTTTTCCTCTCCTCGCGCCGAGCTGACGTTAACTACCGGTTAACGGCTGCGTCCTCGGTTCCTCCGCGTCAGCCGCTGTGTTTTGCGGACAGTTCGCGGCCCATTTATCAGGAGTCGCTTCCCTGCGCTCAATCTTTCAGCGCGTCCGGTGACTTTACAAAATCTGCGACACATCTGCACACAGCTCCGCCGCGCGCGCGCGCCCCCACGTGCCCGAAGCGCGCCCCCCCCCACCACCGTGGGCCCGAGCGCGCGACCGGCGGTGCTTTATCATCAGTCATCGGTCAGCGTGGATGGATCCAAGAAGTAGTGCTGGAGAAGAAGTACTGCATCATTTATTCAGCTACAAGTACTAGTACTACAAGGTATAAATACTACGCTGCAACTCACATCCTGCAGGAAACGTGTAGATACGAATTATATGTAGATAAAATATGTAGATACGAATTATCCAGCAGAATGTAAATAAAGTGTTGAAGTACCCAAGTATGTTTGATGTATGTATAATATTGTAGTAAAAATACATCAGTGTTATAAACTTGTAATTAAAAGTATTACAATAAAAGTACAAATGAGCTTGATGTGCATAAATAGTGTAGTTAAGTACGTAAGTGTATTATAAGCGTGTAGTTAAAGTACTTAAGTATTATAAGTTTGTAGATAATTACTGTAGTTAAAGTACACTTAACTACAGTTACACTTAACTGTAGTTATAACTATAAGCTTGTAGTTAAAGTACTGTAGTTAAAGTACATAAGTATTTTAAGTTTGTAGATAATTACTGTAGTTAAAGTACTTAAGTATTATAAGCTTGTAGATAATTACTGTAGTTAAAGTACACTTAACTACAGTTACACTTAACTGTAGTTATAACTATAAGCTTGTAGTTAAAGTACTGTAGTTAAAGTACATAAGTATTTTAAGTTTGTAGATAATTACTGTAGTTAAAGTACACTTAACTACAGTTACACTTAACTGTAGTTATAACTATAAGCTTGTAGTTAAAGTACTGTAGTTAAAGTACATAAGTATTTTAAGTTTGTAGATAATTACTGTAGTTAAAGTACTTAAGTATTATAAGCTTGTAGTTAATGTACATACGTATTATAAGCTTGTAGTTACAGTAGTATAGTAAAAGAAAATAGATATTATATTATTAGTTTAGGGTACTAAAGTAGAATGAAATGCAAGTACATGTACCTCTAAATAGTAGTTACATGTTGTACTTGGGTATATATATTTAGTTTTTCTCCACTAGGCTGAGAAGATGAATTGATCAGCATGCAGTTAAAGAATTGTAGATAAAGTATTATGAGCGTGTAGTGAAAGTATTACAGCAAATGTACATAAGTATTATGTGCTGATGTGAAGTACTGTAGTTAAAGTACAAAGTATTTTAAGCTTGTAGTCAAAGCATTACTGTAAAATTACATTAGTATTATAAGCTGATGTAGTTAAAGTATTGCAGTAAAGTGCATAACTACTATAAGGTTATAGTTAAGGTATTGTAGTAAAAGTACATAGTTATGAGTTTATTGTACTAAAGTAGCATAAAATAAAAAGTACAAGTACCTCTAAATGATAGTTAGGTGCAGTACTTGAGTAAATAGGTTTAGTTTTTTCCCACCAGGCTGAAAAGAGGAATTTCTTCTTCATGTGTGAAACATCCTTCACCTTCCAGACTAAAAAATGAGCATTAACACACTCACACTGTTGCTTATACATAAAGTGCCATTATAAGCATTTTATTTCTATGCAAAAAATCATAATAATAAAAAAGAAAATACAGTGACAATCAGAATTCCTCATTAAGGAAGTTGAATGGATTGTCATGGCAAAGAAATATAAAAAAAGCAAACATCGAATGAAGTTGTGAGACACATGTGGTGATGTGATTGGATACGAAGCTCAGTGAGTCAGCGACAGCCTCTGATGTCTCGATGCAGGTTCACTCAGATATAACAAGACCAGGAAAAGATCCAAAACACGTGATCTTGTCTTTAGAAAATCATTTCAAACAATCGTAAAATAAAAGTCCTTGGCTGGAAAAGTGAAAACATCAGAGACAGATTTCTCCATTTATCTCGCTCCTCTCAATTCACAATAAACTGAGGCTTTTGGAATAAATCTCCTGAAATTGCGTCAGAGTGTGCAGCCCGTCTTCAAACTTTCAGAGCATTCGTTTTTATGTAAACAAGTTAAGGCCAGTACTGTCATTAGAGGACAATACGTGTTTAATAGTAGAAACAGTGGCTCCGAGCTCATAGATCTCAAAGCTACAACAGTGAATCTCTCATAAGGCTCATTTTTCACAATCATCAACCATAGCACACGTTTAGCTGGACGTGTGCTCACTGTTCAACTTTCACTTTTTCCTTTCAATACTCTCACAGACATTTCCTTTTTCTCCACCATTTACTCCTCAGGTTCCACCTCTACTCTCCACTCTTCTTCTCAAACAGCAACTTCACAAGACCACCAAACGTCTCCGTTCTCGGAGACTTTCTGACACTCGCTGGAACGTTCAACTCACAACTCCGATTGGCAGGTTTGACACAAGACATATGTGACATCTGCTGTGGTGAGGAGCCAAAAAAAACACTTTTAGGTTGTTTTTTTCATGAATAGGTGTCGCCTCTTGTGGTGTAACCATGTTTTGTGGTGGCAATTTACCACTCAAGATGTGAATATTTCTTTTATATCCATACAATCTCTAACAGTAACTCACATTCAATGTTGACAAAACGAAACTCAGTAATCCATTTACCTGCTTTTTCTGGAGCTTTTGATTATAGCACAGTTACTGTCAATATAGATTCTTCTGCTGTTTATTTAATTTCAAGATAAATGAAATCATTTTGGTCCAAAACATGTAGGATTTCATATGTAACAGGTTTTTGATATTTATCTAAAACACCAAAAATACATAGTTTACTATTATAATTAAATCAGAAAACCAGCTAATATGAGGCTGGAATAAGTTTTATAAAATGTAGTAAAATATATTATCAAAATTGTTGCTGATTAATCACATGTGATCAGCTAATTGATAAATCAGGTAATTTCCAGGCTACAGAAAACATTGATTATCTACAGTTTCATCATGATTGGTTGATGAGGACCATGTGACTTGCTCAAAAGCTCCAGAACAAGCGAAACCATCGACTGTCGCAGGATAATTAATAAAAAAAAATAACATATGCTCAATTTATCTCATTTTAGATTTTAGGACAGATTTTGATTAGTTTGATTTTGTTTTTGTAACAATAATTTAGACAAGAGGATTTCTCTTGTATTTCATTATTTCCTTTGAAGACAAGCAGACGTTATTACTTCGTAGTCTGAAGAGATAAAAAGGATGAAGCTTCCTCGAAAGAAAACTGTGTACAAACATCCACTAGAGGGAGTGCTTGGTTTGGCTGGGTGTTGCATTGTTTTGTTGCCATAAAGAAAAACAGTTGCATCAATCTGTGCCAGTGGTGTCTGGGAACTGAAAGACATAGAAAGTCTGCAAACGTGATAAAAATCACAGATTTTGACCTGCGATGTGGGGAAAAAAAGCAACAAAGGGGAGAAGGAGTGAGATGGAGCCACAGCGAGGGAGGGCTTTGGTGAAGGTGTAGGGGGTTGAGGGGAAATGGACACAAAGGTTTAGGACATGGAGGGAAACACAGAAACAATAAGACACGTTGGTGAACATCACGCCAGAAGCAGCGAGGATCACCGAAGAAGTCCGACAGATAAACACAGCATTTTCCATACAGCCTGTCCTCCCATAACTTTGGAAAGTGGAACAGTAAAAAGGAAAAAAAAACGGATCGAAACTGACATTGAAAAATAGTCAATATATATAAAAACACAAGAATAGCAGAAACGTAATAATAACTTCTTATAAGTCTTAACTGTGTTGTGAGTACTGGACTGTGATTCTTTGATTCTCCCTGTAAAGTGTTTGCTTCCTTCATCGCTTTGCATCTTATC
Source organism: Lepturacanthus savala (assembly GCA_030544235.1). Taxonomy (NCBI): domain Eukaryota; kingdom Metazoa; phylum Chordata; class Actinopteri; order Scombriformes; family Trichiuridae; genus Lepturacanthus; species Lepturacanthus savala. Next base: position 10,002,562 of record CM060471.1, read on the forward strand.
AGATAAGAGTCCAGCAATGGCCGTGTAAACAAAACCCAAAAAAGTGTATGTGGTAGGAGGAAATTACGTCCGCAAAGTGTGCATCCACGTGGCTGGCTGTGCACGACCTCGCCGCTTCACGTTCATTCTGTGATCGGCCCGTTTTGGGCCGGGTCGGTGCTGTGATTGGCCGTTTCGCCCCTTAGCCGTCAGACCGCCATGTTTGATGCGCCTCCACTTCCTCTGAGACGACCAGCAGGAGTTCACAGTTCTTCCCTCGCAGCTGCTGGCGGAGAAACTTCCTGTGAAGTCAACGGCAAACAGGAAGATGCTATGATACTGAAAACCAACCAACCAACATGTTACACAAAGTAATTTAAAGGTACAGTGTGTAAAATTTAGCAGCGGAATAGTCTTGGCAGAAATGGCCTATACTGTAAATTACTAAATAATAGCCAGGGTGTTTATTTGTTTAATTACTTGACAGATCAGACTTTTATTTGAGACCAGGTGACAATTTGGGACAGGAGATTAATACTTTCTGACAAAAATCGTGCTGTAGTATTATTTTATTTTATTTTATTTTTTTATTTGATTTTTTTTTATTTTTATTTTAATCAACTGTCTTAAATTGTATCTTGATGCTTTTAATGTTTTAGGTAAAGCACTTTGAATTACCTCACTGTTGAAATGTGCTATACAAATAAACTTGCCTTGCCTAGTATTTAGTAAGTCTAGTCCAGTATGAATATGACTACTGTATTATATATATGTATATATATATGACTTAAGATATGTCCTATAGTGTTTTTTGTGGCCACCGCAGATTCTACTACACATTTTGGTACCTAGTTGCGATTTGCAACTTTGCCACTAGATGTCACCAGAAAACTACAGACTGTACCTTTAAAGATGTTAAAATGCTGCGTAGAACTGAAGGAAACTGCTGAGTCAGCTTCTAATTCTCTGTGAGTTTGTCACTGAGTGACCCGTTCACATCATAGATATTCATTTGATCCATTTTTGATTCATAAATATTAATGTAGTAATGGATTAATGCAGGGCGACACGGTGGAGCAGGGGTTAGTGCTGTTGCCTCACAGCAAGAAGGTCACAGGTTCAAGACCTCCTTGGTCCTGGGTCTGGGACCTTTCTGTGTGGAGTTTGCATGTTCTCCCCGTGTCTGCGTGGGTTTTCACCGGGTACTCCTGCTTCCTCCCACAGTCCAAAAACATGCTGAGGTTAATTGGAGACTCTAAATTGCCCATAGGTGTGAGTGTGTGAGTGAATGGTGTGTGTGCCCCACGATTGGCTGGCGACCATCTGGGGTGTATCCCTGCCTCTCGCCGTAACGCGCTGGGATAGGCTCCAGCAGACCCCTGTGACCCTAATGAGGAATAAGCAGGTATAGAAAATGACTGACTGGATTAATGCAGCTTTAGGGCAACAAATCTTTAGGGGGGACAGTTGTGGCAGCTATGTCTGTTAAAATACAGACAATGAAACAGTTCATATTGCTCATACCATAATAAATACACTACTGTCCTTTTTCCAAGACTGGAGCAGTTCACAATAAAAAACTAAGACTAGAGAAAAGCCTGAAAAAAATGAAGAAAAAAAAAAACCTTAAAATAACAGAATTGAGATATTCTTATTTCTCATCATAGCAATCATCTTGCAACTCTGCGGGGGTCCTGACCCACATGTTGGAGCCTCTGGTTTATGACGAGCCTTGTTTTTATTTTCATTGCATGCACACAGTTGGTTAAAAAATGCAAAATCATAGCTCTATCCACAAGCAAATGGGTTCCTGGCTGCAACGGAGCACTGACTTGCTGAACGTACGTGCAGGCAACAAGGCAAAGTTGCTAAATAACGCAATACTTTGAGTCTTGCCTGATGTAGCATTCAGTTTCATTTCAGCTTTGTTTCTCTCAAACATTCCAGTTCTGACTGTTATCTATCAGAAGGGAGCTCCAGTTATTCCTGAATTACACTTCTTCTTTTCTGTTACAAAGGTTATGCCTTCCGCACAGGGATAACGACACACACTTCCTGTCGGTCTCTTCTAGAAGGCTTCATAGGTTTGTACTCAGGTTCAAAATTTGTTTAATTCCCGCAGCAACAATTCATTGACCTCATGACCACCTCCGACTCCAGGACCATCCAAAACTGGTTGCTAACCTAAGCTCCTGCACATTTAGCTCTGATACTGGCCTCCTTTCTATTTCTGTTCCCCCAACCACCTCATCTATAATCCATGCCACCGCTCACCTACCCATCCAGCTGTCAGCTGTGCCCATCTTACTAACGGGATTTTACAGAATCTATCAGAACCAGTAAGCCAAGAAGTTCATGGACACCATTTTTGTCCCAGCACAAAGTAGCACAACCTGTTCCAGCGAGCTTAATGCTGCGCTCCCTGTACCACTGCTGATTCTTTCTGTGATGAATCCAAGCCCTGGTTCATGCTCATTTGATGTTGTCGACTTCTTCCTTTTGCTGGTTGGGGAATCACAGCCTCCTCCATCTACCAATCCTCCAGCAACCATACCTTGGTTCTGCTCTGTATTTTACACAAGCACCATAAGGGGGTCCAGCACTTTTTCTGTCCAACCCCCCACCCCCATCCCCCACACCCCATTCCATCATCACTTGTGCAATGTTCTCCACCGACCAGTCTACCTCTAACCACACTAAATAAAAGTTCAATAATGAAGAACGTTAAGAAAAGTCTATGGCAACTTCTTGCTTTCCAGGCACTAAGGCGATTGATATCCTGGAAAAGATTCCCACATCCTGCCCACACACAGTACTAACAATAACTTTCTGTGAACTAGTACTGTTCCTTCTGAACTAAAAATTGTCATTACTCCAAAAGAACCGGTAGTGATTTTGAAGACCTCTCTGACTTCAGACCTACCTCCAACCTGCCCTTCTTGTCTTGAACCATACAGTTTCAGGGCAGCTCAATAACAACCTCGTGATGTCAGCTAAGTCCGGAGCATTCAGCATTTTGACCCTCCTGAACCTAAGTGCAGCTTTCAACAGTCAGTCATTCAATGAGCATATCAGGACCTGCACTGATGTGGTTCATATTCTATCTGACAGACTCTCAGTCTGTTATCATGGAGGCCAGTCAGTCCTGTAACACAAGGAGTCCCTCAAGGTCTGTTTCAGGCCCACTTTCTATATATATGCTGCCACTCAGACATTACTTTAGAAAATACTGGGCAGTGATTTAATAGCCATGCAGTAGGGTTGGGAAATGTTCCCCTTAATTGGCAGCTGATGTGGTGTGAGGGGGGGTGTACCTGCAGAGAATTCTGACCGGTCTTAGCACCAACCAGACTATCTCTTTAACCGTAATCATTTTAGATGATGAATTTCTGCATAGTTCATTTAACTTTGAATACCTTTTGATCAATAAATTGTTCTTCAACAGAAGATCAGTGCGTGTTTCTAACAGGAAGGGGCGTGGCCTCTTGATGGTGGTGGTCTCCATTGTGATGTTGGGTCATCTCCAACACCCAACTTTAGATACTAATCAAGTCCGATATGCAGGGCTGCTTAAGGGACACAGTTTAACTTCTTAAAACTCAACTGTTGATAAAAAGAGACTATTCTAATTTGTGCTATCCTTAATATAAATAAAGCTAGCAACCATAAATCTATCTATTGACAAAACTCCAGTATCCCCATACTCTTTCATCTGAAACCTTAGAGTCATAATTGACTGTCAGCTAATCACAAATCAATAAGGCTGGGCAATATAGAACAAATCAAATATTACAATATTTTTGACCAAATACATCCATATTGATATTGTGACAATGTGCTTATTGGTGCTTCCACAAACTATTGTAAAGGTACCGTCCAATAAGAAATTCTGATGAAGTACATTGTTTGTGCATATCGTTTATTGATTCAAACAGCTGTAGGAAATGTTAAGTAAGTAACAGAAGTTGTTTGTCATGAGACAAGTTATGTATTTACGGAGTCTTAAAATTCATGGATTCTTGATGGTCATGTGTTCTTCATGGTGAACACATCACTCTTACCTGAGCTCATCCGGGTTGCCGATGGGTTGAGGGCTCCGCAGCTTGGAGTCCAGGTTGTAGTAGACTCCTCCCACCTCTCTGACTCCGATCCAGTGCTGGCGTTTGAGCGGCAGCCTCAGAGGCCCCCAGCGCAGGTTGGACGGCACGTTCAGAATGAAGCCTGTCACGTTGGACAGCTCGATGCTTCCTACGTCCCTGAAGGGAAAAAAAAAATTACATTTGCTTTTTTGTAAACTTCCCTTTTGTGTTGAAGCAGAAAGATAAAAGAATCAGCAGTTAGTTAAATTGAAAACCATGAGAAACAAAGAAATGTAGACAAAACACATCAAATAACAGCATCATACTTCAAATTATTATTGTAGTAAATGCTGATTATATGTTTATATAATCTATTCTACGGTCTTCACATTAGGGATGATCATTTTCTCAAGCAAACTACACTTTTTAGATGAATCACATAGCTTCCTGTCAGGCTTTCATTTCAGTTTTCAAATTTTCCATCCATCAAATGTCAAGCAGCCACAAACTGACACTAGTCTAAACTACAACAAATGAGAGTTTCAGTATTAAAATGTCTGTGGCAGTAAAAGATTGACACATCTGTGCTTCAGTATCAAAACTGCATTTCACAATATTATGCTATATATATATATATATATATATATATATATATATATATATATATATATATTCAATCACAATGTTTATTTAATACAAATATCTCAAGGATTTCTCACAAGTACCTGAATGCACCATCACAGAGTTATTAAAACAGTCCCAGGCTACATTACCAAGCAACGAATATAACTTTGACCCAAAAAGTAGTCCTCTTTTCTCCTTACACCTTGCAGGAAATATTACAGCACACTGCATGGCAGCAGCTCGTTATTTATACTGCTATTTCTACAGATTTCCACATCTGGTTTAAAATTTATAACATATCCCCACTGCTAAAAGCAGCTAGTTCAATCCCTACTGTGTATTGTTGTCATTGATCAAGAGTAGCTATGATTTAGTTCCTGTTTGGGACAGAGAAACAGGAATATGGCTTTTCCTGATAACATTAACGTTGGAGAGATAAAAGCAAGTCTGTGGTCCTGGTATGTCAGTCACGCAAGACTGATAACGCAGGAAGTACGAATACTGATAAACGTGTCGAGTCTGTCATGGGACTGATGATCATTAGAGAACCTGATGATTAGGTGACGGGAGGTGCAGGGGACACAGGGTTTACAACACTGACCTTATATTTGCATTGTGTTCCTATACTGCAGATATCAGTGCAACACTTGTTTGCAAATGTTCCTGTCAGTGTTACCACGTGGATTCGTACAAGATAAGAAAGTAACAAAAGAAACAAAACACGAGGGATGAAGGGAAATTGTTTTTCTTTGGTTTGGGCTCATCTGACTCATAGCGACCATTTAGAGAAACAATGAGGACAGGAGAGCAGGCGTGAGATATTTAATCATTGAGACTTAAGACTTTTTTAAAAGAATAACTAACGTATGCGTGTATGTGTTTTCACGTCCACACCTATGGGTGGGACTCTTACTTGTTACGAGCAGCACCTGAACTCGATTGTCTCATCGAGAGCCGGTAAGAGATGTTGTAAGAATGTTGTTTTCTTCCTAAAATGCTTAAATAAAGAGAGAAATAAACATTTAGGAGCTTTTTCAATTTTCAACTATGAACCTCCTTCAGCACGATGTGTGTGATTTTTTAACTTGATACACTGCCATGACACCTAGGGCTAAATGATTTCAAGAAAAAAAAATTGAAGTATCTTTTTTCTGGCAGATTTTACGATTCTAATTTCATTCACGACTTTCTTCAAATCATGTTTTAGTGCACAACAACATTTACAAGCATCAGAGAGACTTAAATCATACAAGAGTAAGAGAGTAAGAGTACTTGAGCAACAGCATTTATTACAACTAAAGAAATTAAAGAGCCATCTATATCTTAACTTAAAGTAGAGCAGCAATGTAATTTAAATTAACGTAGTACAAGGTCCGGGAGGTGGAATACATGTGTAAAATAGTTGATGAAAAAAATAAATCACATCTTTTAATAATCTCAAGATCGTGTTGCCTGAAATCACAGTTTTCAATCTAAAATGAGCGATCGTTCAGGCCGAGTGACGTCATTGAGCAATTGAAGAGAAAAGTGGTTAAATAAAGAACAAATAAAGTCTTTTCCTGCATACCTTCTTTTATCCCACCATACTGCCTCGAACCCTCGGGTCTGCAGGGCGGCCATGATGACGTTTACATCATAGTTCCCATTTCCCAGCATGCTCTTCTTATGGGGCGTCACCAGAGTGCTGGGAGAAAGCCTGCAACGAGAAAAAAAGACTTTAAAGGATTTATCCACAACACTTTCTGCACCAGAGATGTCAAATTCATTCCTCAGGTAGAGGTATAGATGCTAGGGTTTAAAAATAAGTATAAAAGCAAAAGTAAAACTAATGTAAGGTTGTACCCCATACTAATGTAAGGGGAAAATTAACATTAAGGACAAAAGCTTAATGGAATATTATAAAGAGCCAATATAATAAAGAACCATATATAACAATTAGGTCTTTTTATCTAATATTTTTGAGTTTTTAGCTCATATTTTTACCTATTTTTTTATTTTTAAATTTTTTACATTACAATAATGAAAAAAAAAACATGATTGAATTGACTAAAATAACAAGATAAAACTTATAATAAGCAAAACGATCAGCCAATTGAATAAGATAATACAAGATAATTCTACTCATTCTTATTATTGGATTTATTGTACCAAAAACAAGATAATTTCACCTGATCAGATTTCATTTTTTGCAGCGTGATTTATATGGAGAGGTATTTGGGCAAAGCTATTTTTAAAAAGTAAGTAACAGAAAGTACAGATAATTGTGAAAATGTAAGGAGCAGAAGTAAAAAGTCTAGTAAACTCTACTAGTTAAGTATAGATACTAGAACTGTAATGATTAATCAATTAGTTGCCAACTATTACATTAATCAATTAATTTTGATAATCGATCATTTTCATCAGTCATTTTTAAGAAGAAAATGTCCAAATTCTGTGTTTCCAGCTTTTCAAATCTGATTATTTCCTGGTTTCTTTATTCTTCTATAATAGTAAACTGATGATCTTTGGGTTGTGGACTGTTGGTCTGGACAAAAAAAAGACATTTCAGGTTAAATCTTCAGCTTTGGAAAACAAAGATTGACATTTTACACCATTTTATGAAGCAAACAACTAATTGAATAATCATGTCAATAATCTATAGATTAATCGATTATCAGAATAGTCATTAGTTGCAGCCCTACATGGATCAAAACCAACAAAAACAGAGGAATGCTCAGAGCTTTGATCTAAAAAACGTTGCCGTTTCACAGCTCATTTGCACTTCCTTGATTTTGTGATGTCATGCTGTAGCTCCAACAGCCAATCAGAAGAGAGGCTCATGAATAGTTATGAGCAACTATTACATTACAACTATTTTGATAATCGATTTGAGTCGTCTTTAAGAAGAAAATTTCCAAATTCTAAGACTCTGAGACTATCAGAATAGTCGTTAGTTGCAGCCCAAAATTTCTCTTTAAGTAAGGTAACAACTTATTTGTGCTTAGTTACTTGACAACTCTGTTCTGCTGGAATATCAACACAGGTTAATGAATAAACCCCCACACCTCTGGTAGATCTCCTGTAAGGTGTCCCTGCTGAAGGCCGTCCCGTCCTGGAAGACGTTGTTGAGGGCGTGCAGGGCACACAGCTCCCGCCGCTGCTTCTCATGATAGATGGCTGGGGGTGTTAGAGGAGGCTGTGGAGCGGCCGGGGGGGTGAGTGAGGAAGAGGAAGAGGAGAGATCCTGCTGCTGCTGAGAGTCCCTGGGATCCCTGCACCTCCTCTCCTCCGCCCCCACCACCTCCCCTGCTTCCCCTCCTCCTCCTCCTCCTGTTTTCTGCTTGCTGACCTTCCAGGGCATACAGCCCAGCTCCTGCAGGCCGCCTCTCCCCTTCCCCTTCCACTCGCCGGCTGGATACGGAGCACTTCCCATTCCTGGGCGTTCGCCACCAACGCCACCCCTACCACCGTTACCGCCGCCGCCGCCACCTTCAGGACGCTACATCAGCATTACGATGATCGCCATGGCAACCCCTCAGCCACTCGGAAGAGAGGAGCTCAGGGGGGGGGTTACAAGGTAAATGAGACCTGTGGCTGTTTTGACGCAGCAAACAGCTGCTTCCTCTAAAAAAAACAGACGTGAGGACGGATCAGCGGGAGCGAGGACACAGGGACGGAGGGCTGGAACTCCACAAGAGGACAGAGACGATCCCAAATTAAAGATGACTCCCCCGGCAACGCCGCTGTCAATCAAACTCTGTGTGCCTTTCCACTTCCTCCATCCTCTGTGCGTTTGTGTGCGTCCTGTCAACAAAGCCTAGAGCTTTGTAGTTCTCTCCATCAGTCTCACTGCCACTGGAACAGATAGGAGGACGATCTCACACAGCAAGTAAATGAAAAACTGAAAAAGGAAGAAGAAAACAGTTGATTTTGTAGATGAAAATTCCAACTATATCTATATGTCAACCTCATTTTATTCCACGGCTAAATTATAACCATGACTATAACAAAAAGACTAAAATGTGAATAAATGAGTTCCACTGAATAAATTACACATTATGTGACTTTAACTAAATTTAATGTTCTCTCTATATTCTTTGATTATTTTTCCTCTAATTTATCATTAAAAAGACACAAATGTGGCTTAATTACAAATTCCCATCACAAATTAGCTGATCAAATTTGTTTAAAGCTTCTTTCTCAACCTGACCAGCAGCCAAACACCTTGTTGGATGGGTATAATGTTGTATATGCAGAGTTTCACACTAGAAAGATTTTTGCACACTCATCTGCTAAAAGTGGAAAGTTTTCTCCTGAGCAGGGCGGGGATTTGTGACATCACAAATAGTCAAAAATCACAGTCCTACATTCAATTTACACAAACACTGAAAATTTACAGTGTGGAGTACTTTTTATATGTATTCGCATCTTTCTAGATTCCGGAGACTATATGTTATTTTAAGGATTTTAACAAGATAATTTTAGTATTTAGTGGAAAAACTATCAAGACACATATTGTTATCAAATTAAATCAGGTTATACATCAGAAGCATGTCTGGATTGATGTTTAAAGCGGAGCTGTACTTATTGAGCCTGTGTTCGCAGGGACAGAGCTGAGGGAACATTATATAAGCTGCTTCAATCACCTCTTGGTCAGCAGACCCCAAAATGAGAAGAAGGTAAACATTTCCAGCAGCCTGGGCTGGATAGAGGAAGCTGCTCAGTTAGCTTCTGTAGCAGCTCAATGTGACACCAACAGCCCCCAACACACACTCCAGCTGTTTTTAACGACACCAATCCGCTGTTATACTCACAAACATACATGCAGCGATGCCATTAATCCATGATAGTAACAGATCTGTCGTTCTGGCTACTCTACGTGACTCCCGTGTCCAGCAAACACCAACCACAACGCGTCCCTGTGCCTTTTATAACTTGGTTTTCTCTTCGCCGACACTTACCCAGCCTCTCCCCGGCGGCGGAGCCGCAGCTGGACTGTCACAACGCGGGTTAAAAACGTCAATCTGCGCCCTGCTGCTTCCTAAAAGGCTGTTCGGTCCTTTGTCTTTGCCACTTTTTTCCTGGTGAGCTCTCTCTCCCTCTCCTCTCTCTCTCTCTGAGTCTCTCTGTCCGTGCAGACGCGGACATGCGCAGTAGCGTCTCCCCCTGGCTCCGTGCTGCTGTCACCGCCTGCGTCAGTAGACGCTGAGCGCTTCCTCCCCGGAGACTGAGAAACATACAGCTCCACTTTAATTCCACCTGATTGATTCTGGAAATTAATAAAGCAGCACCGATGGAGTAATAAGAGGAGCAAATGTCAGATTTATAGAATAAAGTTCCAACAAGAAGAAGTCAGAGTACGGTATTAGCAGAATATAGTGATATTACAATTATATAGTCTTGATATTACAAGAGTATAAGTGGAATACTACCAGAATAAAGTAATGATATTACAAAAATAAAGCCATAATATTATCAAACTAAAGTAATGATATTACCAGAATAAAGTGATGATATTACTATAATAAAGTGATGATATTACCAGAATAAAGTCATGATATTATCAAACTAAAGTAATGATATTACCAGAATAAAGTTATGATGTTACAAGGATAAAGTGATGATGTTACAAGGATAAAGTGATGATATTACAAAAATAAAGTGATGATATTACTATAATAAAGTGATGATATTACAAGAATAAAGTCATGATATTATCAAACTAAAGTAATGATATTACCAGAATAAAATTATGATATTACAAGAATAAAGTCATGATATTATAAAAACTAAAGTAATGATATTACCAGAATAAAATTATATTACAAGAATAAAGTCATGATATTATAAAAACTAAAGTAATATTACCAGAATAAAGTGATAACGTTACAAGAATAAAGTTGTCATATTACAAGAATAAAGTCGTGATAATACAAGAATGAAGTCATGAAGAATAGTCTTAGAATTGCCAGAATAAATTCATAATGTAACACGAATATAGACATTACCAGAATAAAGTCATACAATTTCAAGAAACAAGTTGTAATTCTACCAGAAATCGTCAAACAATTTCAAGAATAAAGCCATAATATTAAACAAATAGAGTTGATGTTATTCCACCTGATTGACACTAGATGTCAGTGATATGTAGAAAATAAATCCTTGTATACGCTGTGGAGATTTTTCATTAGTCAGTTTCAATCCTTTGTAAAGAACTACACTGGCGCATGCGTAGTACAGTTCTATGACGTAAAACTCTGCGACGCGACGTTTATGCGACACGAACAGCCATGGCGAGCGGTAAAAAGAGTGCTCTGCTCTCTTCTCTGGCAGACTATGGAGACGACTCGGAGCCAGACTCTGACCCCGAACCAGAAGAAACCGGTAAGTTACCGTTTAGTTACCCGTTTCTGAGGGGATTTTACTCAGAGTCTACGAACAGCGGCTAGAATACTAAACACCGGAACTTCATATGGTGGCTAATGCTAGCATGTAGCTAGCTAACAAAATAACGTTTAAGATGTTGATAAAAAAAACAACAAGGTTTAATGTTCAGATGTTCTGATTGCTGATGACATTTTAATATAGTCAAGTACTGTACACACGTGCGGTACTTGTAATTGATTATTTCCATTTGATGCTACTTTACACTTACATCTCAGAGGGCTAATTTGTACTCTACTACTTTTATATTTTAGTTAGTTTTCAGGTGTATAATTTATATACAATTAATATTTTACTATATATAGTTCTTTAAATTGTCTATTTGTGTGAAGGCTAAAGGATAACACTGTTTGCATAATGAGTAGTTTTAATACATTAAGTACATTTAGCTGATTATACATCTTCACTTTTCTTTACGTTACGTCATATTTTCAATACAGAACATTTAATTGTTGACTATTAATTGGCGACCGTATAAATATAGTAATAGTACCAACATTAGGTCTTTCATTTTGCTCTAAAGTTACTGGACTCTGTCTCATACATTAATGGTGGGCTATTAAGTACTCTTGCCAGTGTGTGTGTACTAAAACTATATTTCCAGATTTTAGAATGGATTGACTTGTAACTGTAAAGTATTAAAGCTCAAGTATGCTGAAGCAAGACTTTCATTCTCTGCCAATTGCCAATGTTTGTTATTGAAGTCTTCTGGTTCTTTATATGCTCATACATCACCTACTGTTTGGAAGTGCAAATCCTTCAAAAAAGAACCATAAGAATTGTGAACAAAATCGGACTGAGAACCATCAAACCCTTTTCATCAAAATAAATGCACTGAAATCACAGGATCTGGTCGACTTCAAAACTATTCATCCAAAAGATGTTTCCGATAAGAAAATTAAACAAGAAATCTGGGGAAATTGTATATTTAAAACATATTCAAAATAAAAGTTTATCTATCTTTGTGTCCTTCAGCAGGAGCCCATGCAGGTCTGGTGTACGGCTATGACGAGGATGACCTGAATCGTACTGAGGAAGTCGATGACAAGGTGTACGGAGATGAAGACAGCAGAGAGAGCAACTCGGTCAGTATTTGAGCTCTGAATTTACTAGGTTTAATATCTACTGACGTATCAGCTGATGATTGTGTGCATGTTAAACATGACCGAGAAGGCAGTGCCCCCTGGCTGTGGTGTTAAAATGATGGTTGTCTTATGTGTGGAGGAGAATCAGGAGTTGTTGTTTTTTTGATTGTGGCTGTAGCTGTGTGGTTACAGATCAGAGAATTACAATCCTAAGTTTTGAATCATCAGTAAAACATAATTGTATGATGATAGTGGTGCAGTGGTGACTGGTTTCATGTCATCTTACTTCCCTCAACATTAAACACCACTGTTACGGAGTCTTTTGAGAACGAAACTGAACAAAATGTCTAAAACATGTCTTATAACCCAAACACATCAATTTAAAAGACTTTGTAGGACAGTTGTATTAAACATCAAAAGGGTTGAATAGCTTTGCAGTAACCTGCTGGGTGCTGCCTGGTCCCCCCCCCCCCTCCTGATCCAAACAGTGTTAACCCTCTGCATCTTCTGTTTTATAGGAAATGGACGACTCTGACGAGGGGAGGGACGCAGATGATGTTGAGGTATTTGAACACCCACTCGGTGTGGGATGGAATGGATTTGGAAAAGGATCAAGTCTGATTTGATTTATTTGTTTTGTGACTAACCAACCAGCTGGGACCTGCTGTGACGCAGCATGTTCACTAGATGGCGCTGTGGGTTTATGTATGTACCAAAGCTGTAGTTTATATTAAAGGCAATTTATGTGGCAGAAAATCCAGGGCAGTGACCTGCACTTAAACTGTGCTCTGAGTTGTTCATGTGCATCTTAAAACTCTACTGAACAGTTTTACCAACAGCACTAGTTTCCAGAGCAAACTGCTTGAACCTACATTGTACCATACTAACCTCACCCTGGTGTGTGTGTGTGTGTGTGTGTGTGTGTGTGTGTGTGTGTGTGTGTGTGTGTGTGTGTGTGTGTGTGTGTGTGTGTGTGTGTGTGTGTGTGTGTGTGTGTGTGTGTGTGTGTGTGTGTGTGTGTGTGTGTGTGTGTGTGTGTGTGTGTGTGTGTGTGTGTGTGTGTGTGTGTGTGTGTGTGTGTGTGTGTGTGTGTGTGTGTGTGTGTGTGTGTGTGTGTGTGTGTGTGTGTGTGTGTGTGTGTGTGTGTGTGTGTGTGTGTGTGTGTGTGTTTTAAATCTGTGTGAGCTGCCAGCTTCCTGTTCTCTTTGGTATGGGTCACTGAGGTGAGAGTGACTCACCAACATAACAAGCAGAAACAATACAAGCCAGGGGATGTCTGAGAATGTTGTTTTGTCTTTTGATCAGCTGTTTTGTCATTAAGGAGGGATACCAGTGCCAATAACATGGATATGGTACCACTGTGCATCATAATGTGACGCACGAATCAACACGTGGAACATAATTCCCCTGAAAGAGAGGCCATATTCCAGAGAATTTACTGTGTATTTGATCAGTAGGATTTTGTATTGTAACCTGTATCAGTAGAAGACTTTATTATTATTATTATTATTGCAGTTATCCTTTGACCGTGAATGAAAGGTACTTGATGATAATTTTATAAAGTCAATAGTGTAAATAAGAAGGTCACAAAACATTATTTGGAGCAATTGAAAGGAGTGGAGAGCTTTGAAATGTCTTTGCCAGCTCACACTGAGTCGGAGCTTTGCCTGCATGTGTACTGTAATCTCTGAATCTGTTTTTAGTATTTGGCTTATATTGGAGCTGCAATGAATATATGAAATCAATTTTCATTTTAAATTAGATGAGATTATATAAAAGTGAGATTAATTCGTTTTTCAAGACATTTGATAGCTGCCAGCTTGTCTTTTTTTCCCCATGTTTTGCATTGTTTTTATTGCTATCACTTGTTTTTTGGTGGTGGATTGATGGTGGGGGAAAAGAAGATGACCTCTTACGTTAATAGATGTGGAATTGACTTTTATTGTGTTGTACTCTTCTCCGGGTCAGTAGGTTTAATTCCTGTCCCCAAATCTGTCGAGCATCTTCTGAGTCTTTTTTTTTTTTTCCCCCTCCATCGTAATAAACTGAGGCAGAGATCTCAATTACGCAAAACAAACTGAACATCTATGATGATTTAGTTCTAATTTTAAGATGGAAGTCATCATGTGTCCGGTCCTAAGTCAACGCGCTATATGTTTACTCTCCAGCTAAGACCTTCGTAGATGTTGTAGGTCTGTAAGTGGGGAAAAAAACTACAACAATGAGTTAATGTTAAAAAGATTAGAGGCTTGTACGAGATGTATTAAAAAAACAATAGTCAGGATTGAAGCAATAGAGGCTGAGTTCATATCTAGAATGGATCCATGGATCCTATATTATCTCTATATTCCCACACCAGCCTTCATAAATTCTTGCTTGTTTTGAACCCTAAACTTCCTGTTTATAACACAGGCTTCATGTTGAAATGTGAGGAGAGCTCCTCCAGAGCCACAGAAGCCATTATATGACCGTTTTCACAGGGTGAGCAGAGCTCCTCCACTTAATCTGGAGTGCCATTTAAATTATATAACGGTACTCTGTTTATAAGGCTGTCGCATAATGACCACACAAAGATAATATATATGTAAAAACCACCTCTTATGCCAAAGATGATCTTGATGCTGAGAAAAGGCCATAAAACAGTTTTACAACAAACCGTCTATTGCTATGATTTAGCTAGATTTTTGAGCCTGTAGTTGTGGCGGTGGTTTATTGGATTCCATTAATCTAAAAGGCCCTATATTTCAAACTTACTTTTCCATTTTTTTTGTTTTGTTGTTGTTTCTGTAATATCCATAACAAGATTTATTTGCCAAAGTCATCTTTATAGTTTTACATCTCCTTACTCAAGCTTCTCTCTGCAGCTCTTTTTGTGTAACTTCTTGTAAGTAGTTTGTGTGATTCTGTTATGTAAAAGACATGTGAAATGTGTAACCATAGAAAGAAATAATTGGCTGGTAAATGGATAATTATCTTGACTAGAAGTGCTGTTTGATATGTGGTCTCAGATCCTGTATACATGTTTTTTTGTCGATTTTTAGTCCAGCTGCGAAAAGCTTGAAAGTGTGTGAAAGCTTTTTGTTAGTTCAAACAAAGTACAGATATGATCAGCTATGTTTAAAAATAATTTTTCAGTTCAATGTTATCTCTCCAAGTATATACACACACATCAGAGGTTCACAGTGAAACTAAGTGATCCATAACACTGGTGCTAATAATTAAACCTAAATGGATTTGACGTGCAGACATTGGATTCTCGCAGCTTCAAGGCTGCCTGTTTTTGGCTCGGTGTCAAACAACAGGTGCCATTTATTTATTTAATTGTTTTTTTTTTAATTTTGGGTTTTGGATTTCTGCCAATGAGCTGCTGTGCTTCCATGTTTCTCTCCTCCTCTTCCTCCTTCCTCCTCTTCCTCCTCCATCTCGTGATTCATCCAATTTCAGCACAATTCTTTGATGTGCCCGTGCAGTTGCTAGGTGACGACGGGATGCCTGTGAATAACAGCACTGTTCCTTTGTGCTGAACCTGTGTTATGCCCACAGTGCTGGCACAACAGACAGCATATTTCAGAGGCTGTACAAGACTCCTCCTCCTGCCAAACCGAGGCACATTCACTGGAAACGGCCTGGATTTACTATTCTGGCTTCTACTATTTCTTCGTAGGAACTATTATCCTGTCCGCTTCTATTCTGTGCAGTCTGATTGATTAGCATCTGTGATTTATAAGCTTCAGATACACACGGAATTAACTTTTCTTACTTTTCTTCCAGCACCTCGTCTGTCATCACAACTGTTTGTTGCTCTGGCGTTTCCCCTCCCCAACTCACCTTTATGTTGTGATTAAGTATACACAAGCTTCAGTAATGGCTGATACCACTGCTTATCATATTCCCTTCCTTCATATAAGGGTTGATGATTCTCCTACCAAAAGGAGAGCTAAATATCCCATATGTCTCTTTCTCTCTTCTTCCCCTCTCTGCCCTTCTTCTTTTTAATAGATCCCAGAAGCAGAAAAGAGAGACCCCAATGAGCTAGTTGGTGAGTTTACACACACACACACACACACACACACACACACACACACACACACACACACACACACACACATTGTTTTTATCATCAAATCCTGTGAAAAGTCCCAAACTATCACTGGATTGATCTTAACAAGAATGTGTGTATAATGCCCGATAACATTTATTCCTCTCTTCTATTCATCTCCTTCATTACTGTGAATCCACACATTGTAGTTTATTTGAAGTCCCTAACATCACTGTCTAGTCATAACTGCAGCCCTGATTGTGGATTTATCCATCTCTGAAAATAGTCCCTACAAAGTTAAAGTAAAAATTATTTCATCCTGTTTTCTCTGGCTATTGTGTAGTTTTATTAAAAAAATGGAGTTGTATGTTTATGACTTAATACTTTTAAGGATCCTTCTAAATTCATGTAGCAGAGATATCTTTTATTTTATTGCCTGTATTCTTCTTCCCCGTAATAAAAACTTGCCCAGCAGTAGCTCGGTCTGAGACTATAATGAAGCCTGGAGCAGTGATGAGGAATGGTAGTCGTAGGCTATAGAACAACTGATGCTGAATGAAGCAGATTATTTCACACATTTCTTCTCACTATCTTCTCTCTGCAGCTCTAGATAGAGCAGGTTGTTTTGTGTCCGTCTTTTTAATATTAACGAGCCTCTCCTCTGATTAGCTGGGTTATGACGGTATAATTGTGACGTCACTACAGCACAGAAGTCTTGACGGCTGGTTCTAAGGCTTAGTTTCTGAATAAAAGGTGTTTCTTCTTTGATTAAGAATTTTAAAACATGGGACAGTATTTTACAGCACTTAGACCCTTTTATAATCAGATATTAAAATCTCACTTTCTGCAATATAAAACCTTAAAAAAGAAAAAAAAATCAAGAGTTGTGCTCTGAATGTGTGTAAAATAAAACTAGAGTCTAGAATCCAGACGAGGAATCAAACTTTCCTTTTTTTCTTGTGCGGTAAATGTATGAATCACTAACTAAACCTAGTGGACTTATAAAAAGCCTCTTTGTCCAGCTGACAGACTGACAGATGGGTGATGAAGGTCTAACACAGAGCTGGAAGTGGTTAGTGAGTCACGACTGACCTGTACAGGTGTCATGATTGTACAAGGAGTGGTGTTTTATTCCCCAGGCTGTTCATTCATTCACTGTTTTACTTATCTGTTAGTTAATTTTTACTTATTCAGGATTTTTGTTGCACAATTTGAAGGAGAGTATATTAGAGTATATTTTCCTTTGATCATATGTAACAAACAAAGACTGAATGATTGTTAGACCAAGTTAAAATGTAATTCTTAATTAATCAGCCCTGGAGCAGGCATTAAAACTGGATTCTTGGTCTGTAAAAAAAAAAAAAAATACATTTCGGGTTGAGAGCATCAGAAATAGAAAAAACACAGACATTCCTCAAATGAACTGTCAGCTCAAGTAAAAATAAAGACAATTCTACCACATTGAACCAGGAAAACATCAGATTTTATGAACAAGATTAGGTGCAAAAACAAGTAGCCTGAAGGCGACAGGACTTAAATTGATTAAAGCTGTGAAGATGCGTAGGAGCGTAGAATATAATAAAATGTAGGCTTAGGAGTCTTAACAGTTAACGAATTAAACCTGTCGATATCAGGGACGAAGGAAATTCTGGCACCTTCTCCATGATATTCTAGTGAAGCTTTGGCAATAACAATTTCCCTCTTCACTGTTTATATGAGCTCATAGCTGGATGCAGATGATGACAGCGATTTATGCAAAGTGACACTCATCATCCTCATCTATCATCAATTATCGTCACTGAGAAAATGTTTTACAAGCAGCGCCTCATTAAAATCTGAGTGGGAGGTGACGACTCGAGAATGTCTGTTTTGTTCTAAATGTGTAAAAAAACAACAAGGAGTGAACTGATTTGCTCCCTCCATCATCGCCACTTTTCAGGCTTGTCACAGCCATAAAAAGAAGTCACACAAGGAAATGGAAAACACGTTTTTAGTTTTCCAATGAAGCACCATCGCTGCACTGTGTGTGCGCGTGCGCGCATGTGTGTGTGTATGTGACTCATGCAGTCGGGGTCTGGAGATTTGACATTCCTGCTGCAGTAGCTCGGCTCCTCTGTCTTGTCTGTCAGTAAATGTCACAGAGCGTCTGGCGAAAGGCCTCCGATCAGCAGGCTGAAGACGGCTCTTTGTCCCTTCACTAAAGGGACGGACATTGTCCGTCTGTCCAAAAAAGACCCTCAGGGCACAGATTGTGACTTTATGTTTTTCAGGGAAACAGATGGTAGTTTTGGAGGCAGAATATAATCTTTTCTCTGTGCCTCTCCACATGTTCATCCTGACTGTGCCACTGTTATAGGATATTTATAAAGCAGGCTGTGATTTATTCACACTTCCACTGCAACTTTTTTTTGGTGTTTTTAATGAGAGTTTGTCCGATGTGGCTACAAAATTATCAAGCAAATCTCCTGTTGTCTGGAGCGGATTATCTGGCTTCAACAACACTAACCCCTGTTGCAGCTCCACTGTGTAATTGTCTGTGACGTGTGAGCTTCCACATATGACTCGCTGGACGTGCCTCGTCAGGTTTTATTGTCTGAGGATTTTAATCTACTTGCGTGCAACCTTGTAATTTTATACGTGTTCACATTTTTTTTAATGTGCATGAACCTGCACACATTCTCAGTATTACTTAGGTGTCTAGCCAACAAAGGCGATGCTCCGCTTTAACAGCACTAGAGGAGGTGAAACATAACCACTTCAGCTACGGAGCAACATCCAGAGGGGAGGTGCCGCTCCTCCTTAGAACTTTTCCTGACATGGGGGAGATCAGGGTGGCAACACATCCCTGTCCATACATCTGAGTCAGCAGAGCACACAAAAACGAAGAAAGTTCAGCTCTGACACAGTCCAACACCCCAGGGATATTTATCTAGGTCAGGGGTGTCAAACATGTGGCTCAGGGGGCCAGAAGTGGCCCACTAAATGGACCAGTTCTTGTTTCTTCACAGAAATGTGAAGTCAATGAGAATCTTTCAGGGATAAAACATTTTCCAGTTTTGATTTGTAAATGGTTTATAAGGCAGGAGATAACTTCACCTGCTGATTAAAATATTAAATATTATTCAGTGAGTATGTTTTGAATTGAACTGCAACATTTGACTGAGTATGGAATAACTGAGACGTCATATTGTTGAAATTGCATTTTTTTCCCTTATGTCATCTCTCCTGATTTGTTAATTAATCAAGTAAATATTTATAATGTATTTCTTTACATAAGGATACATTTGTAGGTGTTGTATATAGATAACATGTCACTGGTCCAGTTCATTTGAGATCAAATTGCACTGCACTGTATATGGTCCATGAACTAAACAGAGTTTAATATCACTGATCTAGATAAAGCAACAGAAGCACTGAGCAGATATGCCACAGAGCATACAGCTACTGATCGTAATCCCTGCTCCTTGGATCTTTTTGTAAAGTGAAAGTAGATGAAGTGAAAACACATCACAGAAATCTCACCACAGATTGTGCTGCTAGTCAATGTCGTCAGAGTATAGGTTGGTGTAATTTCCCTTTTTTGTTTGTGAGATAAAGTGCAAGACTAAATTAAAAGACGGCTTTTCAGAAAATGATCCTCTCGTGTCCAGTCAAGTTTTCACTTGCCTGCAGAATGTATGTTCTCTCTCTCTCACACACACACACGTCTCACCGCATGATTGACAGTGCTGATTGAATGAAAAGCCCTCTCTGTGATTGGGATATGGAGTGACAGTGAAGAATGCCTGGCCTGCCGTCAGAAAGCAAGGAGAGCAAAAACAAGGAGCCAGCCCAAAGGGAGGGGTACAGGGAGGGAGAGGAGCCTCCCTTCTTCTTACAAGCCCCGACAGCAGCCACTCCCTGCACTGCTCAAACACCGCTCTGCAAAACCAGCCACAGACATGTACGGCTGCAGAGAGAAACAAAGATGCTCAGGAATGTTGCGTAACGCACACTTGTTTCATTAACAGTTTGTTCTCCAGTACATATCCACATCCCACAGTCTTTCATGTGTGTTATTTGTTAATTTAGACACCAAACCAGTTCTTTCTTCTTCGTTAATCCTCCTGTAGCTTGTTAAGGCGTGCATGTGACAGATTAGAGGGGAAAAGTTGAAATGAAAACATGTAAAAAAGGCTCATTTGCATTTGTTTTCAGCTCTATTCTCAGAGAAGGTGAGGAACATGTCTCCTGATGAGATCAGGATCCCCCCTGAACCCCCTGGACGCTGCTCCAGCCAACTACAGGTACACACACCTCAACAGCAGCGTTACCAGCAACCACAGAACTCTCTCTGTTCTCTGAAGTCAATATCTGTGTCTTCATAGAATAGAAAGAAGGTTTAAGGTTGTACATTTATGCTCCTACATGATGAAGGCTTGTCATTGGTTCTTAAAGGAAGATTTGATTGGTAAACACAAGAACTGCAATACTTCGTCAATTAATCGATTAGTGGCCAACTATAAGATATTTGAGTCATTTTTGAGTCAACTAACTGCTTAATCATTTCAATAATCGATAGATCGATCGACTATCAGAATAGTAGACACTCAGTCGCTCTTGGTCCTGATGTTAAAGATTGCTGTTTAAGATCAGAAGTTATCGAGTCAGTGGGGAGACTAGTCATCCCGTTGTTGATGCAGCCACAACAACCTCCTCTTCACACCAAGGAGAAATAAATTCTGGTTGCTGCATAAATCCTGAGCCTCGGTTTGGTAATTACAGCAGCGCACAGTGTCGTCTTCTGTCATTTTAGCAGCGCTCTCTCTGCTGCTGTGAGTCAGGGAGTGTGCCTGCCTGAAGGTTTGTTGTGTGAGGGGCTGAGGCAGGTCAGGACAGCGACTCTGTAAACGAACAGCTCAGCAGAATCCCCGCTGGGCTGACACTCCCACACCTACGAGATGAGCAACTAATGATTCAGCTCCGCCGCTGGAGCCTGGAGATCCTTGCCCTCCGGTCGCAAAAGTGCACGAAGACGTCTCTTAATTGGATTTCGTATTTCTTATCTTATTTTACAGTAAATTGTCTTTCTTTGCTGTCATTTCACCCCCGCTGGAATCTGTTCTCCTCACCATCGCTGGCATGTGTCCATTTTAAGATTAGAACTCGTCTCTGTTGCTGCCAGTAAACCTGATCTCAGGCCCTCAACTGAGCCTCAATTCTATGAAAAATGACAGTCTGACATTTGTTAAAATGAATTATGTTTCCCTTGTCGACGCTTGAATTGAGTAACTTAAGTTAGGAAGGAAAGGAAAGAATAAGAAATGAGTGAGTGAAAAACAAAGAAACTAAAAGTACAAAACAGAGTAAATATATCCATACACATCTATCATAAAAGATGTAAAGATCTGCAGTGATAATACACACATGACTGATTTGCATAACTTTTTCTTTTTTCTTTTGTTTTTTTTTATTTCTCCATAACAATAATTTTAAATAACTATATTTTATGTCACAATGGGGTTCATCTAATTTTATAAATGTATCCCTTCATATTATGTTAGATTATGTGGTCATTTTATCGTCTGATTATTTTTTTATTTTTATTTTTATACCCTTCATGTTCTCCTACTACTTTACCTTCTTAGTCACTCTATACACCCCTTGCAGATTATTTCTGTACAAATTTAACATATATTTTTTTAAAGATACCCTCCAGACCTGTTTTTAAAGTATTTTCAAAACATTGTATTAACTTCTTAAAGAAATATATCAGTATTTATAGATATTTTTTTTTACTTTTTTAACTACTACATTTTTTTAAGCTTCAGTGCTGAACATGTTTCCCCCTTCATTATAAAGTTCATGGTCAGTGTTCCAGCTTCCACATCACACTACAGTGTAAATTGCATACTGGACCATTAATTATACTTGTAACTACACGTTCTAAACTCAGATTTAAGATGAGCACAGAAAAACGTTCCCTCTGCAGAAGATGATTGTTAAAACGGCACATACCTGCATAAACTATATCATTCTGCTCAGTGAAGTCAACCATCAAAGGACAGCAACGATAAACAAAACATTTTTATGTGTAGGCAGCTTTAAATAGGGGGTTTACACTGTTGAAACCAAAACAAGTTGTATGAAGATTTCACCTCAGGCTCTGGAAAATGTATGATGAGATTTACACTGTTGCATGAACCAAACAATGAAATATACACAATAGAATGCAATAAAATAGAATACAATAGAATAAATACTTAAAATAAACATTGTACAACTAAATTTAACCAATAACATCAAAAATGAAAATGAATTATGTGTTTGTGTGTATATGCCAGCAACAGCAACACATAACACTAATCAATAGAAGTCACAGTGCATTAATAACTATAAAAAGAAATCTAATTTATAAATCTATAAATTAAGTGTCAGTCTGAATAAAATATTAAATATAGATATAGTAACAAACATTAGTGGTATAGCTTAAAGAAAATGTGCCAGAGTAACTCAGAGCTTTAACTCAGAGCCTCAGTCTTGGTGCATGTGTGACGGGGCTTGATGGAAAGAAATGGACACCACAGCCAATAATAATGTCAGTAATTGGAATTTATAACTTAACTAAGTGCATGTAAAGTAAAACTGATCACAAATCATATAAATGATCATATGTAGATGAACTCTGCCTCTTTTTAGTCCCGTTGCTTCCATCTTGTTCCATGCACAGTAACAGCTCGTTTATCACTGCAGATGCTGGGCTACACCTGCCAGCTCGCTGCAGCTCAGTTTGAACCTGGTTGTTAAATATTTTCCCGAGGTATCAGAAACTCGTACACATACAATAGCCCCATTCACACCGAGGCTCAGCGACACCGCGGGTGAAAGTCAGTGATGATCCGTCGTCTGTTCACGTCCTCAAATCGATTTTGTTTGTTTGCCAACAGGAGAAGATCCACAAGCTGTACGAGAGGAAGCTCCACGGAGACTTTGACACAAACAGTCACATCCAGAAAAAGAAAGAATTTAGAAATCCGAGGTATGCAGAACAAACCACAACCAACACATACGCACACAAACACGCACACGATGTTAACACTTAACAATCGTATTCATTTCTTCTGCCTACGACATAAATCTTCAAGTGTTTTATTGTCTTCTGTTCTTTCAGTATTTATGAGAAGCTCATTCAGTTCTGCAGTATAGATGAACTGGGAACCAACTACCCGAAGGATATGTTTGATCCTCACGGCTGGTCAGAAGACTCCTACTATGAAGCTCTAGGTGAGCCACCTCATTTCTTCTTCCCAGTATAACCACAGCTCAAACACTGACATGTGTGTATTACTGTTTCAGCCAAAGCTCAGAAAGCAGAGATGGACAAACTGGAGAAAGCCAAAAAGGAGCGGACCAAGGTGAGACTAACGAGAGTGAGATTGATTCTTCTGTCAGGGGCAAGTCTCCACCAGCTGCAGTTACTTATACTTCACATCCTTCATCAGACTCACACAGGCGTCAAGTTTTGATGTTGTAACTGCAGCTCTGGCTGGTTCCGGGTTTCCACGTGAATATAAAACCTCTTCAGTGGAAGAAAAAACACCTGACTGTCATCTTTTGTCAGCTGCTTTTTTCCCCTGAAATAATTAAAAAAGCGTGACACTGCTGGGACTAAAGGTGAAAGGCGTCTCCCAGAAACAGGAACATGGTTAGAAAACACCGTGATACACGTTGCTGTCATTGGCAGCACCCAACAGCTGCTTATGAGTTAGTCCCGGGACTAGAATGAACATGTACTCAGCAGGAACACCTCTGAAATGTAGTCTATTTAACAGTCTGTTAACACTAAGAATGAATTCAAAGTAATTGGCCAAGTCTGTTCATGCCAAAACAGGGAATTTGAGTCTGGTACAACTGTAATGTCACTTTTAGCCGTGGTTGTCGTCTCTCAGGAACACCAGGAGTCATTAAAGTGACATGTGCATGAATGTGCAGTCATGGGGGATATTGGCACAAACAAAACGTGCACTACATTACACAAAAATGACTCAGAAAGATATATACCAATCACACTAAGGTGTGATAATAGACAGTTTGTACAAAAGTGCAAATGGTGACAGGTTTTTGTAGGTAGGTATGTATGAATGAGGCAGACTTGGCCATTAAAAATAGTGCAATAACTGATAAATGTTGACAATGTGGCACCCACAGTGAGCAGCAGCAGCAGCAGATTGTGGTTGGTAGTTAACGGCTCTTTTTGTGCGTGTTCCACAGATTGAGTTTGTCACAGGAACAAAGAAAGGCTCCAACCCCTCCAACACCGCAGCCTCCACCACCAGCAACACCACCACAACCACAGCCACAGGTAAACAGCCACCACTGCAAAACCACAGCACAGCGAGGTTCACGCTGCGTTACGTTAAGCTCAGGAGACAGAAATCCAAGCTGGGAATGACGTTGCAGCCGAGTTAAAGTGGTGTTCTGGTTACAAAGTTGGAAAAAAACAGCACAGTGAACATGACCATGGCCACAGGCTGTTGTTAGCCACTGTTAGCTCGCTCTGTGTTGTAGTTCACACATGACATGAAAAATATCAATTACACTATAGCAGCATTTAAATATAAAAGGTCTAACAATAATAACAATACACGACATTTTACACCATTTTATGAACCAAACAACTTATCAATTACCCATTTCAATAATCAGTAGATCAATTAATAATCAGGAAAAAAGGATCTCTTAACTTTCTGAGTTGGAAGTCCGACTTAAGGTTCCAGTTGAAATTTCCCACTCAAAACTCATAAATCTGACTTCCTAGTCCAAGTGGAAGGCAGCATAAAGCTCCAAATATCATAGCACTGGTAGGTAGGACCACTATTAAAAATTCATACAACATTGCTAAATAATAAATGTTTTCAGTATAAATGTGAGCCATGTTGGTGCACTCTGAGATTAGAGAAGATTTTTAGGCTGCAGGCAACAGGAACCCTTAAGAAGTGAGCTTTATTTAGGACTGAATGCAGGAACACAGCACAGGATCTCACACAAGCGCAGGTGAGAGGGACGAGCTGTCAAACCTGAAAACAGGAAAGCAGCTGATACTAAAACTAAACAGGGCTAACAGGGTTGCTGCATGGCGGGTGTGCAGGGACACAAGAAAACTATAAAACCAGACAAGAGTCTGCTAACGAACTACAATTACACGAGTCAGTAATTGTAGTTCTTCATTACTTCAGAATAACATCACAGGTAAGTGAGTAAGTGAAAAAGAGGATTTAACCTCGTTTGATTATTGCCTGGATTCAAGATTCCTACATAGGATGGAATTTAATTTTAGTATTTAGCCATATGGAGAAAAAAGAAAAGACTGGACAAATATTTGTTTCCAGTCTATTGCATTTATTCTTTTTTATAAAATATGACATTCATTATTTTAACATTTTCCTAGAGTTTTCCTTGAATACAACACATCACAAATAACTGAATATAGACCTTTTCTGGACATTTATGAAGTGAAGAGTTGCAATGATAAGTCAATTAATCAATTAGTTGCCATCTATGACATTGATTGCCAACTATTTTAATAATTTGTTTGAGTCATTTTTTAAGAAGAAAATGTCCAAATTCTCTTATTTCAGCTTGTCATATCTGATTATTTTCTGGTCTTCTATAATAAACTGATGATCTTTGGTTTGTGAACTGTTGGTCTGGACAAAAAAAGGCCATTTTAGGTTGAATCTTCAGCTTTGGGAAGCACTGATTCATATTTTAGAAGATTTTATGAACCAAACAACTAATTCTTTCAATAATCAGTAGATTTATTGACTCAAAATATTTGTTAGTCACAGCCATGATTTATTTAGCACATTAAAGGAATATGGTCCGTTATTTGTACTTGGGCATAAATACGGTCTGTAAGTCTAAAATTTTGAAATGGCTGACGTATAGAACGTGTATGGTATAATCAGGATTTCCATTGTCATGGAAACGGCTCGACAGAGAAAAGCTCATCAGGAGCGTTCCTCATCACGGTGATTGAAATCATTCCTTCCCCCTCTTGTTTTTTTTCTGCTTCTCATCAGCAGACGCTCAGAAGAGAAAAAGCAAGTGGGACTCGGCGATCCCCGTGACCCTGGCCCAGCCCACCCTCATCACCACCACGGCCACCCTGCCGGCCGTCGTCTCCGTGACAACCACCGCCAGCGGCACCAAGACCACCGTCATCTCGGCAGTGGGCACCATCCTGAAGAAGGCAAAGCAGTGACGCGTGGATGCGTCAGTGACTGGTGCAGAGCTGGAATCGTGGTCCTGTGCTGGTTCTACATGTGACAGGCAGAGTGAGAGATGTACAGACGACCCCGAAACACACGGGCTGATTTAAGACTTAACCACCTTCTGTCTCTGCGGCTGTAAACCGCAGTTTTCCATCAAGCCGGAGTCACAGTTTGGAGTCAAAAAAACAAAGTATGACACAGCTGGAATCCGCATTGCTCACCTCTAACCCACGGCCATTTGTCTTTAATGTGTTGGCAACAGTTGCTAGGTGAAGAATTAGGGAATAGGAGCACGGCTGAAAAAGGAAAAACACGTACGTACAGTTTCTGACAAATCGTTTATTTTTCTATCCACAGTTACAGCGCCTCCTGTAACACTTCTGTGTAAAAGCTCCATTTTTTTCAGCTGACTTTCTTTTTTCATGGTATTTTTTTCCTCTGAGGCAATTTTTTTAATTTTTTTTTTAAACAATTGTACATATATGTATTGCTGATAAGGTGAATAAATGGATATGTTGCCTTTTCAGTTGGATTCTTGTCTGATGTTTGTCCTTTCAGAGTAACTTTATGCTGAAACACAGAAACATGCAGTGATGGAAGAAGTATTCGTTCGTTTACTGAAGTAAAAGTATAAAATATTATAAGTAAAAATTACACATGAAAAATCATACTTGAATAAAAGTACAAGTATTATGTGGAGATAAATTTTATGTGTCCTGAGATGATAAATGGGAGATGAAAGATGAACAAAGTTCTGATTCACCAACTGTTTCTTTCCACTCATACTTTTGGTAAAACTTTGGATGATTTGATTATTTATCATTATGAAACCATCAAAGAAATTTAGAGATAAAAATCTGATAATAATCATAGACATGAAATGTTTTGTTTGTAAGATGTCAAAGACTAACAGGTTGAAACCACTGGTTTCATCTTAAACTATGTGTTTTATTATCCATTGAGTCAAATCTGCATCTGAAAGGGAACTATCCTGTTAGATGAGTGTAGAAGAGGGGAAAGTACAATATTTCTCTCAAAATTGTACCCAACTATAGTACTTGAGTAATTGTACTTAATTACTGTTCAGTCCAGATAAAGTGAGTTTCCGTTGCTGAGGCTTAAGACAAAGCTCAGATGATTTTTTTTTCCTATGGAAATGAAAGGACTCTCCTCCTTTTATTGGGAAACAGCTCTATTGACTGCAGGCGTTGGCCTGAATCTGCACTGAAGAATCTCACATAGTTCCTGTCTCCTCTCCATGTGCGTTCCAGGTGCAGTTTTGACTCGCTCACCTTCCATCTGACGGCCGGTGTACTTCTAAAGCGTCGCTCGGGGTCAAAGTTCCCTCGTTATCTCGAGGAGAAGTGTTAAAATTAATTACAAAAAAACAAAGCCTTCTCGTTTGTTTACTGTTCCAGCAGAATTTCAGGAAAAACATGACCTCCTGCACTGTGAGATGGTGGGTGCAGTGTTTCAACTCTAGCAAATAAACACTGGAAATATGCAAAGATTGTTTCCTTGTGTTCTATTTATATTTATCACAACCCTGTATTTATATTTGATATCCACTGTGACTTCATACAGGAGTTGACTACCTTTTTAATCTTGTAAAAAAGGGGTTTTCTATCTTAAAAATTGCTTGGAAGGCTTTGACTAATTTATATTTTTGTGTTATGTTTGTGTGAGTTAGAGTTTCAGGGGGACCAGCGTGTGCTGTAATGTGGCCTTGAGTTCTTTATGACACTCATCTGAATCATTCCCATCTTCATGAGCCGGCACAGCAGTTACGCTTTTGAAACAGAATAATGATATTTATTCAGATCTACCTCATCTCATCTCAACATGTTTTAGCAGAGCTTGGAATGTAAATACATGCTGACAAACACCTCAGGAACATCCTCCTGTCTGCTTATTCATGCTCAGTTCCACTTAAGGTAAACGGATTCATTGTTGCCCAATAAATATTCTCCTGGTTTGACTGTGTGTGGAAGGAGAAAAATAAAGACGCCTGACAAAGCTACAGCTACATTTCTTTTCCCTTAAATAAGCCTGATCTACCAGGCATTAATATATTTCCTGCAGGAACCTCCTTTGTATTATCCGTGTACTGATCAGGTGATATTCTGAAGAAAATGTGTTAAGCAGGATATGTTACAAATGGAAAAAATGTTGGTTTATATTTATTTCTATTTATTTATTAAAGACAAAGAAATACAGAGAATATGTCTTTCATTTACGATATATCAATTGTACTGGTAATTAATAATATAATGCAACCTCACTCTCTAGGAAAGAAAGTAATATGTTTAAAAATGAGAATAAAAGGGGTTAGATCTGATTTAGCTGATGTAAATGGTTTAATATTTCATTCAATGTGTCGATGCTGCTGCGTTACTGTTCATGTCAGTTATTACTACTCCTTTGATTATTTGACACCTAAAAATGTAGAATTATTACGTTAGTTTGATTAAATCCAGACTTTGAAAGTGCATGTAAGCATTTAGCTTTAGATGTTGAATTAACACACGCAGATAATGTGATTAAAATCAAGCTTCTTCTGGAGATGATCCACCCTTGAGTTTTGTGCCAAACAACCCGGAAGCCAAACAGTATTTAAAACGTAAAAAGAACAACTCAAACCATAAGAAGCTGTTAAGTTGATAAGTAGAGTGAACAGAAAGTATGTTATGCTAACCTCTGTGTAGCTAACCTGCTAGTTTACCTGACTTTCGACTTTAGGTCAAATACTCAAATACGGGACAAGGACATTATAGTCTGAGTAGACGGAATCATTAAAGGTGGAAAATTTAAAACGAGCAAAATACTGTCGTCAAGCGATCAGCCTGCACCATGTTAAGTGATGAATTATACAGGTTAACTATAAATTTCAACTAATCAATAGATTTTAAAACAGTTTTTAACATTAGCTCAATTTGACCGACAGGGAGCATTAGCTAAGTTAGCTAGTGAGTTAGCTTAAGGAGAAAAGTTGCCATAACCACATGCGTTTTTTTTTTCTCTTCTTATATTTTGGGCCCCTGTAAACACACCATGGACATATTATTTTAAGAATAAAAATTCTACATATTCAAACTTTAAATTATAACTATAACCAGAGGCGGAATAATGAGAGGCTTCTTGGTGCCATTATGGCGGCATATCTGTATAAATGTG
This sequence comes from Lepturacanthus savala, assembly GCA_030544235.1. Taxonomy (NCBI): domain Eukaryota; kingdom Metazoa; phylum Chordata; class Actinopteri; order Scombriformes; family Trichiuridae; genus Lepturacanthus; species Lepturacanthus savala. The sequence continues at coordinate 10,032,218 of CM060471.1, forward strand.
CTAAAGGTTCTGGAATGTTAAATGAGGGAAGAGTAGATGTAAATAGCAGTTTACAAGTCATCACCATCCTTTTTTGTTTTCTCAATGTGTCACCCCCTCTCATCCAACCTCCCTTCCTCCTTCAAGATAAAAAAGCAACAAAAAAAAAGAACAAATAAATAAAACTAAAAGAGAGAAGTCCACTGTTTTCATTTACATGCTATAAGACACACGTTAATGTTCCAATAAAGCCTTTTTTATGCCTTAATACATGTCTGAAGTGGATCTTTCAGGATGATTCACTTTGACACACCCAACAGTACAAGTTGTAGCTACTGAACAGGCCCCAACTTTACCTCAGCAGCTTCTTCATCCATCCTTTGACTCAAAATGTGCTTACGTAAGAATCTTTAGAAATAATGAACAAATATTAAGATGTTACAAAAGATACCTACAGGCAAAATGTCTGCTTTGCTCAATAGAAAGTTTATTAGTACTTTTAAGTATAGATATTAAAATTCTAACACATTTACTGTCTTCACTGTATGTCTTTTTATTGCATTAGTGTATTATATAGAAATATAGCTCTATATAACTTTGTGCAACTAAATAAATGACAATTAGAAACCATGTTTATATGAAAATGAAAATAGGTGAGGTATACAACACAAATTCCAATTAATACATTTGTGAATGCATATTAGTTTAAGGTGACTTTATTTATTCATTCAAACTATTATATATTGCGCTTTTTAAAGAATTATTATTACTGCTACTGTTACAGTTTATTCATTCCTTTCTTCTTCTTTTCACTGATTTTTTAAAATAAATTTATTACACCTATTATTATTTTCTCACTCTCTGTTTTTGTTCATGTTGTCGCCACTTATAGTAAATTTCAGCTACAGAATTCAGTTTCTACTGTATTTCATGGAGATAATTTCTGTCATTATAAAGCCAAACTTTCTGTGAATCCTCCTTTTTTGCGCTGCAATAATGCTGATGTCCTCCACATCACTGCAGCAGCATTCGTATCAGTGGAAAATAAAGGGAGACGCCATTATAAAGCACTGAATGAACTCACTGATCCAAAAAAAAGCTGTTTTTGTCATGTAAATTGGCGTCGAGGAGCCGCTGGACTCACATTGAAGTGGGAGCTGAGTGGAGACATGCGTGTCAGGCATTCCTCCTGCTGCAGAACTTTGCAACTTTGTGCAATTCAACCGTGTGTGTGTGTTTGTGTGTGTGAAAGACTGTTTTGATAGCCCTACACTCATCTTGGACTGAGCAGCTCTGTCGTTTCCTGCTGATGAGACAGCATCTGGTTCACAGTAAGTCTGCACCTCCTCTCCATTCACTCTAACATGTAGCCAGTGGTGGAAAGTTAAGAGTATATGTACTCAGGTACTGAGAATTGTGAGGTATTTCCATGTAAAGCTAGTTTATATACTTCACTCCACAAATTTGAGCTTTAGTTCCTTTCAGATGCAGCTTTGACTCAGTGGATTATATGAGAATCTATTTAAATACAACACAGCAAACCAGTGGTTTCAACCTTTGAGTCTTTGACGTCTTCCAAACATCAGTGTGTCGTCGGCTAACATTTCACACGCCTATAACAACTCCAACAAATAGAGATTTTTCCCTCTAAACTTCTTACATTTCAATAAATGAGCCAATATTTCACCAAAAACCAAATAAATCAGTGAATTAGAAACTTTGCTTGTTCTTCTTTCTTCTCCCATTAATCATCTCAGCGCCCCTTACATTTATCTGATGACCCTTTGGAGGGTCCCGACCCCTAGGTTGGGAACCACTGGATTAAACTAGTTACTGCATATACATTAGCTAAACTAGCTAACTCCAGCAGCTACAATAGTAACAGGCTGCTAAACACTATTAATAATGTCATTTCTAATAATATAAATTAGTACTTAAGTACATTTTGCTGCTAATACTAATTTACTATTTTACCCACAACTGAATTAGATCAATGCAAAAATAACAGCTGTGTTTTCATTCCACTTTTTTACATAAACGTTAATTTGTCAAGAGCAAAACAGATTTGTTGAATGAGAAATTTCATGTTAATATCCTTTTTAAACAGACAATTTATTGGATTATTATGGGATATTTTTCTAACCTTTTAGACATTTACAATAGACACCTATCTGTTCATCATTCCATATTGTTATTAACTGCCGGGCTCAAATTCAGCTTGAAAATTGGCCCCGTACGCGTTAGAAAACTGATCCACTAGGTGGGCCACACCTTCAGCGTGTGAAAGGGCTGTTTCGACTGGCATCCAAAGCTGAGAACGCCAAGTGGGAGGAGGAAGAGTTGTTTCTGCAGAAGAGTGTTATTATCCCCCTTGGAGAGAAGTCAGCCATTGTGTCCGAATAGATCTGGTTGCTAGGAGCGTGACAGTGTATGTCCCATTTCACATAGCGTGGTATGTACAGAGCAATGGAGAGAAAAACGGCTGCTTTCCCCTCTGAGTCATGTTAACTCCTTATTTCCCAGACATGAATCAGAGTTCACTTATCTTTGATAAGTGGCCCGGTGATAACCTTCAACCTGCACAGTCTAACAAGGCCACACAGACTTCAGCAATTTCAACCTGGTCCATGTTTTTCTATCTTGTAATGTCTAATTTTATTAAACCTTTATTTAATCAGAATCTCATTTTCAAGAGAGACCTGAATATACATAAAGTAAAAACAGTCAAGAATAGATAATTAAGTAACAACAAAAACAATCTGATATGAGAAGATTTTTTCAAATTCAGTTTGCAGTTTAGGGACATGTAGTGTTAATCAATCATGTCAATAGAGTTAATGAGAGATGATATATGACTATAGCATAACATATAAATAATGGAATAATCTGAGTAGTAATTTCTCAATCTGCTCCAGCATTGAAGAAAAAACAGCAGCACGTGATGTGCTGTAATAAATGTATGCTCAGATGTTTTACTCACCTCTGCCAGGCTCAGGTTGTTATAAGACAATGGAAGCCTCCTCAGGTCTTGCAAGACTCTTGTGTTGTTGCAGGAAATCAACTGTGCTGCTGAGAAGAAGAAGAACAGCCCAGATGCTGCTACTTCTATATGTACATTTGCCTCTAATGTAACACATTGGCTGTGAGTTCGGCTACAAGCTGTTGCTCAATACTGGAAAAAAAAAATTAGAAATTTCTACTCAAATCAGACCAATAGGTTGAAAAATGCTGAAACTCAACACATAAATTCTGCACATAAAACTCCTGCTACTTCTTTTATATTATTGTACTTCTAATCAAATTCTGTGGATTAGTGTGTCATCTGCATAACTATGAATCTTACCACTATATAATATATATAATATGAGCATGGGCGACACAGTGGCACAGGGGTTAGTGCTGTTGCCTCACAGCAAGAAGGTCACAGGTTCAAGACCTCCTTGGTCCTGGGTCTGGGACCTTTCTGTGTGGAGTTTGCATGTTCTCCCCGTGTCTGTGTGGGTTTTCACCAGGTACTCCGGCTTCCTCCCACAGTCCAAAAACATGCTCAGGTTAATTGGAGACTCTAAATTGCCCGTAGGTGTGAGTGAATGGTGTGTGTGCCCCACGATTGGCTGGCGACCATCTGGGGTGTATCCCTGCCTCTCGCCGTAACACGCTGGGATTGGCTCCAGCAGACCATGTGACCCTAATGAGGAATAAGCAGGTATAGAAAATGACTGACTAATATGAGCATGATTCAGCTCAAACTATTTTTTAAAATGTATATGTATTTTAAACTGACATGGCACTGTGATGGATCCAGGAAGTTTCACAATAGCAGTTATCAATGCCAGAGATGAATCAAAAATGATTCACTATCACTACATTCTCCAGATGCCTGAACTCTGTGGAAGCATCTGTGATGAAGAAGAAAGAATTTGGATGTAGAGGTTTTCAGGTTCGTCATATTTCTTGAGGCCACGCAGGTTCTTCTACACGTTTGGGATGAAATTTACAACCTCGCCACTGGATGGCACCAGAAATTACAGACTGTCCCTTTAAATATCCACTGTACGTTACATACATGAAGTATTTATGCTGCTGAAGAGATATTTCACTCATAGGTAGGTGGAGTGAATAATAGAGTTAATTCATCAAATGGACAGGAACTTTAAATCAATGTTGCTGCATATCTGTGTGATCTGTTAGGTCAAAGTTTCCCATAACCCAGCATCACATAACATAACACATAGAATTCCTAGAACTTTCCTACCAGGTGTTTAACCCTGCACAATGCTCTAAGAATGTTGTACACATGTTTTCATTTCTATAACCTTCCCAGAATATTCCTGAAACCACCAATAATGTCACACCGAAAAATATGAAATCTTATCAGGGGGAAATGTTGTGTATTTAATACAATTAGTCCAACATTGAGTAGAATTATCTCACTCCACTGACAGAACTGTCAGATATTTTTACACATTTCAGGTTTTTCAAAAAATCTGAGATAAAATGTCAGAATTATGAAATTCCAAAATATGAGGTAAAAAATCAAACAATTTAATCTTATTAAATCTTATTAAATTGACCAAATTCAAGAAAAAATGAAATGAGCAAAATTATCTGCCAATGGAATAGGGTTTTTAAATATAATTAAGTCAATATTGGATTAATGCCCGTCAGTATGAGCACACGTTTGTGTCAACACGAGTCACCAGGCGTTTCTCGTAGCCTGCAGGCAGCGTTCTGCTCCGTGCAGCCACTCCCAGCAGCGGCTTGGGAGGAGGCCATGAAGGAGGGGCCTGGCCCCTCAGCCTCAAGCCCACACAGGTGAACTGCTGCTGGGGTGGAATGCAGCAGGGAGGGGGCCCTGACACACTGAGGTGTGGAGCTTTTCAACTTCCCACAGGGTGGGGAAGAGGCAGAGGTACAGGAAGGGAGTTAACCGTCTCCGTCACAGCTACTCACCTGGATAGGGAAGGGAGAGAGTGTGTGTGTGTGTTTGTGTGAGAGAGTGTGGGTGTGTGTGTGCATAGAAGCAAAAAGAGGGATCAAGTCACAGCACACACACACACACACACGCACATTCACTCAGAGTTGCTCTGAGTCTCTTATAGCCCTCTCTCCCACACACACTAGAAGACAGACACACTCAGCTGAAGTTGAAGGCAAATAAGTGAATATTTGACCAGACCGGACTTTACCGGAAGCAAGGAACACAAGACAAGAAGAGAACGTTTTTTTTTCCTTTTTTGAGGGAGAGTTTTTATCTTTTACTTGAGGATTCAAGGATATTTCTTTTTTCCTTCAGTGCAGGTGGATACAAACTTTTCCTCAAGCCCGTGCGGGGGTGAAAAAAAGAAGAGGATTTATTGTTTTTCTTATTTATTGTTGGACTTTTGGACCTGGACTGGGTGAGCGTGCAGTAAGAGGTTAGTTTGATCAGTAATCTCTCTGTTTCCACTCATAAATGATTCTATTATTCTCAATAACCTTGAAACAAAAGAACAGGTACACACCTGGTTGTGTGTGACCTTATATGTTTGTTATATACGTTTATATATATATTGCACCATGTGTTTTTTTGTTTGTTTTTTTTTAATTGCATGCAAGAGCAAAGACTTGAGCTCTGCACAGATTAGTGGTTATTTTCCCCTGAACATTTGTGTGTGTGTGTGTGTGTGTGTGTGTGTGTGTGTGTGTGTGTGTGTGAGTTTCTGCATGATCGCTCACATCAAAGCTCCAACACAGCACAGGTGAAATAGTAGAACAGTTTAGTGCATGTGAGTACAGTTTGCTGCCCAACTGATTTATCACCTGCTGTATTAGGTTGTTTTTTAGCAGCGATAACTTCAAAGCTCGTGGTTCAATGCTGATTTATCTCGCTGTCAAAGACCCCCAACCCTGTTCCTGAAGACCCCCGCCTCTCACTGATTATGTCATTACGGGGTCAATCCACGCCCTGTGGTGGTATGTTCACCTGGCACACATATTTTTCTTTTTTCAGCCTCTTTTTTTTTTTTTTTGTGCCACGGCAGCTTCAATCAGACCCAAGACAAAAGCAGCGTGGATGACTCACGTCTATTTTCTGTCTCTTCGGAGGCTGTAATTTGTGTCGCCTGCGTCCTTTTGGATCCGTTTTCCCAGGAACGCTTTTTCTTTTCAGTCGAGCTTGTAGGATAAGAGCTGTCTTGTTGTGTTTTTTTTCCTCTCCCCATCTTGGCGGTTGATTTATGTGACACCTCATGGCATGAACTCACACACCTGTATTCAGCTCGCAGCGAGGTGCCATGGTGCCTTTCCCATGTGTTCTCAGCCTGTGTTTTTAACTCGGACAGGTCATTTTCTCGCCTCAAGGAGAAATTCCTTCTTGCAGTTGTAAACCCTCAGAGCACAAATCTTTTTTTTTTTTTTTTCGTGCAGTGTGGCACAATTGTCTGCCCACTGAGAGACATTTTGTGCCTCAAAAGTGCCCTTTGTTCACTCTCCTCCTGCTGTGTTTAAGCAGTTTCTTTTTTTTGCAGCTTCCTGTCTATCAGATTGTTCTTCATCCAACATTCCAGCATAAAATTATGAAGTGCTTTTATTGTGAAGACTCTCCACCGCACGGCTGCCTGGAATAGTTCCAGTTCCTTCCTGTACAGACTCTTCTATCACATTTTATTATGCCTCAGTTGTCTCTTTATTGTTCACCTCTGTCTGATGTAATCTGGATGAGAATGACAAATGTTACCGTGATTTAAAACTACTAATATCCAGCTGTAAAGAGCATATTTATATAATCATCTTGGGGCAGGAGTGGCTCCTTCTAAAACAGCTTTTAAAGTGTCATTTCACAGAAATTGCAACTAAATACTGTCTCGCTACCATTTAGAGCAGTGGTTCCTAAACTGGGAGTCACTGGATTCATCAAAGAGGTCGCGAGATTTTACCTCCTCAAGCCTCTAAATCTTACTCAAATAAAACAAAAGAAGTCCTCTGAGCTTCCTGGTTATCTATTTATCGATCAGGTTGATCGACAGAAGATTAATCAGCACTTATTTGATAAGTAAAAAGTTGTTGTAGTCAAAAACAGCTGTTGTTTTATTGCTTTTCTTTGTGGAACATGATGATAGACTTAATATCTTTAAGTTTTTGACTGTTACTCAGATACTAACACACATTTGAAGATGTCATTTTACACTATAGGGAACTTCAACAGATATAATTTTTACTGTTTTCTTACATCTTATGGGCAAAATAACTAATGAATTCAGACAAATTATAACGAGGGGGCACAGGTCAAAAAGTTTGACAACCACTGCTTAAGAAGTATTAAACCTTGCAGACAGTTTTATTTCTATCTTTTTTGTCTCATGTTGCCCAAAACATTGCAAATGACATTACAAAAATGTGTGATTGGTCTGAAGGAAGTAGTTCAAACTAAAACCACAGACACTTCTATTTACCTCCACTATCACAATTTAAATCTGCTCCCTGTCTAAACCTGAATCCACCTATAAAACAATAGATATCTCAGAGGGATTTGCTCTAAGTTCCAAACTTGTTTCTGCTTTGAACAACAATCAGCAGCTCTTGTGTCTGGGCCTGTTCACTTTGTCTGAGACTGAGGGAAAGTTCCACAGTGACAATCTATGAATATGGTGATTTGAGTTTAATTGTACATATTGTGTGTTTTGTGTGTGTTTCTGTGGCAGGAAGGCGATGGGGAGATGGATGTTACGTCTCTCAGTGGGGCTCTGGCTTCTTGCTGCCCTGCTGGCCTGCTGTTATGCTGAAGGTACAAAACACCACAGTCACGTATTATTGAAGGTTTTGTATTTTGTGTGAATGTAGATGTCTTTTTAGTCTTAAACTCCTCTCGTTAATGTTTAATATGCACTATAAATCCATTACCTTAAAATTAACGGTAACTAACTGGCAGCAATTATATCAAAAGTTACTAAAATTGTATTTTACAGCAGAAGTACTGTGCTGTTATTCATAGTGTTGTTTCTTTACTGTAAAATAGAATGAAAAAAACAAATACTGTGATTTTAGTTTCAGTATTTATAGTATTGGATGATTAAATGCATTATAATACAGTAACCCGTTGACTACTGTGACTTAATGTGAAATATACAGCACAGCTCTACTGTAATTATCATTTACAGTAACGTTTCTGTGTGTAACACAGTAAATAACTGCAGATTTCACAGCAAAGGTTTACAGTGTGAACTTGTGCCAGTTTATAGGTTTGTCATCATTTATCAACATTGTCTAGTTCTAGATGTGAGCGTTGGCAGATTTCACTATCACTATGAATTCATTATTTTGTGGTTTTGGCTTCAAGGGTGTAACTTCATCCCTGTTTAGCTGAAGAAAGAACCTTTCATTTAGAGAAAACGAGATGTGCTAAAGTCTGTTTAGTGTTACCACAGGTATTCTTGCTATGTTTCATGGGTTTGATCCACACTTTTCTCACCTCTCCTCCCCCCCACCCCCCACCGCCCCCGGCAGCGAACTACTGCTTCGCTTCCAGGGCCAAGTCCTGCTCAGAATGCCTGCAGGCCGGGACGGGCTGCGCTTACTGCTCCGAGGAGGTGAGAGCAGGAAACAGCAGCAACAGAAAGACTGTCCTGAGTCCACACAGCACTAAAGACGAGCTAAGATGCATGACTAGAAAATGTCCTAAATCTTAAAATAAACATTCATGACCAATATACCATGCATTCAAAGACAGAAACTAGAAAATATCTATCAAACCAGGATAAATTATTTCATATTTCCAAATTTATAATGTATATCTCAGGGAGTTGGGAACAGTTTGCAGTGTAATGATTAGGACTGTAGCATTCCTCAAGAGACACGCTGTCCTCTTTACCACACAAGGTTGTTGATTAGTAGTTTGTCCTTGTGCTCACACTGAAAAAAAAGAAATCTTATCAGGTAAAAACGCCTTGAATGTTGGTACAGTTAGTCCCAGTTTCAAGTTTTTGTCTTGAATTTAATCGATTTAATTTCTTTTTAAGAAAAAGTTAGGCTTGTTTTCTTTAAAGACCAAATTGACCGAAGTCAGGAAAAAAATCTTTAAATAAGCAAAAGTATCTGCCAATGGAAAAAGATAATTTTATGAAATAGTAGACTAGTTGTATGAAATACAAGACATTTTCACATATTTCACTTATTCACTTATTATTTGCAGTGCACATAATGTTAGTTTTACATCATTTTCATCATTTCAACACCGTACGAAATTTGTTGCAACTAAAAAACCTAAATGTCACATATACATTAAAATTGTGTAAAGATTCAAAACAGATCCTTTAGTTTAGTTAGTTTTACATCATAAAAACCTGCTATTTTAACATCTAGACAACATAATGCAGGAATGTTCATGAATCAATACACAAAAATAAATGTTCTGTGAAGCAGATTTTGCTAATTGAGCACTAATCAAATGTCTTCCATCTTCTTTTCTCAGACTTTCAATGGCCCTCGCTGTGACCTGTACGCTAACATAGTTGCACACGGCTGCCGTGCTAAAGCTATTATCACTGCTAAAAGCACCATGATAATTGAAAGAGTAAGTCTTCATGTTCCAGCCATTGCTCCATATGTAAGTGTTGAAGTTAAGTTGTGTTCTCAAATGAAACGCTGTGGTTTCCTCACAGAAACAGCAGATCAACGTGGCGCTGCAGCAGTCGCAGGTGTCTCCGCAGCAGATGACCATGACCTTCCTGCCCGGCGAGGAGAAGATGGTGGACGTGGAGGTGTTTGCTCCGTTTAAAGGACCCCTGGACCTTTACATTCTCATGGACTTCTCTAACTCCATGGCTGATGATTTGGACAACTTGAAGAAGATGGGGAAGAACCTGGGTGAGTCAGCGTGTTAATCTATTGATGTGGACTGAGTCGTTGCAGCGTTACTGATGATACAGATTCTGTTCGTTTCCTGAAGCTGAACTGGTGGCGGATCTGTCAGACGACTACACCATCGGGTTTGGGAAGTTTGTGGACAAAGTGATCGAGCCCCAGACTGACATGAGACCCACCAAGTAAGAGAAGGTCTTCTAGTTCAGTACGTCTACTGCAGAGCGAAACCCATTTATAATCTCCATCCTTCTTCTTTCCTTCAGACTCCTTCAGCCGTGGCCCAACAGCGACCCGCCCTTTTCTTTCCAGAGCGTCATCAAACTCACCAACAACTCCGACTACTTCACCAAAAAGCTCCAAAGAGAAAAAATCTCTGGCAATTTGGATGCTCCTGAAGGAGGATTTGATGCCATAATGCAGGCTGCGGTCTGCCAGGTGAGCAAGAATATGAAACACCATGAAAAAAAAATGATTTAGACAAACCGATTCTCACTATTACAAATGAAACAGTAAAATAAACCTCAGGGTTAATTTGTGTTAAACATTAATGTCTAATGTTGGCAAGTGTTAGATTTAATTGGCTAAAATATTAATTCGGTGTATTTTATTAACATTTTGTATTTCCTGTCACAAGACTTGATTAGAATTTAAATTTGGATTAGAATTTAACATGAAGAACTGAAAAGAATTAAGAACTCATAAATATCCCTGCCTCCGTAATGTGCTGGGATTGGTTCCAGCAGACCCCTGTGACCCTAATGAGGAATAAGCAGGTATAGAAAATGACTGATTGACTGACACAATATTGTAAACAGAACTACAGTCATTCTAGTGTTGTCTTTTAATTCCTTTGACCTTTTATTACCTGTGTATCTGCTGTTATTTCTATCACCAGAAAGAGATCGGGTGGCGTCCGCTCAGCACACATCTGCTGGTTTTCTCCACCGAGTCGGCCTTCCATTACGAGGGGGACGGCGCCAACGTGCTGTCGGGGATCCTGCAGCGTAACGATGAGGAATGCCACCTGGACAAGGACGATAAATACACGGAGGACGTCACGCAGGACTACCCCTCGGTGCCCACACTGGTCCGCGTCCTCGGGAAAAACAACATCATCCCCATATTCGCTGTCACCAACCACTCCTACACCTACTACAAGGTCAGTGGCCTCACCTCCCTTTCCCTCTGGAAGATGGATGATGCCATAATGCCCCAGAGCTGCGTTTGTTTTAATGTCTCCAAATCTACGACTCTCCATCAACTATTCACAGTAAAATTCTGAGAATTACTTCCTTTCATGTCATTTGAACAAAAACAACAAAATGGAGGAAATAAGTACAAATCACCACTATGGAGGATCTTATAAACACTTAAATAATATGCTGAAATACTGTTAAAATAATTCAGACTTTTTATGTGTTCTTAAGATACATAGAAAGAATGCTACTAACATGTAAAGCCAAAATGTGCTCAATAAAAAGTACTATACATTTATTTTTTCTCTTCCCATAAAATGTGCTTATCGATGCCAGTATGCTGAATGAGGAAAAGAAAAGTCGGACCACTCCACCCCTGCACCTTTGATATCATTGAAAAGCCCTGAATGTCCTGTGTAGATAACAGAAATGGTTCATTGACCTGTATGCAGTGGGTGGGTCCATGTTTAGAAATGTCCTCTACAGAGGACAAATTTAAACTACTGATAGTCACAAGGTTTATTTCATGGAATCTGCACGTTTTTCCTCCTTTAGAAACTGCAAGAGTATTTCCCTATTGCTGAGGTGGGTCTGCTGCAGGAGGACTCGTCCAACATCCTGCAGCTCATGAGGACAGCCGTCAAGGTAAACCTTTTGTCAATTTCACAAAAAAAAAACACTGGTTCAACCTCAAAAAATAACTGTTTTCTACTTAATTTTTTTAAATTTGGGCAACTACTGGAAGAATTACATTTACATAAACAGTATTTTAAATAAGATGAATGAGTTTTTTGGCTAAAATAGATAACATTAATGTTTCAAACATGTTTAGGTATCACTTGTGTTAAAAGTTGCTAAGTTGATCCAACATAATATTTATTAGTTGTAAGTTCACAATAAAACTCATTTCTAAGCAGCATGAACTTACCAATATGTCATCATGAATTCACCTATTTAAGTTGATCAAACATGTTTTAAACATGGTGAGAAAATATACTGTTTTACTGTACGAGAAGCCTGTTTGTCAAATTTCAGAACTTATAATAATAATAATTAAGATATTTGTTAATGAGCTGCTGATTGAATGTCAGATTAGTCACAATAGTAAATTAAATTATTAGGTATAACTTGTATGTCAGAGCTCAAGAATATAACAATTACAAGTAAAAATTATTTTACAACTTGATTTAATAACTCATAGCAATACATGTATTTAAGTTATGACTAAAGGTCCCAGGGTTAGTTTTATTTATATATAAATTTATTAGAATTTATTTTGAGAAAGACGTTTTTTCATGACTTTAATGTGTCCTTCCAGAACATCCGTTCTAAGATGAGCATCCGAGCAGAAGACAAACCCAAAGCGTTCGCTACTCGCTTCTTGTCCACCAGTGGAAAGGTCGCCCAGTACGGAGACTTCAAGTTCCAACCCGGAGAAATAGTATGTGGCAACGTTTTTCTACTGAATATACACGCTAACATTTAGTCTGTAGATACAAAAGCTGCTTCGGGCAGTGGCTCGTGAGCTGAATAACTTCAGGTGCTGTAACATTCTGCCTGTTTGTCTCCAGGGGAAGTTCAAGATGGCGCTGAAGGCTCAGAGAACCATCGACGATACTCCTGTCTGTCAGAGGAACCGTGATGAAACAGCTGGGACCCTGAGAGTCAAACCTAGCACCTTCAACGCTGCCGTAAACGTTAAAGCCTCAGTTTTGTGTCCAGAATGTGACTGTGAGAAGGTACACACACACACACACACACACACACACACCCACACACACACACACACACACACACACAGATTAATCAGAGGTCCACTGTTGCTTGAAGTGAAATAACTCCCTATCCCTTGTGTCTGTGATCCAGTATCCCATCAAAAACGCTGAAAGATGCAACGGGCACGGAGACCTTATGTGCGGGAAGTGTCACTGCCATCCTGGCTGGTGAGGTTTTTATTTAGCTCTTTTTTTTTGACCAGGGTTAAGAAGGATCGGCCTCCAGGCTCAACAAGCTGTTTTTTTTCTGTGTTTTAAAGGCTGAGCACCTTCTGTAACTGCTCGGCTGCTGATCAGTCTTCAACTCTGGACACCAGCCTGTGCATCGGCGAAGGCATGACGGCACCATGTTCCAACCGTGGAGATTGTCTGGCATGTGGAACATGCGTGTGCTACAACCCAGACCAGTTCGAAGGACCCTACTGCCAGTACGACAAGAACCAGTGTCAGAGATTTGGAGGTTTCCTCTGCAACGGTACGACTGTAGGCCATTTGTAGACCTAACATCACCAACCTTTCGCTTTACTTATGGATTCAGTGATGTATTGTAGATGAGTTATCTTGCAATATATGGAGTATATATATCGTATCATATATATACCGTGATCATATCATGATTGTCGAACAATCAAGTGTCCAAAAACATCAATGTGTTGCCTTAAAGAGCAGAAATTGGTTAAAAATTTCAATTCACTTCCTGCAAATCACCAAACTGGACATTATCTAAATTCAGAGTGATGAGCTAGTTAGTTTATTTGTAATTCTTTAACAGTCATAACACTGTCCACACACACATCAATAAAACTATTTAATTAAAACTTTCTCCTCTGATCAGACCGCGGCTCCTGTGTTATGGGTAAGTGTGCGTGTGTTGATGGTTGGGAGGGAAACGCCTGCGAGTGTCCTAAGAGCAACCAAACCTGCCTGGACAGCAAAGGAGTAAGTAGAGATACGTCTAGTCATCATTTGTCTTGATATATATATATATATATATATATATATATATATATATATGCTACTATGGCTGTGTTTTAATATTATTATTATTATTTTTTTTTACTTTTTTTCTTCTCTTTTTAAATCCATTGTCTTTTACTCTTACATGACCTTTATATTCAAGTTTCACACTTTTCAACACCTTCATGGCAAAAATGTCCACACAAAAACAACTGCTATAAAATCATCTTACATTCAAACCAATAAAAATAAAAATAAATCTCTTTAACAACTTCTACACTGCTCAAAACTACCAAACATTCAATAAGGGATTCAGGATTTAAATGATTTAAATGCAAGTTTATCTATTCAAATTATTAATTAATATTTAAATTGTGTATGTAAACATTACAAAAAATTAGTAATTAAATAAAAAACATTATAAATAGTAGGAGGATGGGACTTGGATTAAAGATCAAAGATTATCAGCAAAATTGATTTGCTTGCATCAGCATTTTTTATGTATAGCCAGATAGTCCCTCCGGATGCCTTTGTGGCAAATATTCCCTAACTGACTTCCATTATAGTGTTAAAATCCTGAAAATGAGTGAGTGTCTGGTAGTTTTGATCAGGTAAGAAATTATTTAGGAGATTTTCTGAAAAAAAGCAAAAAAGAAAATATTGACCCATGAAGATATATCAGTTTTATTATGTATGTGTATGTTTTGTCTTATTTTTGTATATTCAGCACTTTTGTCAGTGTGAGTTGGTTTTAAATGTGCTTTATAAATAAAAATGAATCGATTGATTGACCTGTCACCATAAATGTCAGTGTATCTCAAAGCAGCGGCTGACTGTGCTTATGTGTACCAGGGTGTCTGCAACGGTCAGGGTAAATGTGTGTGTGGACGCTGCGAGTGTCCCAACTCTCCTGGAATAGAGATGACTTCAACCTGTGAGCCAAATTTCCTGGTATGTGGATGTCATGTGTTTAAATATGTGCTGTTATGCTCCAGTCTACATCAGGGAGAGTTTGTACTGATATAATTCCTCAGCTCTGACAATTCCTGAACCATCCATTTAAAAAGCAGGTGTTGGGCAGCTTGGAATGTCTTCAGAAAATAAATAAGCAATTTATTAAGCATGAATATATCATATACATAAGCAGCAGGGCTCTTATGGGCCACTTCTTTTCATCCGGTGAGCCTGACTGGTCCTTTTAGTTGACATCCCTGCACTATATGCTTCCAGCCTCAGTGTTTCTGTGCATGTTTTAATGTGTGTGTGTGTGTGTGTGTGTGTGTGTGTGTGTGTGTGTGTGTGTGTGTTTACCAGACCCAGCTGAGTGTGTGTGAGGGTACGAGAAGCTGTGTTCAGTGCAGAGCTTGGAAGACCGGAGAGAAGAAGAAGGAGTGTGACACTTGTCCCTTCCAAGTTGTCATGGTGGATGAACTCAAAGAACGTAGGCGTCATGAACCAGTCATTAACACAAACAGTTTGCATCTTCTTTTAGTTCATAATGATGATGAAGCTGCTGCAGTAATCCCTAAATACACCTGATAACAGTTTGTCTGTGTGCTTGTGTTTTCAGGGGAAAAGGTGCTTGACTCGTGCCATTTCGTTGACGAGGAAGACGACTGCGAGTATCACTACACTGTTGAACACCGCAAAGATCAGAAAAGCGACATAGAGGTTCAGGTCCTCAAGAAGAAAGGTGAGATACAGGTTATTCTCCACAGAAGTGAAGCATTGTGTTAGTGTTAATAACTTTAAGTATTATTCAGAGATTCAAAGGGTTTATGCTAATGTGCACATAGGAAAACAATGAATTCTTACTTTGCTGTCCACAACGATGCTAGTATGCAACACAATAAGTAGTTTTAATAATAATATAATAGAAATACACAAAATATATATAGTGATAAAATATAAATATAGACATACATGCATTGTAATCTATGATGGCAGATTAATTATTAATTATACAGTACCTTAAAACTGTGATGTGTAATTGAAAGCTCAAAAAACACCTGGACCATGTAACCAAAGTGTAATCAACATGTTTCTTATTATAATATTGAATAAAATAAAAGTATAAAGTGATCAAATATAAATATAATGCTATATGTTTTCAGACTGTCCCCCTGCCAGCCTCCTGTGGCTTCTCCCTTTCCTGTTGTTCCTCTTGTTGCTGCTGGCACTTCTGCTGCTCTGCTGCTGGAAGTACTGCGCCTGCTGCAAATCCTGCCTCCAGGTATGAAAAGCTCAGACTGTCACGTATGAAAACAATATTCATCATGTCCCAGTGGAGTTAATACATCCTGTGTCGTGTTGCTACAGAGCTGCCTGGCCCTGCTGCCGTGCTGTGGGAAAGGTAAAGATGTGTGTTCTATGAAATGAGACGGAAAAGCTCTGATGTTTGGAATTGCGTGATTTGTCTGACGGTGTTTTCTCCCCAGGTCGCATGGTCGGCTTCAAGGAAGACGAATACATGCTCCGCCAGTCCCTGCTCACCTCAGACCACCTGGACACCCCCATGGTGAGGACCGGCCCACCCAAAGGCACCGACGTGGTTCGCTGGAAGGTCACGGACAACGTCCACCGAGGACCCAACCACCCCCAGGCTCTGATCAAGCCCAACCCTAAAGAAACCAGTGAGTGGTGACTTTTAAAAAGCAAATATCTGCAGGGAAGAATAAACTCATCTTTTTGTCTTTGATTTTCATCTTTTTGTCTTTGATTTGATATTTACATTAGGGCTGCAACTAATATTGACTATGCTTATAGTCGATTAATCTATCGATTATTATATTATTATACATTAATATATTATAAGTGATTAATCGATTAGTTGTTTGGTTCATGAAATGGTGTAAAAGGTTGATCATATGCTATGCTACACTATTAATATTTATACTATAAACTATTATTATTAAACCTCTTTTTCTTTTTAGTCCAGTTCCCGGTCTCCCTCCGGCTTAACAGGTTGTTCTCTGAGAATCTTTCTCGCCCTGAATCCAGAGACTCTGAACAGCTCCGCAAGGAAGTCGCTGATAACGTGAGTGTTTTTTTTATTATTTACTGTTGAGCATGTGTGAGTAGATGAATGTTCACTGCGTCACTGAGTATTTGCACTTCCAACAGCTCAATGAGGTGTACAAGCAGATTCCTGGGGCCCAGAAAGTGCAAAAGACTGCGTTTAGGTAAGATTTGAAGTTATATTTATGATGTGTGTATAAAAAATGGAAATGAAGCTTCTGTCCATTCCGTTAAATGTTAATATCTGTGTTGGTTCTTGCAGAATGCAGAGAAACGCTGGGAAAAGGTAAAATTCATATTGATGCATCTCCTACATTATGTTGCCTCTACGGGTCAAAGGTCACACGTGTGTAACATCTGTTCTTCTCCAGGCAGGATTACGCCATCATGGACACCGTCCTGTCGGCTCCTCGCAGCAGCTTCCCAGATATCGTCAAACTGACGGAGAAAAACGTCCAGTCCGGAAACTTCCATGACCTCAAAGTGGTGCCGGGCTACTACACTGTGGCCACGGACAAAGGTGTGTGTGTGTGTGTGTGTTTCATTTCTAATTGAAAAGCAGATAACTTATTTTTTTTTTTTAATCTTCAAAACAATTTATTTATTTATTAGGTACAAAATGGTATAAAATGAAAACTATTGAAAATTACAAGCTTCAGCTCATTCTTTCCTCTCCAACTCTTAAATTTTCAACTATTCAACTATATTCAATATATCTCCACGATCATTTGGGTCCAAGCAGATTGTGAAAAATTGCTAAACTTGTTGTTTTTAAAGTAGAAAGCCTTTTAAATCTTAAAGAATTTCCAACACAGCTGCTAATTTGGCAAATTTTTTTGGCTCTTTTTCTCTTTTTTCTGCAATGAGTCAACAGCAAAAAATATCCACCCTGATACAATATCAATGAAAGTCAAATGTAAATTTTTTTTCTCTTTCTTCCTTTTTTTTTAGTGAAAAAGGGAGAGCACTACAAATATACTGCAAACATGACACAACAATATAAATGGTGACATCTGTATTCATAAAAAATTAAAACACGTTATCAACATGTTTTATATTCTAGGTGGATTAAATATTTCAAATGTATCATATTGTTTAGTTACACCATTTGACATTTGTCTCAAAAACTCACACAAAATCATGATTTTTGTAAAAGGAATGGAAAAATGGACAATAAACCAACATGAACACAAAATGTACATTTTGAGAGACCTGATGACAGTAATCAAACAAACTCTATACAAAAAGTATGTATTTTATTTGATGTAACTTTCACATTTAAAGGAATGTATTTAAAGATAATGACCTGAATAATCACTTGAAAACACATCACGTGCATCAATTGCTGTGTATTTGGCAACTAAAGCACTTTATATCTTCATCATTCTTGTAGAAATGTTGTAATTTTACCGGTTTGTTTCCTGCAGAGGCTGCTGGAGCCATAGAGTTCCAGGAAGGCGTAGAGTCGGTGGACGTCCACGTGCCACTTTTCGTCAAGGAAGAAGACGACGATAAGAAGAAGCTGCTGGTGGAGGCGGTGGATGTGCCGCTGGGCATCGCCGAGATCGGGAAACGTTTGGTCAACATCACCATCATCAAAGAGCGAGGTGAGGAAAAGTTGAAACGAAGACACTGGTGTCCACGCTGCGGGTTGGTGCTGATGTCTGACGGGTTCTGTTCTTGTCTTCTGTCCACGCAGCCGCCAGCGTGTTCTCCTTCCTGCAGCCGGCCTACACCTACAGCAGACAGGACGGCGTGGCCAACATCCCCGTCAGCAGAGAGATCCTAGAGGACGGACAGACGCAGGTCAGCTACCGCTCACGGGACCTCACGGCCAAGGATAAGAAGGTGAGCACATGGACTCAGTTCACCTTGTGATCTCTATGAGAAATTAAAGGTTGTTCCTGAAGTTCTTATGGGTTTTAGACGTGTTTGTGTAGAATGTGTAGAACTTGTTTGACTAGTTGAAATCAGGGGAAATATCTTTCATTTGATACAATTAGTCTAATATTGAGTAGAATTAACTTAAATTATCTCATTCCATTGGCAGATATTCTTACTTATTTCAAGTTTTTAAAGCGATCTGAGATAAGAAGTCAGATAAAAAATACACTGTAAAAAATGAAATCTTATTAGTCAAATGCTGAGTAGAATTGTGTTATTCCACTGGAAGATATTTTTTACTTATTTCAGTGTTTTGAAAAATGTAAGGTTAGTCAGAGAAGTCAGAATTATTATTTTATGAGATAAAAAGATCTGCCAATGGAATAAGATATTTCAGCACAACTCTACTCAATATTGGATTAATTGCACCAAAATCAGGTTATTTTCACATGTTCCAGTGTGAGTTAAGCAGCCAGCCTCCTCCTGACCTGCTTTCATGTATTTCAGGACTACGTGAGTGTGGAAGGAGACTTGTCTTATGGTCCTGGTGAGACCCAGAAGACGGTTCCAGTTCGTCTGCTGGAGTTGGGTGAGAAGGACGGACTCCTGGAAGACAAGCAGGTCAAGCAGTTTGTGATGGACCTCAGTAACCCGTGGCAGGGCGGCAGGCTGGGCCGCTACCCCAGAACCACAGTCACCATCACGGACCAGCCAGGTGAACCCGCTGGATGTTCTGCACGTTTGTGGCATGTGTCTCCCAGACAAACCTCTGGTTGCTAAGCTTCTTTTCTCTTTCCATACTTTTACTCTACCCAGAGCCCAGTGTGATAATGTTCAAGAAGGGCACCCACAACTTCTCCACAGACGACCCCACCTACACCATCCCCGTGGTCCGCACCCGCAACCAGGACAGCGCCGCCACGGTGAAATGGCGCACCAAGAAGGCCCAGCGCTTCGAGCTGACCGCCCCGCTGAAGTTCGGCCCCGGAGAGACTGAAAAGAACATCGTGATCGACCCAAGGGCTCATCCTGGTCCGGTCCAGCCAGAGACCTTCCAGCTGGAGCTGTTTGACCCAAGCAGCAACGCTTCTGTCGGAGAGAGGAAGACCACACTGGTCAATGTCTCAGACGAAGGTAAAACCCAACAAAAAAACTCATATCACTCAATGATTTGAACTTAGTTTCTGGAATTATGATTATGATAATGGATCATTCTAAAAAGTGAGGCTCTGTTCTTGTTTCTCTGCTGTAGGTCCAGAGTTTGCCCAGATGCAGAAAAGCTACATGAACCAGAAAGCCACCTCACCTGGCGGCTACGCCCTCTCTCCAGAAAACGCCCACGCCAAAGCTACTGGACCCAGAAACATCCGCCTCACCTGGGACCCGGTGTCCGGTAACACCCTGGGATATAAGGTATGACCAATCAACCGGGTCTGTGAAGTAGCAACCGACATGATCAAAACTTTAATTGCACAAAATTTGTGCTGTTATTATATTTGAGATGTGTATACGTTATACGTTGATGATGTTTATTAGCTCTGTTCCCCACGTTTAGTAACACCAGTTCAACCCAAGATGATCACATTTATTTTGTGTCTTTCTGTACTAATTGGTGCTATTGAAATCAATAATTGGGCTATTTATACTTTTTTTTAAATTTATATTTTATATATGGTATTTATATATGGTATTTATAACCCTTGTTTCCCAGATTTTGTGACATGAAATAGTGACAGCGTTTAGTGTTTGTTTTGGGGTTTTTTTGCATCTATTCCTACTTCCCAAGATGCTCAAAGATGCTAAATAAGGATTTTTTATCACACCATTACCACGTGTTAATGCTTCATGTTTTCATGAATTTGGGTAATCGGACTCATTAACATTATAAAATATATAAAATATACATAAAAAATAACACAATTATTGATTTAATGGTAATAATTAGTAATAATACTAATACTAGCACTGATGAACACGGGATACAAAGCTTTAAATATTACTAACTATTATACTATATAAATAATAATAACTTTATTTATATATATTTCAAATATAATAGCAAATGACACCCTGTTGATTCATGTTTTAATCACGTGGGCCCATTTCACAGAGAAACACAACAACATATTCATTTATGTTGTGTTTCTCTCTGACTGGATGATCTGTTTCCTTGTGTGTTGTAGGTTAAATATTGGATCTATGGAGACCCAGAGAAAGACGCTGAGGTCTTAGATGTGAAGACTCCTCAAGCCGAGTTGACCAACCTGTACCCTTACTGTGACTATGAGATGCGAGTGTGTGCCTACAACGCGATGGGAGACGGCTACGACACCGACGTGATTGCCTGTCAAACTCTGGAAGATGGTAATTGCTGTAAATTCACTTAACTGATGTTAATGAAGGGAATATGTCTGGTTCAAATAAAATGATAAAGAGAAAACCAGCAGGATTGTAGATTAAAGGGACAGCGTGTACGATTTAATGGCATTAGCAGCATCTAGCAGAACAGATGTGGCAAAAAATTGTATATAATATTCATAAATATGTTTTAAAGAGTATATAATTTAATGAAAATAATTTAGTAAATAATCATTTATTACTTGCATTACTTAGATTGGCTATTCGACTTATTCCATTGCCAGATATGTTTACTTATTTTTAGATAAAAAGTCAGAATTGTGAGATAACAGTCCCAGTCCTTTGTCTTATTTACACATGTATACATAGGGAAATTAGTGTTTTTCACAGCGGTTTTTGCTTGTTTAACTTAGTGATGTGTAAACTCCAGATACCAAAGACTTAGCTCCTGTTCTGTTTTCCTCCAGTTCCTGGAGAACCGGGTCGTCTCGCCTTCAACGTCATCAGCCCGACTGTCACTCAGCTGAGCTGGGCGGAGCCTGCAGAGACCAACGGCAACATCACGGCCTACGAGGTCGTCTACACACCCATCGATGACGAATTGAGTAAGAAACACATGCGTCTATGTGAGGAAATATCGTGCGTGCATTCGCCTTATGTCATTTTCATCCCATTCTGATGCTCTGTCTGACAGAACCGGTTGGTGCAGCTAAGAAAGTCAAGATCGATAACCCCAAGAAGCGAATGATGCTGATTGAGAACCTCCAGAGCGCCCAGACGTACCATTATAAGGTCCGAGCCAAGAACAGCGTGGGCTGGGGTCCGTTCAGAGACGCCACCATCAACCTGGCATCACAGCCCGCCAGACCTCTGTCCAGTAAGTCAATCAGGTGACTAGGTAGTGGCAACCATGTGTTGTGTAGGGAAGATTCGTCTCTGCAATCTCTGATGAAAGAGAAAAAAAATATCAGCTCCCACAGCTCATTATCACCATTATGCTAAAAAAAAGATAAAAAGGTACCTGACAAACAGAAGAACATACGTCCACACTGCAAAAAATTAAATTAGTCCAATATTGAGTAAAATGATCTTTTTCCACTGATAATTCATCTCATTTCAAGTTTGTTTCCTGGTTTGAGTAAATTTACTAAAAAAATATTTTCCTAAAAAAAAAAAAAAGATTAAATTGACTGAAATAAAAAAAGAAAAAATAAAAAAGATTATCTAAATTATCAAAATGAATATTATTATTATTGAACTAATTGTACCAGACATTTTCACCTATTATTTCATTCTTGTTTATCTTGAAATATCTATCTATATAGACGATTTTGTTAATTTCATGTTTTTTTCTTGATTTATTCTTGATCAATTTATTCTTGTTTTCTTAGAATAAGATTACAATGTTTGACGTTAGTCTCTTAATCTCTTTGGTTGAAATTCGACTCAATATTGGACTAATTGAATCAAATATGAGACATTTTCACTTGTTGTTATGCAGCGCGCGTCCTTGAGAAAAACATGAATGTCTGTGTTTCTGTCTCCGTCGCTAGTCCCCATCATTCCAGACATCCCTATCGTGGATGCAGAGGCCGGAGATGAGTATGACAGCTACCTGATGTACAGCAACGAGGTGCTGAAGTCTCCCACAGGCTCCAAAACACCCAGCGTGTCCGGTGATGGTGGGTATCCACAAACACTACTCATAACACAGTAATCATGTTGAATGATGTTGTACTAGTGTTCTACTTCTGATATGTGTTTGGTTCTGAAAGGAAGTGAAGAGCTATCGCTGTAATATGGATCTAGTTTTTCAGCTCACATTCTCTGTCCCCCCTGCTTCCTGCTTTGTTCTCGCAGCCAAAGTGTATGTATGCAATATGTGGTGCTGTCAGACAGAAAGAGTGACGAAATATATGGAGGTTGTGTGAAAATCCTGAAGAGGCTAACGTTAATATTCTTTTTTTTCTGTAGCTGAAAGAGTTTATAAGCTTTTTTTAATCACTTCCATGTAGTGGGCATTTTTTCCTGCAGGCGACGCCCTCAGCCGTGCAGCAGCAAAATCTGCTTTCATTGCAATCCCAGAAATCTGTGCTAGAAGTGCTTTAAACAAACATAAACCACCACAAAGTCCTTCCCTCATTAAATCTGCTGTCATTTTTCTGCTTTCTGTAGCTGTTTTTGTGCTTTTAGTCAGTTTTTCTCTGGAAGACAGTGCTGAGTGTGCACCTCACTTCAGACTATTTGGACTATATATACAGTGTGTGTGTATATATATATATATATATATATATATATATATATATATATATATATATATATATATATATATAAAATTGAATCCCATTCATGACTTATAGCTTTCCTGCCTGGGGGCCAGAATCAGCCCCTAAAGGGTACAATCCAATCCACTTGTGATTAAAAAATGTACAGAAATGTAAAGACTGTGAGAACTGTTCAAGTCTCAAGGGATAAAATATTGAGTTTTGATTTGTAAATGGTTAGTACAGCAGGAGATAACTTCACCTGCTGCTTATAAATCTAAATACTGATTAGCGAGTAAATATTTTAGAATTAAATGCAACAGTAGACTAACTGAATATGAAATAACCAAGGCATCATATTGTTGGAATTGCACTTGTTTTTCTTATGTCGTCTCTCCTGTTTTGTAAACTGGAGGATAATTAATCATGTAAATATTGATAGTGTATTTCTTTATGTAACATTTGTAAGTGGTGTTATTTATAGATAACATTTTTACGGATCCGTTCCACTTCACAGATCAAATTGCGCTGTTTGTAGCTCATGAACTAAATTGCGTTTGACTCCCCTTTTCTAAAATTTGCTAATTTTTCCCGAAACCTATCCTCCGCCTGTTTGCCTCTCCGCCCTATGACTCCGATTACAAGACTGGAAACATGTCAAGTTGGTGGGGTCCAACCTGGATCTGCGTAAGGTGTCGTGGAAAAAGCGAGTGGACGTCATCCCCAACAATCGCTGCAGCACAGACACAGAGGCGAGCCTGGAGGACGGCCCTCGCCCCGGCTCCGCCCAAACGCTCCCGCCAGGTGAAGCCCGACAGGCAGCTAGCATGCCCCGCTAATGCGCTCGGCCTGTCACCTGCCACCGAAGCAAAACCAGCGTTTCTCTCTGCCTTCGTGGTTGATCCTGTCAGAGATATGCCGTCGTTTGTGCTAATCATTCAGTTTCGGGGCTTCAACCCTTGCCTCATCTGTCATGTCCGTCCTGCCACCACCTGTCCAGAGAGGAGCTCTGGCATCAACTGCCCCACCTCCAGTTGATGATCGGGGGCAGGCTGTGTCTCTACTGGTCTGGAGGAGGCTTGTCGCTGTGTGTAAAGCCTGCGTGGTTACATGAAATAATGGCTACTTCAGAGACATCTCTGCAGGACAGCGAGGACATCCTTTTCCTGCAGCTCTATTTGTTTTTATCCTCTGACGTGTCTTTTTTTTTTTTTAGATGCGAAGCACCTTGTGGAACTGGCTCGTAAAAATTCAAAAATGTGCTTATTTATGTAAAGACGGCAGCAGTTTCTCCCCATTAGAGAGAAAGCTGCTCAGCCTTTGTCAGGAAAAGTAAAATAATAGCAGCAGCTTCTGCAGAGGAAGACATGTCGATGTCTGTAGGAGTAAAAAAACTGGGAAAAGAAAATTTTATTTTGAGTTTTTATCTCCATGGAGCCGCCATGTTGTGCCGCCATGTTTCTACAGTAGCCCACAACACACAAACCAGACAATGGTTCTAGAGACAGACTTTTGTGATTTTTGCAGCCATGTCACCACTAGATGTTGCCACAAACTACACACAGTACCTAGAGATGAAGATTTGCAAATGGATTTATATATTTTTTATTTCTATGATATACTCTGCAAAAACTGAACAAGTGAAAATATTTAGTTTTTTTTTTTTTTTACTGTTTTTTTTACAATTAGTCCAATATTAAGTATAATTACTTTTTTCTTGATTTTGATTAATATAGTCTGTTAGTCCCATATTTTGGACTTTTATCTCATAATTCTGCATTTTTTGAAAAACTTGAAATTGATCAAATTGTCTGACAAAGAAATAAGAAAATTCAAGATAGCTTTGATGCAAATGAGTGAAAATGATGGGATGATGGGAGAAAATGTCTTGTATTTGGTATTTGTGTATTAGTCCAATATTGAAGAGAATGATCTCATTCTCCATTGGCAAATAATGTAGCTTATTATATAAGAAAATAAGACGTTTTCTTAAAAAAAAAAAAAAAAAGAAAACATTGAAATAAGATGAATTTTCTGCCAGTGGAATAAATTAATTCTACTCAATATTGGACTAATTGTACTAAATACAAGATATTGTTCCCTGATGAGATTTATTTTTTTTGCAGTGTAATGCTTATCTGATAAACAACAGATTATTTCAATTTCAAACAATTTCTTTGAGAAAGTGGAGCAGCTCCAAAAACAAATAAACACAGTTCAAACTGCCACCACCTGCAGGTGGAACAATTGCTATGATTTCTGCCTGTAAAGCCAGGTGTTGTCCTGGAAGTGGTCTGAGTAGGACTGGAACTGCGAGTCTGGAACCGCTGCTGCTTCCTTCTCTGTTGATTGGCTGATCCTGGTTTTCGGGTGCTTCGCATCAGCAACAAGACTGTGTTGTTTCTGTGCTTAATCATCTGCTAAATTCTGCTAAATGGCTGCTGTTGTGGTGTTTCACAGACTACACCATGAATGGAAAGTGGGAGCAGAACTTCCTGTTCCCCGGCAGCTCAGTGACACGTAACCTGTCCACGTCGTCCTCGCCCATGTCCACACTGAGCTCCAACTACAGAGGAACAGACGGCTCCTTCATCTCAGACACAACCACCACCTACATGTCTGGAGGAGGTAAGACATGTAGAACTAAGACATGTAGAACTAACCACTGTTTTGATAGTCCATTAATCATAATCATTGACTGATCAGTTGATCACTGTTTCCCAAAGCGTAAGATTCAAACTAAAATGCATTTTTTGTCCAGAACAACAGTCCACAACCCAAAGGTCATCAGTTTGCTATTATAGAAGAATAAAGAAACCAGAAAATAATCAGATTTGAGAAACTGGAACCAGAGAATTTGGACATTTTCTTCTTGAAAAATGACTCTAATCAATTATCAAAATAAATTAATGTGATTATATTACTCTTTCTCATTTTTTTTATTTGTGATATTCTATTCAAAGGAAGTTCTGGGAAAATGTTGAAATTAAATGTTATATTTTAGAAAAAAATTAGTCTGGAAACATAAATGTTTTTATATAGTCTTTTCCAGAAATCAGATTTGAGAAGCTGGGAAATGTCCAGAGAGTTTGGACATTTTTTTCTTGACTTAAATAGTTGGTAATTAATGTAATAGCTGGGAAATAAATTGATTAATTGACGAACCATTGCAGCTCTTGATTCCTGCATTGGTTAAAATGTCAGGTGAAACATGATGATATATTTGATCGTTACTAGGGTCTAAGCCAGCTGACAGTTGCTGTAAAATCATCACTTTTTGCCCCTAAATGTGCCCCAAAAGTCAAAAAATAGCCTCTTGGACCAACAGGAAGTCGGCCATCTTGAATCAAATGACATATTTTTCACGATTTTCACACATCTTATTTAAAGGAACTAGATTTTGTCACACTGTCTTCAAATTCACTCTGAATCATCTCCAATATGTGGAGATGTTTCGGGAAAAAAAGTTATCAAAACGTTATTCCTGGTTGCCGTAACAACGCCTACACTCAGAGTCCATTGCCGCTCGCAGCTTCAATCTTTTATCCTCCTTCCTGCAGGAAGCACTCGCAGACAGGACATAATGGTCGGTGGGCTGCAAACCACGGACGTCATCCTGCGGAAGCGTTCGGAGGGCAGAGGTTACACCGACGAGCACATCCGCGACTCTATAGTCATGGCCGACGTGTCCAGCAAGTTCCCAGATCTGGGTAAGTTTCAGACCGCGGCGGCGGTTTGAGCTCATTCCAAAGTCAATGTAAAAGGAGTCGGTGCCGTCTTTCTGGCCAGGGCCAGTGCGGTATCTTGGCCTCGGCAGGTAAATTGCAGTCGCACTAGGGCCGATGGCTTGGGGCTGTTTGCTGGAGCTATGCTGACTATCGCTGTTTCTCTTCATTTCCATTTTTGCCTCCTTTTTACCCCACCTCCCCCTCCTACTCCGCTGCTTCCGTCCTTTCCCGTGCGTCCTCCTCCTCTTTTTCCTCCGCCCCTCCTGCTCAATGCGCCTTCAGGTGGTTTCGGCTACGCTGGGACCCAGAGCAGCTCTCAGAGCCAGTTCAGCTACAGCCTGTCTCAGGGTTCCAGAGCCAGGACCCAGTCTTCAGACGTCAACGAAGCCCTGTATAATCTGGACAGGGTCCTCCAGGGTGAGTCTGCAGCGTTTTATGCATGAAGCGACTGGACACGTTGCTGCTGTGAGAAGTCGAGCTCTTTCTTTCTGCCTCTTTGTCTCGTTTTTTGGCATCGTCGTCAAACCTGCAGGTTTTGTGTGTTTTTTTTTTTTGTACAGTTTGAGCAAAACTTCTCGTTCAAAAAAATGTGACAAGATGTGTCCCTACTTTACTTGTATGCTATGGAAATAAGCTTTAAAGGCCCAATATGTTTTTTTCAGATTAAAATGTCTAAAACTGAGACATCTTAAAGTAGGGGGCTCATGATTTGAAAATGGTGCAGATCCTGTTAAATTTGTATTAATAATCATCAAAGGGGAAAACAAGTTCTGTTACCCTCTATAGCTTAGCTAGATAATGGACTCATATTCAATGGTCATATTTAAATAAAATAATGTTTTTTCTATAAATGTCATAGGATTTGTATTGAATTGCAATTACACTCACAGACCACTAAGTTCGACCCCTGGTTGAGAATCACTATGTTAAATATTTTGAGTTGTGGAGTTATATAATCAAAAATAAAAATAAAAAAGAGAAATCCATGTTTTTAACATTAATTTGGCTTCTTGGTGCCAACCTCAATCTGAGGTTGTTAGGAATTGCCTTTTTTATCTAGTGTTAAACATCTGGATCTTAAATTATCAGAGAAACAGTAGCAGCGCTGAACACTATCGTGAAGCTGCTTTAGAGAAATGTGAAGTCAGTCAGAAATCTTCAGGGCTAAAGGATTTACACATAAAGCAGGGGAGAAGTTTGTAGGTGTTGTTATTTATAGGAACATTTTTACTTGTCTGAACCACTTGAGATCAAATTATGCTGAATGTGGCCCATGAACTAAACTGAGTTTGACTCCCCTTTATATTGATCCTGAGGTGTCTCACTCTCGTCTGTTTCTGGCTTCAGATGCTCGACTCTCTCCAGGTGTCCCCGACACTCCCAGCAGACTGGTGTTTTCTGCTCTGGGTCCCACGGCCCTGAAAGTCAGCTGGCAGGAGCCCCACTGTGAGAAAGACATTCTGGGCTACTGCGTCCTCTACCAGCAGCTCAACGGAGGTAAACCACCCCCTACACATCTTTTTTTTTTTTAATGGGATACGTTTACAGTTTCTCTCAGTCATGTACAGTTCATTCCTCAAAAGCAAGAATTTATGTAAATTAAAGTGTCAATGTCATCAAGATGAATAGTCAGAACACCATCAATAATGAACAATCAAATGGCTTTTTCATCTTTTCATTATGACAGTTTACTTAGTAAATCTTTTCCAATGCACAAATGTCAGATTTTGGTGAAACCTGAAAGAAAATGCTCAAGACTACTAGACTACTTCAACTAGTTGAATACATAGCCTTGACGCTGACCTCTCTGTGACCTCTGGCAGGTGAAGTGAAGCGCATCAACGTGACCAACCCAGCGGAGAACTCTGTGATCATCCAGGACCTCCTGCCCAACCACTCCTACCTGTTCAAGGTGAAGGCCCAGAGCCAGGAGGGCTGGGGTCCAGAGAGAGAGGGAGTCATCACCATCGAGTCTGCCGTGGACCCTAAGAGTCCCCTCAGCCCCATGCCAGGTGCTGCTGCCGTCGCTGCCGCATCAATCAGCGCACACTTATCTTAATTCAGCCACTGGAAGCACAATGTCCACTTTGTTTACTTATTTATTTTTTCCTATGCATACAGGTTCCCCGTTCACCCTGAGCACCCCTAGTGCCCCGGGTCCCCTGGTCTTCACGGCCCTGAGCCCCGACTCACTGCAGCTCAGCTGGGAGAAACCTCGTAAACCCAACGGGGACATCCTGGGCTACGTGGTCACCTGTGAACAGCTGCATGGAGGAGGTGAGGCGTTCAGGGACCTCCAGGAAATCTCACTTTAACAGTTAAAAAATGATAGTGTTCGGTGCATTCTTGGTCCCATTCAGCACAATGATCATGTGCTAAATAAAGAATATTACTACTATATTACTACCATCTGGAAAGAGATGGGTGGATGGATAGAATGTTGAATGGACAAATGGGATATTTATCATTTTATCAACAACTATCAGATATTTGATTAGTGTTTAATCACTTGACAACGGAACAAATCTTTCAGTAAAAATGGATTCACGAGTATATTATAATATATTAGTTTAGTAATTTTAAACTAGTAAAACTAGTTTAATTTAATCACCTGTTTCCATCCATCCCTTTTTTTTTTACAACTGAATGATTTTTTTGAAAATAAGATATTGTAACATATACATATATCTTTACCTTCTCTTCTCCCTGTTTCCTGCAGGTGACGTTCGTTCCTTCCAGGTGAACGGCGACAGCGCTGAGACCAGTCTGACCGTTCCCAACCTGACGGAGAACGTTCCCTACAAGTTTAAGGTCCAGGCTCGGACCACTCAGGGTTTCGGCCCTGAGAGGGAGGGGATCATCACCATCGAGTCTCAGGACGGAAGTAAGAGCCTTTCTTCTTTGATAGGAAACATGTTTCTACTGTAGATCGCATAAATAGGGACAGCATTTTACATGTTTCAACAGCACCATACTCACCACTAGATGCTGCCAGAAACTGCACACTATACCTTTAAGGCGTTCCTGTTACATTATTAGTGTAGTTATGGCACTTGTTACTTATAATTATAATCACCGGCTTTCATATAAAAGTAACATTATACAGATAGAGTAATAGCTATACAGACAAACAAAATGTTTTACACATGATCCCAATAGAAGAAACTTCACAAAAGCAAAAATAGCATGAAGTGAAACGCTTTATTATAATGAATTACATTGCAATGACAATTAAATGAAGAACTGCAATTTCAAAATATTCAATCATCCTGTATCAAAGCTGAGGTAATAACATGTGGAACAAACCAAACTAGGAAACTGAGAACCAGGTTTTTGGACCCTAGCAATATGGCCGCCGTTGAGGGACGTCGGTGTATAGCCTGATCCACCGCCTTGATACTAACGTCTGCATTTCTCTAGGTGCTTTGACTCAGTACAACAACCAATCGATGACGAGGAGGGAAGTTTTCCAGCTGCCGACAGAAGTCAACACACAAACCACCGTTTCCCACACTATGATCAACGACCCCTATTTCTCAGGTACACACAGCGTTTCACACACAGCTCTGTTCTGCTGGAAATAACTTAAATAGAATGCGTTCACACATTAATGCTTAACTGCTGTTCTGATAACAGAAGGGATGATGATGACCACGCAACACACAGAGACCAGTGGCATGGTGACCCGGCAGATCACCAAGGAGGTGGTTCAGCGGAGCGTCATGGGAGGAACCACTGTCACCAAGAAGACCTTTTATTAACCTTAAGATATTTAACTTTGCATAAACCCAAAGGTCTGGAGTCATATCTGAGATTCTCTTTTAAAAAGAGAAATCAAACATGATGTATTCACGTGCATATGTGTGTGAGGCTCAGTTTAACATTTACATTCTTTTACACTGTTTAAGTGTTTCATTACAGTCTTTTTTCCAGTAACAAATAGTTTACTGTTGGACACTGGTAACATGCACACACACACACATACACACACACACTGGGGCTTTAAATCCGGCCAGCACCGGCCAGTAATCTGACCAAGGTCCAGTAATCCAAAGTGACCTTTCCCCCCTCGTCCCTGCCCTCCACTTGTCTGTAAGAGTCATCTGAGTGTGATGTGACTGAAAACCTCTGAGTCTGGTTGAAACACTTCTGTTGGCAGGAGATTGTCTTTCGTTGAACTTAAAGGTCCCATAAAATTCTACTGGGTTTAATTTGAAGTTTTGATGTCACTATCAAGTGACAAAAATCAACTCGATTTAATTTTACATCTCCTTTCTCAAACTTCTCGCTGCAGCTGTAGAAAGAACAAGTCGTTTTGTGTCTCATTTATGTTAATGAGCCTCTGATTGGCTGATTTAAATGGCAGTGACTGTATAGTTGTGACATCACAGCTTCTTCTAGACGGTCTTATAATCACAAAGATGTTCCTACCTTATCTACCTTTATAAATTATGGGACCTTTAATGTTCTTCATTTTGATCCATGAGGTTTTGATTGATTATTAAAGTGATGTATTTGGGATTTTTGTTCATAGATTTGTATTATATATTTTTTTCCAAGCATAGATAAGTGTATTTAATACTTTTTTAAGATTTTTACTTAAGCGAACAGACATTGAATTCAATGCCAAATATTTCCACAAACACATAGTTTGTGTTGCTCATTTCTCACTGAAAACCAAAGGGGCATGGTTTTACATTACAGACACACATTTTTTATTCTATCAGATATAACATTGGTTTTTATACTCAAATATGTGGAAAACTGCTTCATTTAGTTTTGCCAGAATGCCACCACTTCCTGTATTCTTTTTAAATCAAAAGCCCTGTATCAATAATTTTGCACAATTCAGTCATTGACTAGTTTTGTACTCTACAAGATCAATGTCTTTTGGAGTTTTAAGTGGATAACGTTTGAACGATATTATCTTTTTTTTTGCAGAAATGGTATATAAAGACAGAAAGATTGTATTTGCTTCACTGCAGGAATATAGTCAAGTTTTGTACGTCACACTTTGAGAATAATGTGGATAAACATTTCACCAAAACCAGCGTCAGTCAAATCTTCATGTACTTTATCTCACTTACTTTAAGCATTTTGTCTTTTCTTATATGTCAGTTCTATTGCACTTAATAAAGGTTTGAAATAAAAAGATTTGTGTTATGTATAAAATTACATCTAAAAACCAGAGTATTTACAGTGAATTTATTGATGTTTGGAGGAAGAAAATGTCGCCATCTTGATATTTCGCACATAAAAACAAACACAGATGCGAAAACAAGCTCATGCCTGACAAAAATCTCTGCAGGAAACTCGGCGACAAAGAAGCAAACAACTGAACAACCAAGAGAATCAGAGAATGTTCACATGCATCAAACCAGCCTGTAAATATGTCATTAGCAGCACTGTGTCAGTAGCTGGTCACTCATTCCTCAACAGAGCCTGCATGCTGTTAGAACACATTTATATTTATGAACTTATTGTATTTTTAATCTATAGGTAATAATAAAAAACAAAGAAGTACATTTTCTTGATACCAGTGTTGCATTAAAACCTTGCAGCTCCTGTTATTTATATCTTAACTCCAACATGAAAAGTTCTTCGTAGCGTATGAAATTCCAACAATCTAAAACACTTCAAACCTTATTGGAAAGTATGAAGAAAAACAACATTGCCAGTCAGCTAAAAACAAGGCTGCATTACAGCATTAACAATACGAACAGTCACCAATATGTCTCCATGAAGGCATGTGATGCAGAATGATTCTTGGTTCCTGAAGAAGATTCCAACCCAGAACCAACAAACAAGATCCAAATATTAAAGGTCCCACATCAGGCAAACTGACACGTTCATGTTTGGTTTATATATAAAAAATGTCCCATGCATTAAAGATTCTGAAAAACAGAAAAATGCTTAAATCCTGGTTTTGGAAACTTTGCAGTTTCACAGCCCGTTTGTACTTCCTTGACTTTGTGATGTCATGCAGTAGCTTCCCCCACCTGTAGAGGCTCCACCCTGAAAATCAGCCAATCAGAAGAGAGCCTCATGAATATTTATGAGACAATTCAACAAATCTGTGCTTTCAGGAGCTACAGGTGCTTTGGAAAACACTGTAAAACTACACTGAGTTGAATTTTTGGACTTTAAATTGCAAATATATCATGATTAGGGGATCTGAGCTGCGAATAAAACCCAGAAAAGTGCAGATATGGGACCTTTAACAGAATAAAAGCACAGACTCAGCAGGCCGAACTGAAGAGGAGACGTGAATGGGTTCAGTTCCAGAGGCAGGACCCGGGGCAGAGGCACGGCTGTCTGACGTCCGCGGGCCTGATCACCAGGTCCTTGACCACCTCCACAGTCCCGAACACGGGGAACAGTTCCTCTGTGAAGGTCTCGTTGTAGGTGTACAGGTGCGAGCGCTTCTCCACGTCGTAGAAGGACAACTGGCCTTGCTCATAGTCCAGGTACACGCCCACCTTCCTCGGCGCCAGGCTGAGCGGCAGCGGCGTGGCGGGCACCGTCAGCGCTTTCAGATCCAGGCCCCGCTCCAGGCGGAGGGTCAGGTAGCCCGTATCCGTGTTGAGCGAGCGGAAGCCTTTCCGCACGGCCGACGCCTTGGCCACGCCCAGCCGCCAGTCCCGCTCGCCCACCTCCACCTCCCAGTAGTGGCGCCCGGAGGCGTAGCCGCGCCGGCCCACCGCGCACCACCAGCCGTCGAAGCGCTGGCGGCACGGCGGTGAACCGCAGCGCTGCAGGCCGCAGCGCATCCGCTTCTCGTCGCCAGAGATGAGCAGGTCCGGGTTGGCCGAGTCCGAGTCCAGCGTCACGTCCTCTGAGGACAAAGCAGGAGGGATGGATCACAAACTCTGATTAAAAAGTAACCAAGTACATCAAGTACATACTGCACTTAAGTACAATTTTGAAATAGTTTTACTTCTCTTTATACTTCCACTCCCACATTTCAAAGGGAAATGCACTTTTACTCCACTATGTTTATCTGAAACTTTTAAGGTGCACATGCCTTGTAGGACAAATTTTATTTAGGACATTTTATTTTTTTTGCCTGAGTCAAAGTTTTTTTTGCCCAAATCAGGACAAAATGCCTTGACTTGGGAAATTTAACAAGCTTTCATGATGGCGGCTTCTACAAGAAGAAACTCTAAACATGATTTTTGAATCAATTTTTATTGGTGAGTGATAAAGGCTATAGGCTATTATGTTTTAGAGTAATTTAGTCTAAATTTCACAAGTCATACTTGTATTTAATGTAAAGTGCTGTTCATATCAATACATTCAACAAATATGTCGCCAAACATAAGGAAAGGGAAGTTCCAGGATCTTCAGTCCATTAAACATGTGTCATCACTTCATTAAACATTTTCTCAGAATTCCAAAAGTTGTCAAAACTGGACGTTGGATATAAGTTACATTAATAAAACTGAACTGAATTGAAGGGAACTGACATTAGTTTAATTAAACTTCAAGTAATGTAAGTTTTGAAGTGAAATGAAGTGAAGTGAAACACAACGTTCTATATGTGTCCACAGTCATCATCCACTGTCAAGGCCTTTTTGATTGAAATGATTAATAAATATAATATTCTCTGCATTGATAAAGTTTTTTTTTTTTTAAAAAATGACATAGGCCATTATTCTAATAGGGTGTCAATATGTAATAATAACAACAGTAACATAATAACCTTACTACTACAACAACATTAGTTAGACGTCAGGAGAATTTTAAACATCTGGGGAACATTATGAATAAATATTATGTTCAAAATATGTTTCCAGAACCAAAAACAAATGTTTCAAGAACATTTGTGGCTGGTTTTACTGATTTAGAGCAGGAAGTCAGATGGTTTTCATACCTGCTGCATCACAGATCCAGTTCCACACTGTAAAAAAAGGAAAGAAACATATTAAAGCTGCTTGAATAAATATTGAACAGATCAATAAAGCGTGTGTGACAGGATCCTCTCAGCTTTAACTTTGCTGCTCGCATTAGTGTCAAAGAATGTAGTAGAATGTAATGAAGGCATCAGTTAATAAAATAATAAAAGTCAAATGGATTTCATTTAATTTCAGGAAGACTCAAAACCTGTCAGTATTATTTCAGGTAATTAGTTGACATTTATTGAATAATCTTTTATCAGCAGCAGCTGGTTTCTGCTTCTAAAGTGTGATAATTTGCTGTTTTTTTATTTTGTTGTGTTATAATGAATCATAAAATTGAAACTGAATTATTATCAAATAAATCAGCAAAAATAATGTAATTGACCGTATAGGTTGACAATAACCACATGTATCGAATTATCTACAATTCTTAATGCCAATCTATCATTTATCTATGAGCATTTTGAAGTGAAACCAAGTTTAAATGTCCTATCTGTATCATCCTGCCTCAACAAACCAGAGAATCAATAAGAAAGTTGTTAGTTGCTTCCTCTTACCGCTGTGGGGGATGTACCGGACAGCATCTGAAAGAACAAAATAATTACTTTAATTACAAGGAAACGACGTTTCATTAATCACCCAGATCCGCTCCCAACTCGCTTTTATGTACCCAACTTCTAATGGAAATGAAGTTTTTTAATTAAGTCTAATGATAGTCCGATAGTCAATAGTGAATTCACACATCTGCAAAACTCATCAAAGTCTTTGTTGCTCTTTATCTGTAACTTTCTCTGATTAGTTGACGAGTTGATTTCACAGCTCTGCTCACCGCTTCTCTGACTCCGCTGCTTCCTCATCAGCCACTGCTTAGTCACATCCTCCTATACACACACACACACACACACACACACACACACACACACACACACACACACACACACACACACACACACACAGATAACGAGATTAGTCTCTGCATCAGGCTTCTCACTCTTTACACTGTTGAACTGATCACATCACATGTTTTCACTCCTTTTTCCCGCTCGTTCCATCATTAATTCAACAGAAAGAAGGAGAAGAAGGAACCTGTTTCTTTCGGTAGATACTGAATCTGTTTTTTACCTTTATTTAAGCAGGTAAAAATAAACCCTTTGAGATTAAAATGTCTTTTTCAAGGGTGACCTGGCCAAGAGGTCAGTAGCACACATCAAAAAACTTGATGAAATAAAATAAAACTACATTAAATTAAATACTATATTAAAAACTAAAGTGCAGCAGAAACACTTTAATGATAAAGTGTAATATATGTTAACATTCAAAACATAAGTGTGTAAAAATGTGTAAATATATGCAATATATATTAGCATTTAAAACATAAAGTGTGGTAGTTAAAATAGGGGCATTGACATTTTAAGTTCAGTTTGTAAAGTTTTCCATGCAGAGGGGACAGAAACACTGAAGGTTTGTCTCCAGAATTCAGTCCTAGCTGGTGGTTTGATTTGGATCAGGTGGACTGAGGAGGTCCGGACCTTGACGGGGCTGTCGGAGTTCAGCACGGCCAGCATGACGAGCTCCACGGCGGGCAGCAGGTTGGGCAGGCGGCCCCTCTTCCACTGGAACTCCAGGTCGTCCAGCACCATGAGCACCGGCTCACCGGGCCACACGGTCGGCTGCACGGGGGAGGATTCAAAAACAAAACAAAAAAAACGCTGATTCAGCAAATCTGCCTCATGAAACGACATTAAAAAAAAGCTCCTCTGTGTCACAAGTACAACAGGATGATTGTAGCCATGGTTACCGTTTATCTGGGTCAGATTTAACGGGCAAACTGCATCAAACTTTAATCACCAGCTCCAAGACAATAAGACTTTAACTACATCAAGTCATAGCACTGATGTACTTTTACTGCAAAACTGGAACTACATTAACTCAAAAAAGCCTTCAACTACATCTACATCTAGTACTTATACTTCCTTTACATACATGTACTTTACTGCAAGATTTTAACTGCTTTGACTTTTCATAGTTATGCACTTTACTGGGATACTTTAACTACATTAACTCATAATACTTATGTACTTTTACTGCAATACTTTAACTACTTCAACTCATAATAGTTATGCACTGTAATACTTTACAGTAACTCATATTATTTATATACTTAAACTGAAATACTTCAATCAACTCAAAATACTTGTGTACTTCTATAACAATACTTATCTACATTAAGCTGATAATGATTTTTAACTACAACCTTGACCCTTATTTTGCTTCTATTCCTTTGGCACTTTTACTTAAGTATAATTTATCTTTGCAGTACTTTTACTTGTAACAGAGCATGTTTACACCGCTGTTTTGGTACTTTTACTTCAGTAAAGTAAGTGATTCCTTCCTCCAGCTGACTTTAGTCACCTGCTGCCTGCTTTTAACCTGCCGGGTCCAGTCCATAATGACCCTTTTATGCGGCCCCATGTCCCCCTCTCCGCCTGCCTCCAGGATCCAGAGCAGCTGATCCTTCCAGTCCTTCTTCTCGGATTTAGAAGCTTTCACCGTGACTCTCGGCTGCAGGAAACAGGAAGTTGATGGAACGAAGTATATTTACTCAAGTTCTGTACTTAATTACAAATTTGAGGTACTAAATTCCAAATGTATAGATTTTGACTGTCAGAGATGAACTGAAGGATTAAACGTTTCTTCTTCAACTAAATAAAACACTTTTGGATTAGATGGAAAATATGTTCTTAAAAGTAGAATATTTAGCTTCATGGTTCAGACAGTGATGTTAAAACAGGCTGTGATGATTTTATAGATTTTGGGCCATATTATATTTTTTCACAAAAAACAAAAACAAGCCTATGTTTAGTTAACGTCACTGTCTTTATGTTGTTTTCTCACTGAGTTTTTTCCCAAACTTTGAGTCAGAAATGTTTCCATTTTAATTCTAAACTACAGTTTATTCTAAATGTCCTATAAATGTTTGTGAATTAGCTTGTTAATTTAACTTAACTTAAACATGAAATAAGAAATCTGCTGGTGAAGATTTATGTTGAAATCTGTTAGTTAAAATGTTTTATTTACCTGTAGCGTCTCACTTTAAAATGACCTCAAACATTACGTCTACAGGCGTAAATGCAACATACACATTAATAATAATAGCAACAAATAAAACATCCTATCAGTAAAACACTGAGAGGGATTGTTTATTGTACATATAGTACTTTTCAGTTGCTGATAATACTAAAGTAAAGTTTTCAATGCAGGATTTTTATTTGTTTACAGACTGTTTTTATTAGTACATTTACTAAAGTTAAGTATTTGTACCTGCACTCTTGTCTCCAGCACCGCGGCCCATTCCACGATGAAATCACGGCACACACCGGCCGGCCACATGTCCTCGCCGGTCCAGATGTGTCCGAGGATGCTCGACCTCTGGGGTGAAGATATTGCAGAGATATTACAAACGTGCGTTGACGATTGCTGGCACAGAAACTAGAGAAGAGCAGGGTTTACCTGGCAGATTTTGTTGAGTTCTCGGGCCAGTTCCATGATAAATAATTGACTTTCCACCAGCGGCTCCTTCTTCTCCAGCCTCACTCGCTTCCGAGACTCCTGGAGCGAAGAGACAGGAAATAAAAGTATGACTTGAAGCACATTTTGGAGAAAGGGGAGTACAAATTTAGCAGGCCGGGCAAAAAGCATTTCCAGCAGAGCTGTGTGTTTTGTACCTTGAGTCGGATCTTGAGCTTCTTGGCCGGCTCGATCAGGAACTGCAGGCAGTCCTTCATCATGCTGGCAGCCGCAAGCAAGGCTGATGCCCTGTGGTACGATAATAAAAGAGCTTTAGCACGCTGGCACTCACACTGAAGAGAGCTGGAGCTGAACTGCAGCTGACTGGGCTCTCATCACCCACACAAATCGATGAGAGAGCACAGGCGGGTAATTTATGAGAGGTGGCAAAAAATATATATGTGTGTGTGTGTGTGTGTGTGTGTGTGTGTGTGTGTGTGTGTGTGTGTAGAGGGGGGAAGAGGAGCACTGCAGAACTTCTATCACACACTCTGTAGTCCATAGAAACCTCATTATGAGACACTCAGAACCGCTATTATATACAGGAGGAGGAGGAGGAGGAAACTGTCATATATATATATATATATATATATGTATGTATATATATGTGTATATATGTATATACCTATACATGTGTATATACATATATATGTTAATGTATATGTATATAAATGAAAGAGAGAAACAATGTGAAAACAGGCAAAAAAATGCACAGTAACAGGATTTCGTGACGCGTGCAGGTCGATGCATCTCGATTTTTGGCCTTGGAATTGTAAATTTATTCCAAGGAGATCTGAGGCAGCAGAGAACAAACACTGCGGAGGGGGTTTGGGGTTTTGGGGGTTTGGGGGGGGGGTGTTTGGACCAGTTTGCTGTTGATTCAGCACTTCACCCCCCCTCCCCTCTGATGCTCTGATGGGATTTGCTGTTCTTTTGTGATGTATAGAGATGCTGGCCGAGCCAATAAAGGATCCTGCTATTGACTTAATCAACAACCGAAGAGAATGTGATTGATGACATTATCCAAAAGAAGATTATTTAAGTTAGAAGAAGAAAACTCTAAGAAGAAGAGTTTATACTCAACAATATCAGTTTCTGTAGATGGTGATTGCTGAAACACTGGATTTGAACACAGCTGCTGTCTGTGGAGCATTTACTTTTATTCTTTGGATGCTGATGAGAGTCTCAGACACCTTCTCTATGGCGAGGGGAAAGAAGAGTGTGATGGTGAGTCTGACGGCTCCATAGAGGGAAACGGCCATAAATACTCTGCTGGCAGACAGCTGGTTCCCTGCCAGCGAGTAGACACAGATGGTGATGAAGATGATGATCTTGCTAGCCACGAAGAAAGACGCCATGTTCAGCCCACGCAGGTAAGAGCTTTTCATTATCTTGGAGATTTCCATTCTGTAAAATAACAAAATGTGGTGTCAGTAAATACTGTTACACTATTTAATTATTTATGTTTGGTAATTAGCAGGATACTTAAACATATTTAGTGAAACTTTTTTGAAAGTAATTTTTTGTTCCTGGATCAAAATGTGGTTAATTTGATCAGATTCACCTAAGATTCTATGACTTTGTGCACAAAGAGGATTTCACCACAAAAAAATAAATTGTATAAATTTAATATAAATAAATACATTTACATACAATTTTGTGTGTTTTATTCAACTTTTGTACACTGTTCCTGGTCGAAAATGGCCATTAATTAGAAATGAATGGGGGAGACTGAAATAAATGTAAGAAACTGAACACACCACACACACACACACACACACACACAGACTGCTGCATTGCATCTTCATCAAACTATGTAGGGATTTGTTTGCTTTATTGACATATTTACTCTTGGTTTAATGTGTGATATGTGAGTTTTATTCCAGGAGGTGGAGGAAGTGTGTGTATGTGTGTGTGTGTGTGTGTGTGTGTGTGTGTGTGTGTGTGTGTGTGTGTGTGTGTGTGTGTGTGTGTGTGTGTGTGGAGGAGAGGAGCAGAAAGATTAAGAGGAAATCCAGGATTACCATCGCTGTGATTATTACTGTGCAACCCCACACACACAGACAGAACAACACTGTACAATAAAGCAATAACACACACACACACACACACTGAGCCATATGTCATAGTTATAATATTAGAAATATTGTTATTTATATATACAAATATGTAAAGATTTAATATTTATCTACACACTGAGTTTTAATTATACACCATATCAAACTGCATCTGCATCAACAATTGCAACGTTTCAGAGCTACTAATAATATAATAATATTTAAATAAGGAGCCCAGTTTAATCCACGCACTATTTTCTCCAGAGAATCATGACATTTTTATACAGAAAATGAATAAATCCTGACCTTTATATAGAGAAGTGTCCTGTCAGCAGAGAAGTTTACGCTGCTCCTGTGTGTTTTCTCTCCAAACTCGGACTAGTTTAGCAGCAGCAGCATCCTGCAGAGACGCTGCTGGCTTCATCCGCACTTTCCAGTCTGAGCGGAGGGACGCAGCGCGCCCCTCTTATCCACAGGCGCGTCCGCTGAGCGGCACCGAGAAAGCAGAGCCGCTAGAGGTCGCTGCTGACCGCTGCTACACTCCATAGGAAATACTACAAGAAATACTACACTCCATAGGAAATACTACAAGAAATACTACACTCCATAGGAAATACTACAAGAAATACTACACTCCATAGGAAATACTACAAGAAATACTACAGAAATACTACACTCCATGGGAAATA
Source organism: Lepturacanthus savala (assembly GCA_030544235.1). Lineage (NCBI taxonomy): Eukaryota > Metazoa > Chordata > Actinopteri > Scombriformes > Trichiuridae > Lepturacanthus > Lepturacanthus savala. Next base: position 10,073,428 of record CM060471.1, read on the forward strand.
CTACAAAAAATAATACACTCCATGGGAAATACTACAAGAAATACTACAGAAATACTACACTCCATGGGAAATACTACAGAAATACTACAGAAATACTACACTCCATGGGAAATACTACAAGAAATACTACAGAAAAACTACACTCCATGGAAAATACTGCAAGAAATACTACAGAAATACTACACTTCATAGTAAATACAGAAATACTACACACCATAACAAATATATACTGCAGAAATTATACACTGCATAGTAATACATAAATACTACACACCATAGTAAATGCATAATTACTACAGAGAACTACAGTGGTGTAGTAGTAGGTGAGGTGTGTGAAACTACACTGTTGTAAATATATCATGTTATAGGATCGAAACTTAAAATAAAAGCCAGAAAAGTGCAGATATGGGATGTTTAAATGTTAAACAGATTTAACTGATCGTTAAGGATGTGAGTCCTGATTCTCCTCCGCTATGAGGTCTGCTTTGATCCGGTCTCTGATGACCCTCCTGCGGGCTCCGGGTCTGTGTCGCCCCCTGCAGGTCGCAGCTGGTGTGGGTGCGTGTGCGCGTGTGCGTGCGCGTGTGCGTGTGTGTGCGCGTGTGCGTGTGTGTGTGTGTGTGTGGGAGGAGTCAGTGTGTTTCATGTTATGAGGAAGTGATATTCCAGCGTGTTTTTGCTGATATTCCAGCGTCTGCTGCATCATGGCTCCTAAAGAGCCGCTGCTCGCTTCTCTCAAAGGTAAGAACCATCTCCCGGTGGCAGGTTGACTTCTCAGCTTCTCTGGATGCAGATGAGCTGCAGCTGACTGGAGACAAGCTGTCGTTTCAACATGTTTTGTATTCTGGTAAATTCTCCTGCATCAATTCATGCTGTAAATGTCTATGTGTGTAAAGGAAAGCGTTGACGCCACCAGGTGATAATTCACATGATAATTGAGTGTAATGCTGTGTTGCTTTTAAATATGCACGATAAAGAGAAAAAATAACTTAGTTATTATGAAATTCTTCCATGCACAACCTGTACCTGTAGTTTTAGCTGCAAATGATAAATATAATCAACGGTTTATTGTTGATCATTGTTGTGTTGTTGTTAAAGAGCTGAACTTTTCTTCTCAGTTTCTGGTGTGAAAATCTTTATTTATGTAAAGGAAAAACACAGAATTAAAAATGTAATGTAATATAATGCAGTAGGATTCTTATTCGGTGTTGCTTCCTGTAGATCACCTTTTCTCATTTAATATCATCCTGCTAAATCAACGCACACATAGGCATATTTTACTGCATTTTTCAAAATAAAGTCCTCTACTTCTTTCATGTTTTCTGTGGGGGGAGACAAATCACTTTATTTAAAATCTTATTAAAAACAAGTTCACAAACTGCTTTACAGACATAAAAACAAAGATATTTACAAGAAACAACAAAATATTATGAAACAATAGCAAAAAGACAGGGTTTTAAACGGGGACTTTGAGGTTTGTGTGTGTGTGTGTGTGTGTGTGTGTGTGTGTGTGTGTGTGTGTGTGTGTGTGTGTGTGTGTGTGTGTGTGTGTGTGTGTGTCCACAGTGAGTCATTGGTGCTGTGTTTTCCTCAGTGTGTGTCCTGAACCTGCAGTCAGACGGAGACACAGTGACAGACACCAGTCCTCATCTGTCCTCCTGCTGTGAGCTGCTGGAGCTGGTCCTCAGGAAGGGGCTGCAGCGTCAGTATTCACACACATCACATCAATACCCTTCACATGCACATTATTGCTGAGGAAATAATATTATAATATTAAAATGCAAACTTGTAAACCTCATACACGCACTTACACTTCAAATTATTCTCAGCTAAAGTCTTAGATATGGAAATTTGAGATTCACTAGTTTTCATGCTTGACTTCACGGTATATTGATCATGATTTTTTTTTTATTGGATGGATCATTTCACTACTATTAAGTCATTTTCTCCTCAAATTCAGAGTTTATTTATTGTATTATAGTTGAAATTCTTCTGAAATGGCAAAATTATGATTAAAATGATTGTATGTGTCATTTGGAGCATACTTTAGTATATTTTAATAATAATGAAGAATCTGAAGCTGTGTGTGTGTGTGTGTGTGTGTGTGTGTGTGTGTGTGTGTGTGTGTGTGTGTGTGTGTGTGTGTGTGTGTGTGTGTGTGTGTGTGTGTGTGTGTGTGTATGTGTGTGTGTATGTGTATGTGTATGTGTATGTGTGTGTGTATGTGTATGTGTATGTGTATGTGTATGTGTATGTGTATGTGTATGTGTATGTGTATGTGTATGTGTGTGATTTCTCTGCAGAACCAGTTCTCAGTTTAGTACAGAGAGATTACTGGCAGTGTTTTAAACAGCTTCCTCACCAAGATTCCTGTGGCAGGTACCATTATCCTGCTCAGATTATCAGTTTCACACATAAATGACGTGTTTACACTGTCAGTTAATGTGTGTGTGTGTGTGTGTGTGTGTGTGTGTAGGCTGTCAGCCCTGTCTCTGGCTGTGGAGCAGACTGAGGTTTGCAGGAAGCTGCTCTCAGCTCAGGGTCGCGGCCGCTACCTGCTCCGATTGGCTCTGAACCGCAAGACGCTGCCGCAGTTCATGAGCCACCTGCTGCACACGCCCAGAGTCCTGGAGGTCAGCTTCACACCTCCTATGTTACTATATACATTCACACATTCATTCATGTGTGTGTTTTTACTATAAGACGTACGTTTCTCGCTCCCTGCAGTGGTACAGCCCGGCTGTCTCTATCCTCAGGAATGAGGAATTTTTGGGTGAGGCCTTTTTTTTCTTTTTTTACTCAATTGTTTCCACTAAACACATTAAGGAAGTAGTTGTCATCGCTGCTGTTTGATATCCAACATCAACAACGAGTCCTTAAGGCAAAACACACACTTTAGTTTTAGTCCTGTACTGATCAGGAGATTCTGGACTAATTTGCTTCCATAACATCTTTGTGACGAGTGGAGAACAAAGGTCACATCCTTTTTATTAGCAGCTAATAGCGGATGTCCAAAGGAGGGTCGGTAGCAAAACAGTTCTCTTTAAATTTCTTTGTTTCACTCTTACATCAAAAATGGAAGCAAACCTTCCACTTTTATTCCTGACTCTACTATTAAATTTGTTCATGTATCATTCAGAGACTGATTTATACATTTTATAGAACATAAAAATGTTTTTTGTTTGATTGTTGATGATATTTTCAGATTTTTGAAGTGATTAAAAGACATATTCAAACCTTCCCCTGTGAACTCTGATATATAAACAAAATGAAACAAGAATGTTGAACCTGACATCATCCATTGTTAATATCTCTGCTCTAGAAATGTTTGCAATATGTTTGCATATTTACTTAGATAATGCCTCAATTGCACATTTAAAAGTACAATTTCAGAGAACGTGTATAATTAACGGTGGATGTTTCATGATGATTTTTATTATTTAAACCCTACTTACCTGTAGTGTCTCACCTTAAGCTGCTTCTCCCTGTTTCAGAGCCTTTCATGTCGCTGCTGCTGGTTCTCTCCCACATGGAGTTCAAACTGGACATGGAGGTCAGAATTCATCCACAACTTTCTCTTTTACACAGTGTTGCATTAACAACTGTCTAGTGTTGAATATGGACAAAAAAACAACAGAATTTGTCATTAAAACAAGCAAAACTCAACCCACTTGTCATTAATGGTAAAGCAGTAAAACAGGTTGACAGCTTCACATATCTTGGACTCACTGATCAATATGTCACATTGATCCATTCACATTTTCACAAGACTCCAGAAGTTAACATCATTCAGTATCTGTTGCCCCTCACCTTCTGGTATTATTGTACAAAAGCATTATTCAACCTGATCCGTTGTACTCTTCCTCATGTTTCTACAACATAATGTTCATCCTGAACAGGAACAAACTTTTTAGTATCAGCCTTCCTACACCAACTCTTTCTGCTATGACCAACAAGGCCGTTACACAGCTAGAACTCATTACATTACTAGAATTTTTAATATCACACAACACTGATCATCCCTGTATGGCTTTTTTTTAAACTCATGCCGTCAGTAATGTGTGTGCAATGTTTTCTGTATCATATATTGTTTTTGTTGTGGTGTTGTGCAGACCTGTGAAAATGAATACCCTTCATGACAATAAAGATTATTATTAACGAAGACAATTACACCACCACTTTCACCATATCATTTTTAAAATCAAATTCCTCCTGTTCTCGTGGCGACAGAGACATAACACAGTCCTCCACAGTAACCAGCTCCTGTCTGTGTCTGTACAGAACTGCAGTTTCCTGGATGAGAGCTGGCTCCTGCCGGTAAGAATCTGTGATTATTGTTCCTCCCTGCAGCATCACGACAGCGTTATTACAGCTTTAAATAATCAAGCCAGTGTGAGAGGTGTCTCCTGACGGTTTGTGTTTGCAGGTGTGTGATATATACGATGTGGTGCCCTGTCGGAAGATGGGGATGGTGCTGAGGTGTGTGTTCACAACTTAGAGACGTCCTTTGATTCCAGCGAGTGTGTGTGTCGCTGCATCATCAGCGAGATTCTCCCGTGTTTGTCTTTCACCTGTCAGGTATCTGAGTGGGCGTGTCTTCATCCTTCACCTGACGCCCGGCAGCCAGGCTCACGTCGACAAGTTCACGTGTCCCGGAGACATCATTGACGAGATCAACGGCACCTCGCTGAGGAATTCCAAGAATGGAGAGGTAACAGTGCGGTTCCCACGACTCCAAGTCCTAAATTAGTGTCATGTCAAGATTGTCAGAATTTAAGGTCATAAAAAATCCTAAAACATTTTTAAATTCTGCTGGGTCTTAATTTTGTGGGTTCTTAATTTATCTAAATCTTTAAACCATAGAGGTGGGTTTAAGTTCATTGTAACTGCCAATAATGTGGTTACTTTATGTGATTTTTACATTGTGATTGTTATGTGGACGCACAAAAGTAATCAAAAAATATCCCTGTTATTAATTCCAAACATGAAGCTCAGCACAAATGTGCATTAGGTTTGTTGTGGAGAGATTATTAAATATCATCACCCAATTAATATATTAGCCATTTTTCAAGTCATTTTTCCAAGTTTTTGGGAAAACACAAACTTTATCAAATGCAGAAAATATTATATTTATTAATCTTTTCAACCAGCCTTGACAGTGAGTGACTGTGGACACATAGAACAGTGTGTATCACTTATGTAACATTAAAGAATAAAGTGACTCAGGCCAATTTCTGAACATTCTAGTGTGACTTGAAATCTGGCTTAAACTGTCCTTTCCTTCCATAGTGCAAACTTTAAAACTTACATTCCCTGGAGTTAAATTAAACTGTCAGCTAAATCACACTGGTCTTGAGGCAGTTCCCTTTTTCATCACTTTCCCAGGTCTTCGGCTGTTTTTTTATTGAACATAACTCATCTCCATCGTCCAGTTTCGACGACTTTTTGAAACCTGAGATGTGGCGATGACATGTTTAATGCACTGAAGATCCTGGAACTTCCTTTCTTCCTTTATATCTATCTACATATTTATTGAATTTATTGTTATGCATATTATTTTATATTTAAGTATTATTATAGTATAACTTATGAAATTTAGACTAAATTACTATAAAACATTATAGCTTATAGCCAGCGTTTAGAGTTTCTTCTGCACCATAGAAGCTTCTTGAAGCAGCTGCTTTGACTTAGACAAAAAATAAAATGTGTTAAAAGTGGTATAAAAGTGGTATAAAAGTGGTATGGTCATTGTCATATAGGACATAAAGAGAATGATCCTTTCCAGGATTAAGCTGATTTTACCTGACGTAGCAGCAGCATCAAAAGAGAATATAGGACAAAAACTAACATAGGCCATTATTTTAATAGGATGATGCTATTCTTTGTCAAAGTCTTAATTAAAGTTGTTTTAAATGCTGTTTACCATGCTCACAGCTTTGAAATGAGGGCTTGTTGAAGATTAGACATTGTAGCAGCTGCAGGTCGTTAGCTGCCTAACGACTTTTACAACAGACTGTTCTCAGCAGCCATATTGACATGAACTAGTAGGTAAACACAGGTGTTAATGATACTAATTAAATTTATTAAGAGTGTTTCCACTGAGCAAACAGCCACAATAACAGCATCTGACTCTATCAACAACACCCGCCTTTACCATTTCATATCAATAAATCTGCCTTTTCACAGCAGATATCTATAGATAAATTTAATTAAACTATCTTTGTATTATTCAAACCTGTGTTTTTCCTATTGTTACATATCACAATGTATTTTTCCCCCTATTAATTCTCTCAGATTAGACATCCGGTTAAAATGATTCAGTGTTAGTTTTGTGACACCTGTTATGGTTGGATCAACTTCCGCTTCATCATTTCTATTAATACAAGTAATATGTTGACATTTCGCAATACACAGCATAGCTGTGAGATTATTCTTGTATAACTTGGGTAAACATGATCCTACTTTGAAGCTGCAATAAAACCAAACCCTAATACAGGACACGTGATATGTTTTGATATTTTGTTGTGTTGTCTTGTGAATTCTTGTATTTAACAGGCTGCAAAGGTGCTTGATGTTTTTCATCCTTTGATGAGAACCATCTATGCACATAATAATAATAATAATATATTTTTAGTATTTTTAATAATATATTTTTTTCTTCTTTGGATCAAACCTGTGAGACATTGTCCTGTCACACCCTTGACAAACCTTCCATCCTGCAAACGTCACTGTGCTGTTTACCGACGACTTTCTACAAGCCTCCGAGGTTTGCTGCACGCAGAATAACCGAGTTTCCTTCCCCTGTTTTTGTCAGGCGGGCGCGGTTCTGTCCCGACTGAAGGGCCGTCCTCTGTCCATCAGGGTCCTGCGCTGGCGGGCCCAGGACGGGACGGTGTACCGGCCCCTTGTCAAACTGCTGCGGGCCCTGAGGACGGAGAACCCCTCGCTGCAGCTGGACCCTGCTCCCTGCAGGCAGGAGGCTGCTGAGGAGCAGAAACAGCCGCCGTCCCAGTGTCTCAAAGAAGGAAGGCAAGTGTTTGAGAATAAAGAAGGAGAATAAATGTTGATATGTTTGTTCATTCTGAACGTGAAAATCCAAGAGTAGAAGTTGTGCTCACCTAGACAGTAGACATGTGTCTAAGAGAAAAAATAAATAAAGCTGTTCTGAAGAAAAGAAAAAGACTCCCACACACTGTCAATCACCAGCAAAAGATAAATTTAATATTATGATGTTTCAGTCCTCAGAACTTCATCAGGTAGTGTTCATAGGCAGGAACATGCAAAAATTAAATAAAACAACAGAAAAGATAGAGAGACAAATAAAAATGTTAAAAAAGCAAAACAATAAGACCATTTAACATCTTGATTTACTTCAAGAAGCAGCAGGATTTAGGTATTCATTTACAAATTAGACACAGAGTGAATGAAGTTATGAATGAGTGATTGGGATAAAGCAGACGATGATGTTCTAAATATATATGTGTCAACCTATAAATCAGGGAGTGGAGGTAAATTCATATCTAGATCATACAGAGGTTACCAGGACTCTTTGAGTACTAACTCCCTTCAAGTTAGAAATAAATGTGAGAGGATGGGAGGAATGGAGAGATCTGAGGAAATGTATATAAATCCTAATGGACAACTACATATTCATAATGTTGGAGAGAGTTTAGATGGTAAAGTATTATGAGGTTCTTCATCACTCCTGCCCAGAAGAGATATCAAGGAATGAACTGTTGGAGGTTATGTAACACGAACGTGGGCAACCACTATCCTGTGTTTTGGGATTTGCCCTGAAATTATTTCCTATTGGTTCCCTTGACATTCATAAATGTTTTTGAAAACCATTTAATGTTCTGACAATGTACATAAGTAATAATATTCAGATTAGGGCTGAAAGGGTTAACATTCTCTTTAAAAATGAAAACAGAAAGGTTTAAGAAGAATAGCTGAGGTATAACATTGTGCAAAGGCCTGATTCCTTTAAAGGACATTGCCATCTTCAGTTATTACAGATATAACGGGCGTATTAATGAGAATTAATGAGTATGTCTTTGTTTTGTTCAAATAGTCATACAAGATGAAAATGAGGAGGAAAAAATGGAGACTGAGAGGAAAAGATGCATTGTGATGTGGATGAAACCTAAGACAGACATTTGAGTTAATATTTTTTTTTTTATTTGCTCGGGTGTAAATGTTTGTGTTATAAACAGCCATGTTTTAAAGTGTGAATTTATACATATGGAACTTAATAATGTAATGTTCATTCATACCAGTAATATTAATGCCAATAACAATACTATTAATGAAATACTTACTCATATCAATAATAATAATGATATAAATAATAATTAAAAGATATAAAGTTATAATCACCATTTCAACAATAACACTGATTTCATCTAGAACCACACATCAATTCAGATACAGATGTGTAAAATGAAACAGAACATTTCAACATAAGAAGCTGAAGGTGCATGTAATTGACTCGTCCTCTGTGTATTTTGTTAATATCAGTTTTTATCATTAAAACACTGACCTGAGTCTCGTCAGCAGGATCGTTTACATTGTGGAGTTTCTGGGAAAAGACAACATCGGACTGGTAAATAATTTCTTCATGTGTTTATTTTGATTTCTCTGTGTGATATAGTGTCGACAGCTGTTTTTCTCCTTTGTTAGTTTGGAGGGAAGGAGGTGCTGCAGCACGCCGTTCCACAGGTGTTACAGAAAAACCTGCCGAGCCAGGTAAATAAAAAGAAACTCCCCTGCCTGAGGGCTCAGAGAGAATTAAGACTTTATTTCTGCTGAATCTAAACCCTGAACCTGTAAACTGTTCTAAAGATGTTTCCTGATTGGGATTGCTGATGCCATCCATGGTATTAGTGATAGAATTCCTATGCAGTACGGGAAATCCTGGATATGTATGGAAAATATTTATTTATGCCCCTTTTCTGTTCACTAAAATACAGTGGCAAGAAAAAGTATGTGAACCTTTTAGAATTTCATAGTTTCATGGATAATTGACAAATATATTGTCTAAAATAAGAACACAATAATAAGAAAACCCTGATCTTCCATGTCTTTATTGAACACACTCATTTAACAAAACGGTTACATGCTTTTTTCTTGCCACTGTATAAAATTCAGATATTCTACAAATATATCCATTCCATGTTTATGTGTTTAAATGCATATATAGCATCACAAATAACCAAATATTTGTCTTGTCTGAGTTGTATGAGCTCTGCAGTGATGTAGTAATCTGAAAATCTGGAAAACACACATGGCTGCATTTATCGTTTCCATGGAAACACTGAATAAACAAGGCTGCACAGATGAATAAATTACTTAAAGAAGATATAAAAGATGGAGGATGATAAAATAATTTTATTTATTCAGTATGTTAAGGGGAAAATGGACAGTTATTTATACTCTGAAGTCAATATGATCTCCAAAATCTACAGAGAATTTTAGAAAGGTCTGGAATTGGAAATGTAAATGTGTTAATTAATGGAATATAAACCTCATTTCATCTGCATATACACCTACATAGAAAAATGACATTTTAGGGATTGTTGTGGCTGCAGCTTGATTATTGTGAAGTCTGTTTGGATTTAGATAAATTTTTCATTAATCTTTGTTTCCCAGGAGGTGTTTTTAGATTTGAAGGAAACACACCTGACATGTACAGACACAGCCAGTAAACTGGTGAGTAGAAACAGCTGGATTCATGTCTGTGTTGTGATGCTAATTCAACAACATGCTGGTTTCTATTCTGCTGTGGTGATTTTCCTCAGGTGTTGTTTGAGCATCATTACCCAGAGATCTCCTGTGTGGGGAGGTACAGCCAACCAGACTACACCGTATTTGCATTCTGTGTTGCGTAAGTATTATATAAACATCCTAAACCCTTGTGTGTGGAGCTACCGTTATTGATTTCCAATAGATGCCAACAGAACAATCATGGAATCAGTGATGGTTTCCCCCCCACAAGTCCCTGTTAATCCCTGTTTGGTTTAGGTCACACCTCCATAGAGACAGTGTGTTACAGCTCTGCTGTGATTGGTCAGACCTGGTTGTCATCTAAGCACATGATTGGCTGTTTTCACAGAGACTCCCTAGAAACTCCTCAGTCGATGGGTTTCTGCTGTGTGGCGCTCAGAGCCAGCAGCATCAGGGACTGTGAGGAGATTGTCTGCAGAATAGGTGAGGAACACAATCAGCTTTTATAGAACAGCAGTGGTGGGAAGTAATTAACTATATTCAATTACTTGCAGGAAATATTGCACTGTTATTTTAACAGCTTTAGTACAGCAGTTGGTGCCTTTAACTAAAATATGAAAGTATTCTATGTAGAGATTCTACATGAGTAGCTTTACTTTTAGTAAAATGTACTATAGTTTAATGCTATACATTTAAATATACACCCCATTTTTGAAGCAGCACTATTAAGCTGTTCTGTAATTGGCATTACTTTGTAGTGACTAGTATAATCTGCATGAGTAGTAGCTTTACCACGAAAATGTACCAAATTCTAATTCTTTAGGTGTTCCCAATTCAAGACTCAGACTTAAATGACAAGCATCTTTTGTGTTTTTTCCTTTGCAGCAACTGGTTTTAAACATACAGAATGGTTTGTATGACAAATCCAGCAGTGAATACTACATGTGGCTGTAAATAAATATTATACACCGAGTCAGTGAATGTTACGTTTTGAATTAACTCCAGAACACAAAAGACTTTCTACTCATAAAGACCTTTAATAGAAAGACATGTGACAACATTTTCATAAATAGTATTAAATGTAGCTGCCAAGATTTTTATGTTGGAAAACATGTAAAAAGCAGTCCAGAAAAATACAGAGGGGTCTGCCATGCTCTGTGTCACTGAGCGTAGAGTAACACCTGTAGCAGATGATATCCTGACACTGCAGCGAGGCCTGTTGAGCAAGACATGCTGGCATTTTGTGGTAAATGGTAGATGGGTGAAGAAAACCCTGGACCCCCAATGGAAGATGTGAAGATTTGAGCCTCACTTCAAAAGACAACTCCATCCCCAGAAGGAGCCTGACACCCACAACAACTCGGGGGGTGGTAATGATGACTGTTACATGACCAATGGTGGAATAAGTTTATACTCCTACTGCACAACATTTCCAACTACCCTAAGTGTACTCAGGCTTGTGGAATGGTTGACATATTGTCTCAATCTAAAATACAATACAAAATCCAAAAAGAAAACTTATAAAAATACCCATGAAATAAAAGTGTCCACAAAAAATGGTTAGGTACGATAAATAGGATCATCTTGACAATAATGCCACTGGCCACTTTAGGCCCTCTCTCCCCTTATCCTGCGAGCCAGCTGGATGTCTTTGGGCATGATGGTGACACGTTTGGCGTGGATGGCGCACAGGTTGGTGTCCTCAAACAGACCCACCAGGTAGGCTTCACTGGCCTCCTGTTAAAAGAAAAATAAAAAATTATTAACTTTTCCATCTACTTTCAAGCTTTTGTCTCCTGAACTCTAGAAACAGGTTGAGCATGCCTCTTGGTCAGCTCATTTATTATTATATTACTACAATTATACTATTTTATGCGATTAAAGCTCAGATAGGGGCTCTTAATGTAATCCGTACCTGAAGAGCACCGATGGCAGCACTCTGGAAACGCAGGTCAGTCTTGAAATCCTGGGCAATCTCTCTCACCAGACGCTGGAACGGCAGCTTGCGGATGAGCAGCTCTGTGGACTTCTGATAACGACGGATCTCTCTCAGAGCCACAGTTCCAGGCCTGAAAACCAGGGGTCATGGACATTTTTGTATTAGAACATGAGCGATTGTATCTTAATGGAAAGACTGTTTTTACGCAAATAGCCCTTATCAGTGCTACACACCTGTAACGATGAGGCTTCTTCACTCCCCCTGTGGATGGGGCGCTCTTCCTGGCTGCCTTGGTAGCGAGCTGCTTCCTTGGCGCCTTTCCTCCAGTTGATTTACGGGCAGTCTGCTTGGTACGAGCCATCTCTTAAAGATACTTGCTTAAAAAGAAATAGAAATAAGTTGTTTAGTTAAAGACTGGTCTGAATATTTCAGCGGATGTGGAAACTGACTCAACTTACACAAATGCTGTACTTTTGTCACTACTCTTCAGATTATTATAATATATATATATATATATATATATATATATATATTGGATGAAGGTGCTAGACAGTCTGAAAATACTATATATACACCCCAACATACTCACTATATCAAATTAATTCCATTGCATTAAAATCCTCCCATGTAAGTTATATAAACATACCGCAATTAAAATTGCATGCATAGTTCGTACTTTGATAGGCACCTTTTGTTGCTTGTATTTGTACAATAATCAAGTTTTAAAGTTATTACCAACTTGTTATTATCGATTTTTTTTTGTTTTTCCATCTTCAAACCTTCCGTCCATCTCATTTGAATTGCTAAGATGCTAGCCGCTAGCGGCGCCCCTCCCCCCGCTGGAACAGCCAGGGGGCGGCTGGTTTGAAGCAGCCTGGGCCTGAATTTCCGTCGAAGCGGTAAAAACAATTGTATACATTTTTATACAGATGAGTTGTGGCATTCAACGTACGTTTATTTAAAAACGCTTTATAAATATTTGTATAAATCCAAATGACGCCGTGGTTGTAGACATTGGGAGCCCGGCGCCTCCACCAGCGGAAAACAGCCTTTTGCTTTCGGATTCGCCATTTTCTCCTATTTCACCCCCAGGCGACATTCAGCTAATATTAGCGCCTTAACAATTAGCTTCAGCTAATGACTCTTTAAAAAAAGAATGAGAAGGCAACATCGACCGGGACTGGTAATTCTAGAGACAGAGGGTCTTATTTGGGAGGTTTTCAGTTTCCTTTTTAGTGAAGTTTCACCAGAAACGTCAACTGTGTAAAAAGATTCCATTGTTCTATTTTTAGCTTTTCGTTAGCATGTTAGCATGTTCGCCTGTCTGCCAAACAAACGTATGTTAGGGTGATTAAAATGTCCGGATATACATAACCGTACAGGCACCAATCTCTAAACATTGTTTAAAAAGTCATATTTACCTTTACGACGTCGTTCAATACGAAGAAATTCCCGTAACTTGAACAATTACGCTGTTGCTTCCGCCGAAACGATTTGCGAGTGACGACCGGAGGGGTTGAGGCCGCTTATTAATAGTTCTTCATGACGTCATGCCTGTGAAACACGACGCGCCTCATTGGTTCGTTTCTTGAAGTGGACATGCGATATAGCCAATCAGAGGCAGAGAATCAAAAACGTGACCTCAATCATGGTCTTTGTCGTGTGTACGTAGTTCTGTGATGTCCAAATGCTTGTGTTTCACGATAAACGGAATCATTACATCAGTTCAGTAGTGGAAGACTTACTCAGATTAATACTTAACTAAAAAATCAATACCAGAATAATAATATGTCCTGCATTCATAGGTATAACTATAGAAATATTACCAACTATTACCAGTGCAATTTTTTTTATAATTGGTTTGTGTTATTTTTGGTTATCATGTCTTTGTTTTTCTCCTTTCATATATTTTAAATTATTATTATATTAAACGTAATGGTTATACAAATCACCATTTTTGTCACTGCACATACTAACATTCAAAGCTGCTATAATTAGTTACTAAGTCAATTTAATTATCTCAACAACTTATCAATCGTTTTGAGTCATTTCCCATTACATTTCTGAACATTGTCACACACGTACACTTTTATTTATTTATTTTTCTTTTAGTTGGATGTTGGCGTTGTTTATATGTCTGTGTGGAATTAACGATTATTCTGACATGACCCTGAACGCGGCACATGGTACTACTTCCGCCTTCTGTTGCGCAAACTCAAATCGTCGTAGAATGCGGATTTCGAAGCTAACAAGAGTAGCTAGCTGTTAAGCTAAAAACAAGCTTCTTGTTGTTAGGCTCCAAACGGGTAAAATGTCTAAAACGCACCCGCAGCCGCCACCGTCTTCGGCAGCGACGACTACCGGGGGTCCCTCCTCCTCCTCCTCGTCTTCGTCCGCTGGAGGCTCGACATCTCCCGCTACCGTGTTGAACGTACAGCCCGAGAAACCTCAACATTACACGTACGTAGCTGCTGTAGTTCACGTTACAGAAATCAGCTAACGACTTCACGAGGGAAAACAACCGAGAAATAAAATTGCATGGTTTAAAGTTAATGGGCACGCGAACTGTGTGATAATGTGGATTTTAACTGGAGCCTAAAAGAGGCCTAACATCATCACTGAAAATACATTTATCTTACAAGCTTTGTGCAGGGCTGGAAGAAGTATGACTGGAGTACAAGTAGAAATATTACAGCATAAAATACTCAATTGCAATTAAAATAATACTTTAAATAATAATACTTTAATGTAATAGTTGCAAAATGTATTAAACTTATTTCAATATAAGTAAACAGTATGCAATATGTCGTGTATATAACCGTTATATTTAATATCTATACTATATCACTATACTATGTATGTGTAGTACAGTAAGTACAGTTTTAAGGTACGTTTATCTATGTGATGCTACTTTTATACTAAACTACATTTTAGAGGAAATATTGTTGGAGTAGAAGTATAACACACAATAGACACCCTAAAGTAAACTAAAGCTGCTCAGAAGCTGTACAGTACTTGAGTAAACTTAATTTCACATATTTGAACCCTGTTGGTGGAAGAGATTCATTATATCAGCACAGCAGAATGTAAAGTAAAACAGATACAGAGATGAAAAGTAGATTTATTGTCAACAATAAAAGTGCACAGAATTCCTAAGCAGGTCTGGAAAGAAAAAAATAGTTAATTTGATCATTAGCAGTTCTTAAAAAAATTAGGAATTTGGAAAAAGTGGATAATTATAACGTGTATATTATTATAGAGACACTTTGAGTCCACAGGTTTTGTAATGTGAAGAATACTGTCCTGATAGAGAGATGCTGTTATTACCCAGCTGCTGTCAGCATGAAGTATATCAAATATCCTCGGAAAATTTGGGAATTTTGAAATGGAAAGCACGTACGAAATCTGCCCATTATCTCACATATCCACTATAACCACTGATATTTGTGGTTGTGTAGAATAATCTTCAGCTATGCAGTGATGTGACCTACTTGTATAACATCTTAAAAATAAATAAGTTTCTTCAATAAATTGATTTACTCTCTAATAAATATGAAAACACAGTCGCTTTGTGTGTTTAAAATTAATATAAGCACAACAAGAATGATTATTTCAATGCTTCTCTCCTGTCAGATATCTAAAGGAGTTCCGAACGGAGCAGTGTCCCCTCTTCGTACAGCACAAGTGTACACAGCATCGGCCTTTTTCCTGTTTCTACTGGCACTTCCTGAACCAACGGCGCCGCCGGCCCATCCGCAGACGGGACGGCACCTTCAATTACAGCCCAGACGTCTACTGCACCAAATACGACGAGGGGACGGGCACATGTCCTGATGGAGATGAGTGAGTGTGACTTCAGGGTGACCGTATTAAACTTGGTTTGCATGGCTATGGCTCATTGACACCAAAATGTAAAAGAAAATGAGAAATTACAGCTCTGATGCCTCTGTAAAGGAGAAGTGTTTTGTTGATTTTGTACTGAATTACATACTTAACCACACTCAGGAACATGACAGCCGTGATTTTGAAACAGTCGTGTAACATATTTAAAGTTTATCTCAGGTATGTGATGTCCTGAATTAAATGTCTTCGGAAGAACTTGTTCTGTGTTTTGATGTAAATCCCATAGTCCCAATATTGTCGGGGGTTTACTGAAACCTTTTATCTGTCTACTGCCCCCAACACCATCAACATTTATACGCTTTTACTAAAGTGGAAAAAAGACCTTTTATCATGCAATGACCTGCACATTCAGTATTCAAAGTTGAGGATACGCCCTGTAATAGTAGCTGACGCGTAACTGTCACAGTTTCATTAGCACCTGAACGACAACAGCACCTCAACCTCTGTGATTCCAGGTCGTTTTAGACTGAAATGTTCAGAGCCATTATGGTCTTCATGAAAGCGTATTGGTGATGTTTGGTGATGTTTATACAGACAAAAAGAATGTCAACATGAAGGATGGAAGGTGATTGATGGAGAAACAGGAATGTCTTTGATACATGTTAATGAACACAGGGCTAAGTGAACTGCTCAAACTATTCCTGTTTCCTTTTTATCTCAGTACGTTGAGATTACATTTTTATAGTAAATATATATTCAGTCAATAAGTACGTACTATATGGCTAATGAAGTAAAAGTTTAGCTGAGAATTAATTAGTAAACTAGTATAAACTGGTATATGATTAGTGTTGTTATCCTTGTTTAAAAAATTTACATAAAATCATTGAGTGTGCATGCTTTTTTGTAATTTACATTAACAGCAGTTTTAATATTTTAATTAATTAGGTTAATTAGGTTGAAATTGAAATTTATAAACAAATTAATCTACAAATATTTGTAAATCCTGGCAGTTTGTAAATGATAGAACAGACAAAGTTCAATAAAATATGTGATTTTTTTTTTTTAAATATGAAACTAATCCATCTAATCAGTGACCATGTTGTAGTCTATATCAAATCAAAAAAGACAATTCGTTAACACAAAACAAAAAGAAAACAATCAGATCAGCTCATGATCAGCTTAAACTGGATTGAATTTAGTAGCGTGGTGGCTGCATAACTGCTTTAATGTAAATTATAGATTACTCACAGTAGCAGTGAAAACATTCAAGCAATTCCATCATTTTTTTTAATTAGTTAAATATTTGTCTTAAAACTCCTGCATGTGATTGTAAATGTAATTTCTTCTCATTTCTCTGTGTATTCCAGATGTTCATTTCTACATCGGACAGCAGGGGACACAGAGCGTAGGTATCACCTCCGCTACTATAAGACGGGCTCATGTATCCATGAAACAGACGCAAAAGGCCACTGCAGCAAAAACGGCTCCCACTGCGCCTTCGCACACGGGTCACATGACCTGCGCAGCCCGGTTTACGATATCAGGTGCATGTTGCACGTTTTATTCACGTTGTTTCCGTGCTTCTGACGCAGTTTTGTCTTATGTTGTCTCTTCACGCTGTGGATCTTTTTTTTTTTTTTTTTTGCAGGGAAGTACAGGTGATGGAGTCTCAAGGTGGCTCTGGACCGGCAGAGGGAGGCGGAGGAGACGGCCAGTCGGGGCAGGCCGCAAGCACAGCGCTGATAGAGAAAATTCTGAGTGAGGAACCTCGCTGGCAAGGTAACGGCAATATAAACGTATGTAACATGTTTTGAGCTCATATGGTTTATATCTTATTTATCTTATTGTCTTTTGTATTTTTTTTTCTGTATTTTGTAACAACATTAAGGCAGTTGTCCCCCACCCCCTTCCCCCCACCCTAATTTTTGAATTACACACACTCAATTGCCCTCTTGAAAGACAAATGCACTTTAATTGCCCTCTTCAGTAACAAAACCGGCTCTGAAGTACCCTCTTCAGGTGTAGGTGCCCTTTTTTTTTTTTTTCAAAAGGTCTGTGCACACCAATCATTTTCTAAATCGCTATTGTGTTTATTGTGCATTAAGTTGGTTTAAGTCTTATCTATTGAATTGAATTCAGTTTGTACACATTAATGTTTGCTCAAGTCAGACACTAAGTTCCTCAAGGTTCTTGGATCAATAATCACTTTATATATCTACTTCCTTTAGATTATTTTATTAGGAAACACTCAATTAATATTCATTATTATGCAGATGATACCTAATTATATTTACCAATAAGACCAGATGTAACCAATCAATTAGCAAAACTGACTTTTCTTCTACTCTTTTTCTTCCTCATAATGAGTCTCTCTATGTAAATTATAAAGCGGATTGTCTAGACCTGCTTTCTTAGAAGCATCATGACACTTTTGTAATGATTTGGAGCTAAATATATAACGTTGACTTGTTTTACAACCAGCAGAGTCTCCTGCTGGTTCATCTTCAGTCATTTTATCATTTCCTCCCTGGGTCACCATCTCCTGCATGTCTTTCTTCTCACTCTTTAGACAACAACTATGTTCTGTCCCACTACAAGACAGAACTCTGTAAGAAACCGCCTCGTCTGTGCCGCCAAGGTTACGCCTGTCCGTATTACCACAACAGCAAAGACAGGAGGCGGAGCCCGCACAAGCACAAATACAGGTGTTCTATGACATAATTTTACAAAAAAGAGATTTTGTTATTTATTCAGTCATGGATGCGTTTTAAAGAAAAGTTTTTGTTTGTCCTTGGCGCCGCAGAGCCCTGCCATGTCCGGCTGTGAAACAGAGCGAGGAATGGGGAGATCCCAGTAAATGTGAAGGGGCGGAGGGATGCCAGTATTGCCACACAAGAACAGAGCAGCAGTTCCACCCAGAGGTTTGTCTGTTTCAGCTGCAAATCATCAGATCATGTAGGACATGAATATGACGAGATGCTAATTTGTTGTTTTGTCACAGATCTATAAATCCACAAAGTGTAATGACATGCAGCAGTGTGGCAGCTGTCCTAGAGGACCCTTCTGTGCCTTCGCTCATGTTGAAAGTAAGGACACACAAACATTGCACTAGGGCTGTAACCAACGACTACGACTTTTTTTATCTAGACCAACAATCCATAACCCAAAGATCATCAGTTTACTATTATAGAAGACTAAAGAAACCAAAAATATTCAGATTAGAGAAACTGGTACCAGAGAATTTGGACATTTTTTTTCTAAAAATGGTAGAAATCGATCAGTTCTTTATCAAAATAGTTGGAGAATGACAGTTGGCAACTAATGGATTAATCATTACAGCTCTGCTAAGCTGTATTAAAAACATTTCATGATTCATTTATCATTTTATTTGTTGCATTTTGTCTTTTTTTAAACCTCCTCCAGAGCCCTTTGTTCCTGAGGAACCGCCGTTCTCCATGCCCAGCTCCCCTCCACCCCCCAGACCTCCTGACCCCATTCCTTCCCAAGAGGCTTCTTCAAGTCCAAGTGGACACAACATGGGGTGCGGCGCAGACCCCTTCTCCCCGTCCACGGGGTCGTCGTGTGTGGCGGAGCACGGGCTGCTGGGTAACGTTCTGTCTCTGTGTGAGGACCTGAGTGCAGCTGAGCCTTTGTCTCCGTGGGCGGGAGAAGGAGGATACGGCAGAGCACCTGGGTTTGAGAGGGAGGATCAGGTGAGCTGGACTCAAGAAGGAGTTTATCAGATACTCAGAAATATATCCTGCACCTCAAATAAAATACACTTTACGGTGTGAAGGGATAAGATATGAAGAGAGCAGCGAGGATAAAACTTTCCAAGTTCTTGTTGATTTTTTTTTCTATAACAATGAATTATTTAGTCGCCAATTTTTACATTAATCACTGACTGTTTTGATAAACAATCAATTTTAATAATTTTTAAGAAGAAAATGCCTGTACTTTCATCAAATTCTAATACTCTGAAATAAACACAAAATATGAATATATATCTATATTCATCTTTAAGTTTTGAGGTTTTATCACAACTACAGTTACGTTTTTTTAGTCCAGAACGATTAGTTGATTAATCGATTATTTCCAACTATTACATTTATCACAAACTATCTTTAAGAAGAAAATAACCAAATTCGGGTTTGGGAAATAGTGACAGCGACATTTTACATTTTATTAACCAAACAACTAATCGCTTAATTGTTTTGATAATCAAACATCAAAAAGTTGATAGTTGCAGCCATAATATAAATATCATCAATTTATTATTAGAGAAGACTAAAAAAAACAGAAAGTAATTAAATTTGAAAGATGGAACCAAAGGAATTAGACATTTTCTTCTTAAATATGTCATTATTCACTTTTAAAATGGACTATTTGAATAATCGTTGCAATAATCGATTAATCTGTTAATTTTCCACCAGAATAGTCGTTAGTTACAGCCCTAATGAAATTTGATGGATCTAAATTTTATTTCGATATTTTCATTAACTTCTTGATTTTTAATTTCAGTTCATTTTAGGTTCAATTCACTTTTCGTGAACTTTAGGAAACACAAATACATATTTGAGTTCTTTCAAACAGAAAAATAATCAATCGATAGATTTATTGACTCAAAATAGTCGTTAGTTGCAGCCCTAATATTTTGACATCATCTAAACTTTGTGATTTCAGGCCAAGCAGCGGAGTTTTGCTCTGGAGCAGCGGCACAGAGAAATATCAACGGCACAGAACAAACAGGTAGATTCACTCTACAACCACTCTGTCCAACTTCTTTCATTTTTCTTTTTTTTTTTTTTTTTTTTTACATTTGACCGTTGTCTGTCTCCATCAGGACCTGTTGGTGTTCTTGCCGGTCGGCAGCCCCCTGAGTCTGTCCTCCAGCATCCCCTCCAGCCTGGCCGCCACACCGCCAAGCCCCGCCTCTCTGGGACACCCGGGCGCCAGCATCTCGTCGGGCATGAACGCTAACGCGCTGCCTTTTTACCCCACCAGTGAGACGGTGGAGTCTGTCGTTGGTAGGTGAAGATGTATACGATTCTGAATTAATGTGAATCCTAAGAAGATGTAGGATAAATGTGGCACTGAATGTGTGTGTGTGTGTGTGTGTGTGTGTGTAGAATCAGCTCTGGATGATCTGGACCTGAATGACTTTGGCGTGTCGGCGTTGGCGAGAAGCTTAGAGAGCAGCTCTGCTGTGCCCAGCGTGGGAGTGATGCTGGGTATTCATTTATTTTGTAGACTAAGAATTAAAATCTACACCTGAAGGAATGAATTTATCAAAGCATTTTGAATTGTTCCGCCTCTTGGTCTTTCTTTTTTATTTTTAGGAGGCAGCCAGATCCAAAGCTCCGCCCCCGTCAACATCCCAGGGTCCTTCAGCAGCTCCGCCCCCTTCAGCTCCCCGTCACCTTCTCCTCCAATCAGGCCACACGCTTCACCATTCTTCTCTACTCACCTGTCTCAGCCGAGCCAATCAGAAAGCTCCTTCTTGGGGCCGTCTCACAGCTCTTTAGGTTTGTCCGCTTATTTTATTGTTTTATTTATTATTAAGCTGTTTTTTTTATTCTGGTTAGTTTGATTTTGTTTTCAGAAAACAGGATTAAATTGTTAATTGTTGTTTATTTATTTAAACTAATTAATTAATAATTTACTTTTTATCAGTGTTGTCTTTTTATGTTTTTTATATATATATATATTTACTATTTATCTCATATTTTTATTTTAGAATTTACAATTTCTATCATGTATTTTGTCTCATATTTTTGTCTTTTATCTTAGATCTTTTTGCTTTTCTATTGCTTTTCTTTTATGTTATATACCTTACTTATTTTTTACTTAATACTTTAAAAAAAAATTTTATCTCATATTTTCATTTCACAATTTTGACTTTTTCTGATGTCTTTTTAACTGTTTTTTTCTTTACATTTAAAACATAGCCATTTTTTCATTTCAGTCTTTTATTGCTTTTATAATGTCTCTTTTTTCCTTTTATCATATATTTTTATTAAAATTGTTGTGTTTCAATTCAATTAAATTGACCAAAATCAATTGAATTGATCTACCAATAGAATAAGATAATCCAAGATAATTCTACTCTATATTGGAGGAATTGTACTAAAAAGAAGATATTTTCACCTGATGAGAGTCAGTGTTTTGCGGTGTGATAATGTGATTTTTGTAACATTTTTCCAACATCGCTCCTGTGCAGGTCTGAACGGGATGAGCAGTAATATCTGGGAGCACTTCCCGTCCAGTCAGGGCTCCCCTGGAACCCCTCCCACCCTGCTGCCCTCTGGTCCCTGTGCAGAAACCTCCAGACTCAAACAGGAGCTGGAGGAGGCTCACAGGGCCCTGAAGCAGTGGGGCCACAGCTGGAGACACACAGCTCAGGTAGGTAGGTCATGGTGCAGGCTCCAGAATAACATACATATATCAAAATAGGACCGTTTTCAGTTCATGTTCCCTCTGTCCTGTAGTCGTGGGCGGCGCTGAAAGCCGATGCGGAGGAGTCTCGTGCCCACGCAGCACGGTTATCCATGGAGGCTGAGAGAGCCCGGCAGGCTGAGGAGGACGCGCAGAGGCAGGTGTCGCTCCTGCAGGAGGCGCTGGAGAGCTTAAGGAGCGGGGATAACCCCCATCTAGCACTGCACCAACTCCAGCTGCTGCACCGACTGCCGCTGGAGTCCGTCCTCAGTCTGCAGGCGCAGCTCTGCAGCTGCCTGCACGCTGTGGAACAGGTAGAAAAAAACAAAAACACACAAACACAACACTCCAGGTCTCAGCTTTTCCTTATTCTTCTTTTCTTTTCAAGGTAAAGTTTTCCTTAGATCTTCAAACAACCATGATATACAAATACAATGCATCTCACGTAATTAGAATATTGTGAAAAAGTTAAATATCTTTGTCAGTTGTTTCAGAAAGTGAAATAAAAAAAGGTAAATTAGACTGTCCCCATCCCTGAATACACACACACACACACACACACACTCAGGGCTTGACAGAGAGAGTGGGAGAGGCTGTTTTTGTTTGTTTGATGTTTTTATTGTATTTTATCATAATGTCTATTAGTTACTGCAGTTACTGATTGGAAAAGCAAAATTGTGTTGCGTATGTAAATGCACAATGAAATTAAACATGAAAGTTATATTATTACCTATAAAGGACATAATTAATTAAGCCATCATTTTAACACAAATTTACAAGAAATATAAGCTTGAAATATTTCACTCTATGACGAAAAATAAATCACTTCTATAGCAGAGAATAAAACTGAAATGCGAATATATGATGTTATCATTTGGTGATTTAAACATTTTTTTGATTGAGATTTTGATTTTCCAGTTTTCTTTCTTATTTACTTTTCTTATTTATCAATTACCCTATTAGTAAAGCACATTTAAAAACAACTCATTGGCTACAAAACTGACCAAAAAAATGTTAAATATTATTTTATGTTAGAATGTGTTATGGTAATGATAAATACCTTTTAATTAATTGTTTATTGATGCAAGACGAGAGAGCTGAAGTGCTGAGGATCCTCATAGTTAGTTTCTGAGACGTCTCTGACTGTCCCTGTGTTTTTCCTCAGGTGGTTTACAGGAAACAGAGACAGTGCTGCGTGACGTGTGGCGAGCAGGGCTCCGTGTCGCTGCCCTGTAGCCACGGCCTTCAGTGTGAGAGCTGCTCCGCCTCCACAGAGTGTCCGCTCTGCCCCGAACAGACGCTGGATCAGCAGAAGCAGAAGCAACAGCAGCAGCAGCAACAGCAGCAGCTCTCCTGACCTCACAGCCGGCTCCGGACCACCGAGGACCACCGAAGATTCCAGACCAGTCGGTCCTGATTTCACAGAAACCAGCCTCGGATCTCAACCGCCATTCAAAATCATGTCCAGGTCATTTTATAACGTGGTAACGACGCAAAAGCACTGATCTGGTTTTGTACTTTTTACAATGTTCTCTGATTATAGACCAGAAAGTAATGTGGAGGAATAGGAATAATAGGAATAATAATTAAAATCGACTAGTTCACGCCCTCGACCAGCAGCACTGTTCTTTACGCCTGTTCTTGATTTGTGAAGGGCGGCTGTTCTTTCTTCTGTTACCTAAGAAACATTTGCGTAAATAGTTCTCAGTCGTATTTTGACATGTTTTTAAAGCTTGAGCTCGACCTACAGGAAACATTCCTGCAGCTTGGACCGTCTCAGTGTGATATTTGCTGCAGAAAAGGTCAATGTTATTTGGTTTATTGGTGCTCGAGGCTCCAGAACATTTCACAGTAAAGTTCACCAGTGAGTTTCTCCAGAAATCAACAGGCGGTTACTTAACGATGACCCACAGCTCACAATAATGAAGAATATTCCAGATGCTGAGTTGGTTCTTGTCACACAAATCTCCTCATCAGGGTTTTATGAGTATCTAAGCATCATTTCTGGAGAGACGTGAATATAGTGTCAGCGAAGATCTTAAACTGTCTAAATGGATGGGGAGAACGGCAGGTTAGCAGATTTTTTTATTCTTTATTTTCCATCAGTCAGAACAAAATCAACAGGTCTGACTAAAACAGCTTCATGCTGGCAGCGCTCGTCTAGATTATATCAATTACATTTTTTTTTCATAGTTTTATAGCTAAATAAATTTAAAAAAGTGGTCAATTACTGTTCAATAATAACAGAAAATATTTAAACATTTTGTACTATTTGTTAAAATTTATAACAGATGGCCTCTGTTAAAGCACTCAGGTTTGCTCTAATATTCTTCTACATAAACTGGAAGAGGAAAGCATGCTAACACAATCAAATGTACTCAGTCAACTTGTGTAGTCTTTGAAATTACATATTTTTTATTTTTACTTACGCTTTTCATGTTAACTCAAATGTACACTTTGTTTTTGTTTCGTTAAAACTGGCCCTTTAGCTATGTTTCAAATCAATGTGTGACAGGTTTCTCTGCCAAAATTTTACACATTTGTAGTATAATCTTTGACATTTCAGTGTCAAATGTAGTTTATTATATATATATATATATATATATATATATATATATATATATATATATATATATATATATATATATATATATATATATATATATATTACATACATAGTTAAGTGATGTCATACTTATCTTTTGCACTGATTAGACAAAGCATCAGGAAGCAGAAAAGGTGTGAACGTGTTCATGATCACTGTGATGGTCTCTGGTTAACATGCTCAGAATACTGTACACACACACACACACACACAACTCATCCAACACCAGTGTTTCCCTCTGAGTGGAATTTCTTTTTGTTTTTTGGTACAGATCATTAAAGCAAATTGTATATTTTTGAAGGAATGAATTGTCCGACTGTGTCTGTTTCATGTTTCATGGTTTCGTCGCCTCCTGTGACTGTTTCTCTCTCTGTCGTCGCTTCTTCACAAAGGCCTGAGCCTCTCGTTCTCCTTTGCGGGACTCAAGTAACTTCAGAATGCCGTCGTCTGGAAAACACACACACAGACGATCAGAAAAACACCACAACACCAAAAATACATATTTTTTTTCTTTATAGAGTTTATAGAGAGATTAAGTTATATTTGCACTAGAGCTGCAATGATGTCGATTAGTGTCCAACACTTTACTTTTACATTTTGATAATTGATTAATCAATTTGACATATTTAAGAAGAAAATGTCCAAATTCTCTGGTTTCAGCTTCACCAATCTGATTATTTTCTGGTTCATTTAGTCTCTATAATAGTAAACTGATGATCTTTGGGTTGTGGACTGTTGCTCTGGACAAAAAATATATATTTAGGTTGAATCTTCAGTTTTGGGAAACAATGATCGACCTTTTACACCATTTTATCAACCAAACAATCATTTAGCTAATCGATAGATTAATTGACAATCAAAGAGTTGCAGCCATAACCCAAAGATCATCAGTTTACTATAATAGAAGACTAAGAACCAGAGAATTTAGACATTTTCTTCTTAAAAGTTACTTAATTTGATTATCAATTAATTTATCTTACTTGTTAAGCTTTAATGTTTTGCAGTAATCTTTGCACCAACATTGCAAATCAAACAATTTGACTATTTTCATTCCAGACTGTTTTCATAAAAGTCCAGATTAAAAAAAAATATATATCTACAAACTGGACTATTTATCTGCTCCAGTCACCATCAGATACAGTGGGGGAAATAAGTATTTGATCCCCTGCTGAATTTGTAAGTTTGCCCACTTCCATAGAAATGATCAGACTCTAGTTTTTATGGTTGTTTACTGGTTATGGGTATAGACAGAATATCAATAGAAAATGCATAACAAACACACAATCTAAAAGTTATAAATTGTTATGTATTTTATTAAGGGAAATAAGTATTTGATCCCCAACAACTCACTTAGAATTCAGGCTCCTACAGATTGACTGGTGCGCATGTGGCACACAGCTGTGCTCAGTAACTAATTACCAATACTCCTGATCTTAACTTGTCATGTATATAAAGCACACCTGCTCTTAGAATCAGTTTCTTACATTCCAACTTCTACAGCACCATGGGCAAGACCAGAGAGCTGTCAAAAGATGTCAGGGACAAGATTGTAGACCTGCACAAGGCTGGTATAGATTACAAAACCATCAGCAAAAGGCTTGGTGAGAAGGTGACAACTATTGGTGCCATTATTCGCAAGTGGAAGACCCATAAAAGGACCATCAACTGTCCTCGGTCTGGAGCTCCCCGCAAAATCTCACCTCATGGAGTGAGGATGATGATGAGAAAGGTGAGGGAGCAGCCTAAAACAACACGGCAGGAGCTTGTTAATGATCTGGAAGCAGTTGGGACCTCCGTCACCAAGAAAACAGTTGGCAACACACTGCGCCATTATGGATTGAACTCTTGCAGTGCCCGCAAGGTCCCCCTGCTCAAGAAGGCACATGTACAGGCCCGCCTTAAGTTTGCCAGTGAACACCTAATGACTCAGAGAAGGCTTGGGAGAAAGTGCTGTGGTCTGACGAAACCAAAGTTGAGCTATTTGGCATTAACTCGACCCGCCGTGTTTGGAGGATGAAAAAACGTGAGTATGACCCAAAGAACACCATACCCACGGTTAAGCATGGAGGTGGAAACATCATGTTTTGGGGCTGTTTTTCAGCAAAGGGTACAGGGCAACTTCACCACATTATGGGGCCAATGAATGCAGCCATGTACTGTAACATCTTGGACAAAAACCTTCTTTCCTCAGCAAGAACACTGAAGATGCCTCGTGGGTGGGTTTTCCAACATGACAATGACCCAAAACATACTGCCAGGACAACAAAGGAGAGGCTCAAGAAGAAGCATATTAAGGTCATGGAGTGGCCTAGTCAGTCTCCAGACCTTAACCTGATCGAAAACCTGTGGAGGGAGCTGAAGCTCCGAGTTTCCAAGAGGCAGCCAAGAAACTTGAAGGATTTAGAGACTGTCTGTAAAGATGAATGGGCCAAAATCCCTCCTGTGCTGTGTGCAAACCTGGTGACCAACTACAAGAAACGTCTCATCGCTGTGCTTGCCAACAAAGGTTTCTCTACAAAGTACTGACTTGTGTTGTGCTTGGGGATCAAATACTTATTTCCCTTAATAAAATACATAACAATTTATAACTTTTAGATTGTGTGTTTTTTATGCATTTTCGACTGATATTCTGTCTATACCCATAACCAGTAAACAACCATAAAATCCAGAGTCTGATCATTTCTATGGAAGTGGGCAAACTTACAAATTCAGCAGGGGATCAAATACTTATTTCCTCCACTGTAAATCCATCGATGGTGTCTGGTTTAAGACTAGCAGCGGTACCGTTTGGTTTTGGATGCATCAGAGGCAGGCGGATCTGAGCGGGGGTGGCGTCCGGCTGTGGGTCCATTCCGTCCTCTACGTCTCTTCCTCCAGCGACGCCTGGTATGGCTTTGAGGGCCAAAAACGCTTCGCCTTCGAAGTCGTCCGTCACCAACGTGTCGTGGTCCAGAACCGTCACCACCAGGCAGGCCCCCGGAGCCCGGCACTGATCCAGGGAAACCAGGCTGCGATATGACAGAGTTCGAGAGTAGAAAAAGATGCTTTAGAAAAATAGGCCCAGAATGTCCCTTTTACTGGTAAATGTCCCTTTTCAACAAAAAATGTATCTTTTCAATGTCAAATGTCCCTTTTCGATATTAAATGTCCCTTTTCGATATTAAATGTCCCTTTCCGGTGCATTGAGTGAACTCACAAGTCAAAGGTTTCTTCGAACAGTGGGTTGAGGTCACAGTTTTTGATGTGTGTGCAGCGCGGCTCCACCAGGGGGAAGAGATGCTGAGGTTCCAGACTGAGCTGCACAAACGGGTCACTGAACCCTGTCAGAAGCACCAGAGCTGCAGGTGAGTGGGGCGGTGCTTGTGTCTGTGGGTGTTCTGTGGGCATCGGTGTGTGTTAGTGGCTTCTCACCGTTGGAGTCCATCGGCAGCAGGTTGACAGCGTTCAGCACCTCGACGCTGAGCCTCTGGTCTGATCTCCTGTAGGACGTGAGCAGGGTCACTGCTCCGTATTTCTCTCCGCTGTAGACGTTCTGTTGTGTGCAGAGAGAAGAAAATAAACAGCCGGAACAAAGGTTTAAAGTACGTTTCTGCGGCTGGAGGAGGCCTCACCTGCTCCCAGATTTTCCTTTCCAGAAACTTCTCCACCAGCTGAGTGCTGCTCAGAGCGTGGTGGGTCAGGTGAGCTTTGAGCATCTGGACGGATCAGAAGAGACGTTTCACCATGGATCTAATCTGCAAACTGTTTGACTTTGGTGTGAAGGTGTTTCTCACCTTGTACTCGTCAGAGTGCAGCGTGTTCAGAGGAAGACCGTTTCCCTCGCCATGGAAACACTGCTCCAAGCACTGACACACAAGATAATAGCTTCACAAATCTTTGAAATCTTTAATATTTTTATCTATTTTTTTTTTACAAATATTGTTTGTGTTTGGATTTTTTTTTGGCAAATATAAAATGTAAAAATATTTTTTTTGCAAATGTGTTTGGAATTATTATTTTTTTTTTAAATCTTTTTTTGTTTGGATGCAACTTTAAGCTTTAAAATACGAAAATAATAAGTAAAAACAACAATTCTTGTTTGGAAAGAATATTATACTAATTAATAAATACTAATAAAATGACTATACTGTCATCAATTAATCTATTGATTATTGAAATTATGAATAGATTGGTTGTTTGCTTCATAAAATGGTGTAAAATGTTGATCACAGATTCCCAAAGCTGAAGATTCAACTCTGGTCAGTTACAGTGAATAAGTCCAGGTTATTCACAGACCTGCAGCGCGTAGAGCAGCCGCTGACAGAACACCATCAGCATCTCCTGCTGCGGGTGCTTGGTGGCCACCTGGTAGAGGATCATCACTGAGTTATTCCACAGAGGCGTCAGGAGGCTGGAACGAAAAACCATGGAACAATCACAACTTTATCTTCACAAAAGGAATGAAACATTAGAAATATTAGACACTAAAATCGGAGCACACCTGTTGAAGTTCTCTTGAACCAGGTTTTCGTTCATATAGTGCAGCTCTTTCTCCAGATATCGCATGAGCGGAGCTGCAGCCTGAAACAGACCAAGCTGAACCTCAGAAACAGAGTCAGCAACAACAGAGCGTGAATCTGCTGCCGAGGGTCACTCACGTCCTCCGTGGATTTGGAGGGAATCCGACGTCTGGTCGACATGTTTCTCACAAAAGACTCAATGTCTGTGTTCAGCTCCAGGGACAAACACACAAACAGATTTAACACCATTTAATTTGCAATAAAGGTGATTTATTCACGATTTTTTTTAAATATTTTGACTTTGATTCCTGATTTCAAAATAATGACATAATATTCAGATCTACTATATTAGATACTAACAATTAAAAGAAAAAGAAAAAAATCAGATCAAAAAGTTTTATTCTTGATCAAATATTTTTTTATTGCCAAGTGAAAATATTTAGACAATATGAGAAAGTATTAAAAATGTTTCTTTATTTTTTGTTTTTAATTTTCAGTATATTTATTATTAAATATACTGAGAATATTCAGATACTAAGAAAAAAATAAAATAGATACTGATAAAATATTCAGATACTAATAAAAAAATATATACAAATACTCAATAAGTGAAAATATTCAGATACTAAGTAAAAATATTTAGATACTAAGTAAAAATATTTAGATACTAAGACTAAATATTCAGATATTGAATCTAATATTCAGTCAGTCAGTCATTTTCTATACCTGCTTATTCCTCATTAGGGTCACAGGGGTCTGCTGGAGCCAATCCCAGCGCGTTACGGCGAGAGGCAGGGATACACCCCAGATGGTCGCCAGCCAATCGTGGGGCACACACACCATTCACTCACACACTCACACCTACGGGCAATTTAGAGTCACCAATTAACCTCAGCATGTTTTTGGACTGTGGGAGGAAGCCGGAGTACCTGGTGAAAACCCACGCAGACACGGGGAGAACATGCAAACTCCACACAGAAAGGTCCCAGACCCAGGACCAAGGAGGTCTTGAACCTGTGACCTTCTTTCTGTGAGGCAACAGCGCTAACCCCTGCTCCACCATGTCGCCCCTCTAATATTCAGATAAAACAAAATACTGAGGTACTAAGTCATTTAATAGTGACTTTTTTAACTTTTTGTACTTAGATTTTGTTTGTCTTTTGACTTCAATTATTTTTTTTCATATTTTATTGTTTTGAATTGTGTTATGTGTGTGTGTCGTATTTGGTTCATGCCTGAAATCCATTCAAACTAGAAGTGGCTAAATGATGAAATACCTTTTTGCCCAGTGTGTCTAAAGCGGAGCAGATCTCTCGTCCCAGCATATTCTGGGCCTGCTGCAGCTGAGCCGGCAGCGTGTTGTGGAACTGATTTTCCTCTATGACGTGACTGGTTCTCTCCCGGAGTCCGGCCCAGTTCAGCTGAGTAGGAAGCCGGGTCAGGACAGTCCGCAGGTGTTCCAGGTCGTTGACCACCACACACAGCTGACGACAGGAGAAACACACCAGCCTTGGAATAAGACTTGGAATTTTAAAGACTTGGAATTTAAAAGACTTGGAATTTTAAAGACTTGGAATTTTAAAGACTTAGAAGTTCTCACACTTTTTTTTTCATGGAACTTATGTATATTCAGTAACTCATGGTTACTTTTATTTTTCAATGTTCACAAATTCAGAATCAAAAATTTGAATTTTTTTAATTATACGTTCAGGTTGATTAAATGAGATTGGCCATTTGTGTAAATCAAAATGATTTAAAATCTTTTTTTTATTTTATTTTTGTTTAAAAACCTTTTTTTTCCCCTTTGAAAATATGTTTTTGTTTGGAAATATATATATTTTTTGTTTTGTTTTTTCTTTTGTTTGGAAATATGTTTGAAAATTGTTTTTAGTTGGAAATTTAAAAAAATTGTTTTAAATGTTTTTGTTCTTTAAAAATATTTTTTTTTGTTTTAAAATATTTTTGTTTGAACATAATTTATTTGGTTTAACAATCTTCTACTAACCATTTTAAATTTGAATATATATATATTTGTTTAAAGTTGTTTTAATTCATTTCTTTTTTTTGTTTTGAACATATTTCATTTGGTTTAACAATCTGTTTTATAATTATTTTAAATTATTAAATTATTTTTTTTCCGTTGTTTGAAAATATATATATATATATTTTTTTTTTGTTAGAATTTCCTCAATTTGCTGATAGTATTTGGTTTTGTTGGAGTAACATTGAGCCCAGTGCAGTGTCTCTCACCATGTTGATGGCTCTGCCGTGGTCAGATTTCTCAGACAGAACTCGGACTCTCTCCTTCAGCAGGTGACAATACGTCACCACGATCTTACAAACATCCTGAAAAATACACACAGAAAACAAGCTGACGCACACCAGCTCCCTGTTAACCTCCCATGTGTGATCGGATCACTGGAAACAGACCGTACCTCTGTGATTTTCACCATGAGCATGAAGGCCTCCTCAGAGTCGGGCCAGGACAGCTGCTCCCACAGTTTGCAGATGGGCTGGATACAGGCCACCAGATCCACTGCTGAGGAGCTGTGTTTGATGGGAACGACACCAGTCTGCAGCGGCTGCAGCTGAGAGGAGACATTCACACAGATCAGGATGATTCTGCTGCCTGAGGATGAAAACGTCCATTAACTCGTAAAAACCCACGTTGAGACTTTTGTCACCGCCCCTTTAAATGTTCATCCAGCTTCATCCTCAACTCAAACTCAACCCATTTAACAATGGTAGTAGTTCAGTAACATGTTCTATATTACAACAATTTAACCTGCTCTGGGAACCAGCAAAGTTATAACTATGATATATGTTGAGGAAATGCAAATAAAATGTGCTACTAAGCAATAAAATAAAATGCCAAGCTGGTTCATTTTCAAATGAGGAATAAATTGACCATAAACGCCCAGAGTGTCATATATGTAACATCACAGATCTCAGGAGATATTGGGAGTAAGTATTTCAGAACAAAGTTTCAGAAATGTGTTCCATGAGGCCTGTTTGGTCTGTTTTATATCCCCATTGATTCCCCTTTAAGGAGAAGCGGGTTCTGAACCAGCAGCACAGGTGTTACCTGGTCCACCTGCACAGCCCGCTCCACCCTGTCCTGAGTGGTGCTGAAGGCCTGGTTCAGCCAGTACGGCAGCGCGTCTCTGAACACCTCATGGAAGTTGGTCAGCTGCAGAAATCCCCTGAAACAACAGAGTTTCAGCTATTTAGTGGACAGGCTGCATGTGGGATGATGTAGAACACTCACCACCAAATAAGGATTCTTCTCTAAAAAACTGGAACAATAATTATAACGTAAAGTCAAAGTCAAAGTGATGGAAAAAAAATATCTGATACAGTAAAGAATAAAATGTTGAAGTCATGAATCAAAATATTTAAGCAGTAATTCAAAATGTTGAAGTAATGTCAAAATATGTAGATACTAAGCCAAGAAATGTAGGTACTGAGTCAAAAATATTGAAGTTGTAAATCTAAATATTGAGATACTGAGCCAACATATTTAAGTAGTAAGTCAAAAATATTTAAATTGTAAGTCAAAATATTTAAATATGAAATCAACATAAGTACTAAATCAAAATATTTAAATACTAAATCAAAATGTTAAAGTACTGAATACATATATATGTACTAAATTAACACATTTAAGCACTAAATCAAAAGTTGTAGTCCTGAATCAATTTAAGTGCTAAATCAACATTAATAAATACAAAATCAACATAAGTAAGGACGAAATAAAATTCTTGATGTAGTAAATTAAAATACTGATAGATATTGAGAATGTTTCTCACTATAATGACATTTTTTATTAACTGATTCTAGGGAGAGGAACTAACTAATTAATTAACCGTTGTAAAAATATCCAACTGAAATAAATAATGTATAAATGATGGTTCAGACTATGGAGGAGGAGGATGAAGAGGAGGAGGAAGATGAGGAGGAGGAAGATGAGGAGGAGGAAGATGAGGAGGAGTAGCAGTTGTGACCTTTTCTGCAGGAAGGCCTTATCCTTGTGGATGTTCTGCAGACTGAGGTAAACAGGGAACAGGCTGTTGGCCAGCGGCCGCTCCATCTGACCCTCCACCAGTGATAAGGTTTCTCTCACTTCCTTTGACAGCTGAGTGGGACGATAAGAGGAGAGACGATGAAGGGAGAGAGAAAACAGAAGAGGAACGATGATGACTGGAACTGTTCCGCTTTACCAAAGAATCCAGCTTCTTGTAGATGACAGTGAAAACATCCACCTGCACAGCACTGTGAGATCAGGAAAGAAACACATTTATCATTACGAGAGTGAAAAATATTGTTGTGAAATGTTTCAGCTTGTTTCCAGCTCACCTGACAAAAACTCTGTTCCAGACGTCCTTGTTGTGTTTGATGTCTTCCTGCACCTCCATGATCAGCCTGGAGAGGGCGCTGACGATCTCTGACAGCTCCTGGAGTCGAGTAACACGATTCACGTGAAATCAAGTGAATAAACTTCAAACCTCAATCTCAGTCAAAGTGAATTCCTGCTTTACCTTCGTCATGGGCTGGTGTAAACCTTTTTTAATGGTGAACCACTCCTCTGTTCCTGACTGAAGGAAAAGCCAAAGCAGAATGAATGACACACTCACAATATGTCTGTACGTAATATTTCTTTAATTATAGCAGTGTAATAATAACATTATTAACATATAATAAATCAGTCATGTTTTTAGTACAATTTATTGAGTCTAATATCAAGAATTATCTTGAATTATTTTCTTCTATTGGCAGATAATTTAGCATATATCACGTTTCCTTTCTTGATTTTGCTAATCTAATATTTTGATTGATATCAACATATTTTTATTGGTATTATGATTAAACTCCTTGACTTTTGTAATCATAATTTGACCTTTAATCTAATATTTTTGACTTTTATTTTAATCTAACTTTGTCATGTTATCTTTTTCCTGAAATGTTTCACTTTCTATCCTGATTTTTTTTCAATTAAATCCTTTTAAGAAAACAAGGATAAACCTTTAAATATGCAGCATTATCTGCAAATCAATTATTGTACCAAAAACAAGATATTTCCCATTTCCTCGGTACCCTGCAGAGTAGTAATATTACTGACCTGTATAGCATCACTGACTTCATTGTGCAGATCAAACTCTGCTGGGTTCAGTTTCTGAAAAGCCTGAGTTTTACATATCTGGACCAAGATCCTGGAAATAATACAACACATGTCGGTGGCTACAGATCTATATCTATATATGTAGAAACACTAAAATAACCACTCAATAACAAGGAAAAGTCATGAACTGAACATGTTACTCAAGTAAAAGTACCAAAGTATTATTAGCAAAATGCAGACTGAGTTGTGTTATTATAGTAAATTATACTATGTGAGAGTATTTGAATGTTTTAGTTTATTGACGTGGAGCCAATTTGGGATACTTTGGGTGGAGTAATAGTAAAAGTGCTGCATCATAATATTTGGCACCTTTTACACAAATTTCAAAAAAGAAGAGCAGCAATTTAATAGAACATAATGTTGTTGTAACTTGTACAATGACAATAAACTCATTCATTCTGTAAAATATAAAATCTGCATCTGCTTAAATTAACACCAAATGAGTGTATATTTACTCATTAAACACATTTCCTTATGTTTAATAAGCCGTACCTGAGCAGTGTGTGTAGTTTAGGCGTCTCTTTGGGAGTCGGAGGGAAAATGTCTCTGTATTTGGACACGAGACAGAGTCCGTACTGCAGGAAACCATGAAGAGAATCACCCAGTTCCTGTTTCTGATCACAAAGTGCAAAAAAAGGAGCTTAAAGACAAGATCTGAGATTGATATTTGAATAGAGTCACCGGGGATTTCTGTCATTAATCAGCTGCCTACAGATGAAAACACGTTTGGGTACAGAACTCACCAAACTTTGACTAGTAGACACATTTTCAATTATGATTAGGTCTAAATAAAACATCACAGATGTGTCTACAGCCCTGGTTGTGCATCACTGCATTTACAACATTGTGTGTGTAGGACTCATGTTACTAAGTCAATGTTAAACAGGCCAGTATGATTAAAGCTTGTTTGGTTTGTGTTTGCCAACTTTTTGGAACATTTTAATAGAAAAATTGTATTTTGACATTATTTAGACTATTTCTTACTGGTCCAATAGTCATAAACACTTGCCTGAAACATATTTGTCCACTCACATAATAACGAGTGTTAACCATTTAAATAATATCCCTTTGAGGTACATTTAGAACATTTAAAACATATGATTAATTGGCAAGTGGCTTAATCTGAAGGCTGATAATATGCATTATTGTTGATTATTGGTAGCTTCTTGATTTTTCTCTCACGTTGCACCAGGATTGCTGCATTTAAATGTTCATTTTTTTCTAGGAGGGTGTGTTCCTTGCCCTGAACTGAAATGACGCCACTGATGTGACAGGTTGCAGCATTAATGGAGAGCTCCCACCTGCTGGTAGGGCAGCTCCTGCTGGTGCCAGTGGTATTCTATACTGGTGAGCTCCTGGAACAGCACAGACGAGTCCACCTCCAGACTCTGGTACAGTTTGCTGTAAGCCACCCACTTCCTGTCAGGAGGATACGGTCACAAACACACTCAGACAAACACTGGACACACACTGAAAACACTGTCAGGATATTAATTACGCTGTGGAACTGTAGCACAATATGTTTATATCATTAATCAATACTACTGAAAGCTGCTGAAGTAGAATACTGTGTTATTATTATTATTAAACAAAACAGTGGTATATTCCAGTCCAGTGGTTCTTCAACATCACATGTTGTCTACCAATTAAGTTATAGATTATTGATTTTATTCAGTGGATATTCTGTCTAATAAATGTTAGAAAATGTTGAAAAGTATTCATTAAATTTAAAAAGGATTTTCAAATATCTGTGTCTGATTAACCCCCAAATGTTCATTCATCATATCTGAGAAGCTGAAACCCGCTGATTTAATTTAATTTATTTTTTTTGCATAAAATAATTATTCACTTATCAAAATAGTTGCTGATTAATCTTCTGTTGATCAACTCATTAATTGCAGCTCTAGAAAGACCTATTTTATTTTATTTTAATAACTTTTGAAGTTGTGAGAAAATAAAATACAGTGACATGCTAAACTAGGAAAAAATTAGAAGAAGGTGTTTTTTTTCTTTCCTGCATCCTATCATGTTAGGACCCCTATGATTAACCCAGCGACCCCTTGCGGGGTCCTGACCCGCAAGTTTGGAACCGCTGCTCTAGATGTACCACTGGTGCTTACGCCAGGTCCTGCAGAAAAGGTGAAAGGTCGTTCTGTGTAGCGTAAAGCTCCAGCAGCGTCTGGGCCTCGCCGCACAGTTCCCCTTTCCACGGCGCCGAGCTCTGACAGGAACCAAACACAGTTTAGTAGCAAGAAACAGAGAATTTAAGAATCAAGATTTAAAGCGAACTCTGTCCTTTACCTGCTGCTTGGAGATGTAAGCCTGAACAAACTGCTGCAGCATCCCGCAGTAGTTGCTGTAAGCACTTTGACTGTTGCTCAGCGTCTTGTCCCTCTGTCAGTCACATTATACAAAGAGTTAGTTTGTCCCTAACGAGTACCCTTACGATTATAGATTCATCATTAAAGTGTCATTAAGTGACTGTAGATGTATGGAGGCCATGAATTCCACTTCCTGTTTAACACTTGTAGCTCAGACACCTGCTTTTTACAGATATTTTAACTATTTTCATGCATATGGCTTAATACTTGCAATAATACTTTGCAAGTTTTGGTGAAATTTTCAGTTTTGCTATCAGCTATTATAATAGGTCCAAATGCTCTGTGTAATCCATTACAATAATTAAGGTATATACAGTTTTTGCCATTGACCCCCTTTAAAACCACAATTATTTTTGATTTCCTTAAAAGCACCCTTCTATCCCACTAGTTTGTATTAAAATATAAATAAATAAAATCCCACTAGGTAATTTTTTAATGAAAAAACACCATAAATGTGCATATTGTGATCAAACTGGCATTTAACGTAAAATCCTGAAAACGTTGAAATGATTTTCACGGTCAAGACTTAAATTAAGACACAAATAGACAATAGACAAAAAAAGTGTTGATGGGATGGGATGATGTTGATGGGAATATTAAGTGTTGAGATCACCACAAGATGTTTCACTTGTGTAATAAAACACATTTTTTTCATTTATTCTAATAGGATCTTATCTATCAATGTGTATATATATATATAAAACTCTAAGAAGGTCACATGATGGATATCAGAATATCAGAATCTACCGCTTTGTGGATAAATTTGAGATTCAGGTGGCACTGGCCGCGATTGGGATAGGTCTCAGTTCTTGGCTCCAGGTAGTACCAGCTGTCTTCTGTGCAGTGCAGATCCTAAAGGTGAGACGAGAAGAATGGATTTGACATCAGAAAGATTTGTGAAGAGGAAGAAAAGCATTCTGTAAAGTTTGTTCATGTATTACCTGTAGTTTTAGGATGATGTGTCCCAAAAAGTCATCGGTGCCTTTCTCCTTTTTGGCATCTTTGATCATCCTTCAAAGGAAAAACACAAATTCAAAGGTTCTTACATTGGTTTTGTCAACTGTTTGAGTCGGACAGAGAGTTTCATACCTTCTCAAGTTATTCAAGTTGGTTGTGAACTCCTCTAGTTTCTGAGTGAGTGAAACCTCTTCATCTTTATCCCTGAAACAACAGCACCACAAATGCAGTAAAAACAATGATTTCATAGCAGACAAGTGAAGATAAGTGGATAAATGAGATAAGTGATGAGTGTTTTTCTCACCACATCTCCAGGTGGA
Source organism: Lepturacanthus savala (assembly GCA_030544235.1). Lineage (NCBI taxonomy): Eukaryota > Metazoa > Chordata > Actinopteri > Scombriformes > Trichiuridae > Lepturacanthus > Lepturacanthus savala. Next base: position 10,111,309 of record CM060471.1, read on the forward strand.
AGCTGGTGCTGGCGATGTCTTCAAACTCTCTGAACAAAACACAACAATAAAACAATAAGGAAATGCAGGTTCATGGATTTTTGGGACCTTAACACATATTTAGACTTACAGTATAAAGGTTTGGTTCCAGATGGGGTTCAGAGTCTGTTTCTTTATGTCTGTCTGGAAGATTTTGTCATTCGACGCGGTGTCCTTTAACACAAATTTACATGGTTTTGCTCTGCCGTGGCATTTCTGACTCTCTTTGTCATCCTCCAGGATGGACAGAAGACAGTATGGGTCACTGAGACCTGCACAAACACACCAGAGAGCTCAGAGTTACCAGGAGACTTCACAGAAAGGCTCAAATCAAACAGAGCCGACGAGAAGTGAATGTGAGCGGATAGAATCTACAAAAGAGAACAGAAAATCACATGAAACACTACAGGAGTGCAGAATATTAGCAAGGTAGTGAAACACTTCTGTATCGTGAAGTGATTTGAAACAAATGAGTCAACCACACTGATTCTATAGGTGGAAATAAAGTAGTTTCAAGGGATGGACTGGAACACATAAATGTGAGTTTTATCTCTTAATTCAGGGGTTAGGGCTGGGGGTTAGGCATTAGGGGTGAGTTGTTAGTTGTTAGGGGTTAGGAATTAGGGGTTAGCAGTAAGGGGTAAGGCATTAGTGTTAGGAGTTAGCCATTAGTGTTATGAGTTAGCCATTAGTGTTAGGAGTTAGCCATTAGTGTTATGAGTTAGCCATTAGTGTTAGGTGTTAGCCATTAGTGTTAGGTGTTAGCCATTAGTGTTAGGTGTTAGCAGTTAGGGGTTAGCCATTAGTGTTAGGTGTTAGCCATTAGTGTTAGGTGTTACCCATTAGTGTTAGGTGTTAGCAGTTAGGGATTAGGCGTAAATGTTAGGAGTAAAGGGTTAGGGGTTAGGATTACCCACCACTCACGTCCTTTCCCAGAATCCCCTTGGCTTCCTTCACTGTGGCCATCAGACAGTAAACAGGAGGCTGTAAGGTTCAAACAAACATTCAGAAAAACATTTTGGGCTGAGTCAGAAATGCAGGCGATAACTTCTACCACTGATGGACTTCATGGAAGCAGCAGAAAGTTCAGATCCTCAGTATCAGATAAATATAAATAGATATTCAGGTCTTCCACTGGAACAAACACTTGTTTTCTCACCACTGCTTTCTGCACGCTCTCCTCCAGGCTGTGATGCTCTGACTCTGTCATTGTGAAAGCCTGGTAGATATGAGAGGAAACAGAAATCTCAGTAAACCGTCATTCACCAACACACTGGTGGAGTTTTAGTGGTGTTGAGCTGTGAAGTGGAGGCGTTCACCTCTTTGATATACTGGTGAAGCTGGATGTCTGTGAAGACTTCCGATGATGACGGTTTCCCCATCTTGTGAGCGATGGTGTACAGCAGCTCCGTATACAGCGGCTTCAGCTTCACACACAAACCAATACAGTGAGAAACCCCCTTACAAGAAAACAGTCTGTTTTATGTGTAGGACATTAATAACGATACCTCCTGCTCCTTCTTCCTTCGTGCTTTCTCTTCAGGGTTTTCAGCTTCCTTAAAATCCTAAAAAGAAAACATGAAATCTGTGATTCTGTTTGGTATTCATTTAAATTTGATAAGTTTGAAAGTCACGTACCCTCCTGTCTCGATTTTTCCTCGTCAAACCCAGTTTACGAACATGGCCAGGTGACAGCTGTCAAGAGAAAAATGGGAAAAAAAGGCTAAATATGACATAGACAATAGACATTTGTAGTACCAGTCACTTTAACATTACTGCTGACAATTTCCAACCATGCTGTCTATATTAAATATGTGAATAGGATCTTTTTCTTATTCTCTAAACAGCCATAGATTTCAATTTTTTTTCTATGCAATATACTATTTTGTAAATAGGCTATCATAATGAATGGTGCACTGCAAAAAATAAATATAATGTTTTTGGTACAGTAAGTCCAATAATGAGTAAAAATGTCTTTCATTATCTAATTTAATGGCAGATAATGTTGCTTATTTCAAGCTTTTTTTTCCTTGATTTTGGTCGATTTATGGTTTTATTTCTTAAAACCAGATTGAATTAAAAAATAGTTCTTAGAGGACACGAGCGTTTTGTCTCCTAGAGGAGCAGGTGACCAAACTGACCAAACTGATTGATTAATCAATGAATTATTAATATAAGGGTTCAGCTCTAGTCTCGATACTAAAAAAAGAAGCTAAAATCATTTTAAAAACAATAGTTTGGTCCATTAAGACCAGCAGCTGATAATCAGCAGCTGATGTGTTTTACCTGTTTGAGTCTTTGTAAAGCATCTTCCTGTAATACAGAAGACAAGTTTCAATACAGAACTATATAATAATACAGACAATAACACAATTACCATTGTTGATGCCGTGGTGGACAAAGTACTCACATACTTAGTAGAAATACTGTCAAAAATACTCAATTAAAAGTAAAATTCCTGAATTCAAAATGTAACTTGAGTAAAAGTAGAGAAGTATCATCAGCAGAATGTACTCAAAGTATCAGAAGTAAAAATACTCATTATGCAGATTGTGTTATATTATTATTATTATATTATAGAATATAATATTATTTGTTTTATAACTAACAAAAAGAGAATTTTAAGGTTTAAGTTCATCAATGTGAAGACAATTTTAGATACGGATAGATTAATAGTAAAAGTACTGTGTCATATTAGATATATGTGTGACACATGTTTGTTTAATTGTTTCTACACAAAAGCAGAAAAGATTCACAATTTAAACAGTAAGAATATAAATATTTATATCATTTCATCTCAAATCTGCATTTTAAAAGTAATGCTGTCATAAATGTAGTGAAGCATAAAGTAGCATTACATGGAAATGCTCAAATAAAATACGGGTAATAACACTTTAGTAAATGTATTTAGTTACTCTCCAGTTGAATTATAGGCAACTATGTCTTCATAAGTTATAAAAATGCAAAGTTAAGTACATAGAACAACAAACACCATCTATTTGCCTTGTCTCAGTGAGGAACTTCCTCTAATGCTGATAAAGAAACTGAGATGGAGGCAAGAATGAGGCAATAAAACAACCCACTATTTATACAAACTCACTTTAAAAGGAAATTCACTATCCTGAAAACAGGAGCTCATGTAAATGCACCTGTCATTCACGTAATATTTTCATATGTTTGCATGCAACAGGGATGTTTGAAAACTCAGTGAAGCTCAGAGAAACTAGTTTCAAGATGTGTTCACTGACAACAACTGCAACGCAGCAACAGAAAACACATGTATGTTGTGTCTGCATCACATGATCTAAGCAAACATACAGAAAACTGCAGAATAATTGTGAATCATAGTCACAGGAACTTGAAATAACTGTTTGGAAAAAACATGACTCATTGTGGAAACATTTTTAACATCACAGTATATCTGATCATCGGTTTGGGGGATTTTCAGTCTTTTTTTTTTTTTTTTTTGCAAAAATAAAAAAAAACAACAACAAATCTTAAAAGTGTGAATCTGTCTATTGAAGATTTTAAAAGATTTTTTAAAGTTTTGTCATCATCACAACATAAAGAACTCTGTAGTTAACTGTCAGAGACTAAATGCAGCAGGTATGGAGCATTAGTTTTCATATTTTAACAGTGAGAATCTCTACCTGTCCAGGTGTCTGCAGCAGTTTGTCTCCTGTCCCGCTGGGTTCAGGTTGACCTGACATCACGATGCTGATTTTAGATCCACAAACACGCTGCTGGTGTGTTTGAGCTGCTGCTGGTGTGTGTGAGCTGCTGCTGGTGTGTGTGAGAGTCAGATAGGGAAGCTGTGTGTGAGATGTGTCGATGAACAATCACACAGCAACCGGAAGTCATCACTTCCTGTAGAAGGTGGTAACATCACACACACACGCACACACACGCGCACACGCATGCACGCACACGCACGCACACACACACACACGCACACACTGAAAGCTGAAGGAAAAAAACCCAACTTACTGGCTATTTGGCTGTAATCATCATTTCTCAACTGCTATTGAATTTTAATTTAGGTATTTTTTGGTATTTTTGTATTATTATATGTATGTGTGTATTATTAATTATTTTTGTACTTGTGCCTCATTAAAAACTAAGTAACTGCACAACATTAACGTGCCCTAAAGATCAATGAGATGATATAAGTTGTGTATTTTGTTTGCTGTGCTTTGTTTATGCATTTAGAGGATTTATTCATATTGTGGTCACTGCACTGCGACACATCTATATGATGTGAATCTGTATGTTCTATTCTCTTTATATCTACCTATACCTACACCCAACATATCTCTATTGTTGAGAAAGCCCTAATGCAGTTATATTTAGTTGAATATATGTGTGTAACCGCACCTCTTTCTATTTATTCATGTCTGCTGATACTAATTAATATTCATTATTCCTCTCTGGGAGTTTGTGAATGAACTCATTATCAGGCCTGTTTGCAACTTACAGTAAAGACCAGCGTTTCTCAGAATGAGACCAGGATGCAGAAATACCCCCACACACTCAATGCAACATCACATTAGTAACAGAGGGGGTCTTTGTTTGGTGGGCACACACACACACACCCACACACACACACACATGCACACACGCGCGCAAACACACACACATATATATAAACATTTATAATAAGTACTCAATAGGGTTTTAATAAATATATAACTATATAGGTAATGAACTATATTTTGTATTATAAGAAGATTTACATGAGTAATTGTCAGGGATATTTCTCTAAAGATATAGACTTGTGTGTGTTATAAACTATAGAGTATTGGTCAGCAATGAAATGAAAGTAATAATACAAATGTGTTTGCTTCCTGAGGTTCAGAGATGAAAGAAAAACTAACAGAGTTGCATAATCAGAAGTCTCCTTCCTCGTTTATCACAAACGCCTGCTGACTCTTAATTATGTCACTCACCTAGTTGTGCAGATGTTTTAATGGCACATGATGTTATTTCTCATCGAAAGTAAAGCACATTATAAAGCAGAAAGATATTGTGTCCCAGGAACACAAATGCTATGTAGCAATTCAGGATCTGTTGGTTAAAGGCGGGGAACCTACGGTGGCAGACAAGGACAAATGTGCTGTAATGGCCCATATTATAATTATTAATACAGTTTATTCCTGATTTAAGTGTTGAATTGATATTTTTGTAGTCAGTTATTATATTTTATACAAGATTTATTCTATATAAATTACAATAATACAAATTTAATCTATATAAAAATAAGTAATGATTATTATTACCTATTATTTTAATAATAATTATCATTTTCAGATATGTAAAATGATTTGTCCAGTGTTTAATCACTTCTTTTGCACAAAATGTTTCACTATTATTTATTTATTTGTTTTTGTCTGCTTGTTTGTCTCATTATTTCTTATTACGTGTTTGAAATAAAGATTTTAAATCTAAACCACACATACAGTGTCACACATGAAGAGGGACAAAATGGAATTAACAGTATTAGGACAGAACAGTGCAGATAAAGTTATCCAACTGATGTTTTGCTGTTAAATGTGGTAACAATTCACTTCCTTGTGGTAATACACAGGATATGACGTAACCACCACTACAGTCTATGGTCCACATGAATGACACTAGACTTAATGACATTAGACTTAATTAATTGTCTTTTTTGAATCCATGTGGATTACATGAAATAATTCTTAGTGTGCATTCACTCTTTTTGTTTTTCATGAGCAGTAATGTGCCCATGTAGATGTTGAATTTGATAAGAAAAATATTTTTAAGAGAACTTTGTTGAATTGGGGCGACACGGTGGTGCAGGGGTTAGCGCTGTTGCCTCACAGCAAGAAGGTCACAGGTTCAAGACCTCCTTGGTCCTGGGTCTGGGACCTTTCTGTGTGGAGTTTGCATGTTCTCCCCGTGTCTGCGTGGGTTTTCACCAGGTACTCCGGCTTCCTCCCACAGTCCAAAAACATGCTGAGGTTAATTGGAGACTCTAAATTGCCCATAGGTGTGAGTGTGTGAGTGAATGGTGTGTGTGTGCGCCCCACGATTGGCTGGCGACCATCTGGGGTGTATCCCTGCCTCTCGCCGTAACGCGCTTGGATTGGCTCCAGCAGACCATGTGACCCTAATGAGGAATAAGCAGGTATAGAAAATGACTGACTGACTTTGTTGAATTGCAATTATAAATGCAGTATAAAATAACAATCTGTTTTCACATTCAAAATTACTAATAATATCATTAGGTCAAATTGTTATGGAAACTCCAGTCTTGTTATATAATAATTCTCGGTGTCTATTCTGAAATGCATTTTTTGCATTAGTGAAAGAAACAATGCAATATAATAACAACAACAAATAATTAGGAGAGACTAGTAGAATAAAAAAGTGCTGATGTTTATTGAGCAATGATTTTGTAAAATTTGAAGCTATAAATATTTATGAATTTTTATTTTTTTATTTGTATTTATTAGTTTTTTACTTACATCTTTACTGTGTATATTTGATTATATGTTTGAACAAACATAAAATCAGCTTGCAAATATTTCAGGTCAGACATTCAAATAAAACACAGTAATGAAAGGTAATTAAACTAATAAAGTATCTAAATATAAAAATAAATAACATGCATATCAATAATATCAATATACATTAATAAGGGTTAATTATTATTATTATTATTAATATGGCTACAGAAAAGAGTTGTCTATAATATGAAAGTGTTGGATGTATTATAAGACCATTCTTATGATACATCCATCGTTCAGGCGCATGGGTGAAATTATACGTCTACGTCTGTGACGTCACGCCGTGCGTCAGAACGTAAGGCGGAAAGGCAGGTGCAACATCACAACATCTACCGAGCTGGAGACAGACAGGCCTGCTGCAGGTTCTCTGATAGACAAACACCGGTACCGTCCTTCTGCTCTGCTGCCGGTGACCGTGAGCAGGTCCAAACATGACTCTGAACCAGAACCACTCGGAGGGAGGCGGAGTCATCATCAACAACAGCGAGAGGTAACGGTATCGGTAACGGCAACACTAACTTCCACCGGAGAAGCAAATTTCTTTTTTCCCTAGGATGATTCTGGTATGACCCGCCCTACGCTGCCTCTGATAGGCTAGTACTCGTTGCCTTCATGGGTCGGATTGGTAAAGTTTAGGCATGAGGAACGCGATTGGTTAAGGTGATGGTGAGAATTCAGGATAAACCAATCAGAGGCGGAGTAGGGCGGGACATTCCTGAATCATCCTAGGAAAAAATATTGGCCGTTGGGAAGCTAGTTATGCTTAAGCGTTACTTAACATATTATACAAAGTATTTTACTGCAAACTAACGGGATATTAAAAATAAAATCAATTGTAGAGTAGCTCATAATTTGTGCTAAAACAACACAGCATATATGACTAGAAGCTAGCTGACATGCTGAGCTACATTAATGGTTTATGCGCTTCTAACGGGACTTATATCACGGAACCGGGTCACAGCCGAACCCAGCCTTACATATAAAAGGGTTCATTTAACATCAGGAAAACGCCGATCTTCTACACCATATATCTTGCAATCTGGTGATTAAAAATACAACATTTTCTATTTTTATGCATCGATTTATGCAATAAATATCTTTATTTATGTCAAGAAAACCACTTTTCAGGCATCACTGAAGATATAACATAACAGAATACCGTTGCTTTCATATATTTACTCTCCCGTAAATCAACTTCCCTCATTTAATATTCAGTAAACACACATACAGGAATGATTTACCATATTTTGTTACTTTATATTTGTCAAAATAAAAGTCCTCTGTCATACATTTTAATATATAAGTGGTGCAAGGCACAGGCAGGAAAACACACTTGAAACATGCAGACAAACTGATGATCAAAACATGACTTAAATACACAGAATAAATACCAATGAAACATCGGTGAGAGGAACAAGGCACAGGTGAGACATGAGGAAATCAACAAAGGCGAAAAACACAGGAAGTCAAGAGGCAACAAAACATAAGAAGATGCTTTAGAACATAAAACAGCAACTAGACAGAAATACGGCAGAATCATGTCAGTCATCTTGTCATGTTTTATTTATTAGAAAAGATAAATGTATGTGTTCTAAATATTCACGTCTCCCCACTGTCAGTCAACCAGAGCTTCACGTGTGGTTTACATATTTACTTGTTTTGAAAACATTATTTTATGAAGGTGAAACTTTATTTAATGATATTGATTGTATTTGTAACAGTAACACCGTGCTGCTGCAGCATTGCTTTACTGTCTGCAGCATCTGCAGTCTGGCCTGCTACTGTGCTACTGTAAATAAAGTCAGTGAGTCAGTTAACATGATTTAACAGCAGCGGCGGATTCTTCTGTTGCCGTAATGCTAAACCTGGAATCATGACATGTACTCTAACACTAATCCTTTGACTGTTAATCCTATTTACAAAGAGCCTGTGATGGGACATTTTTGGTAACTGGACAGTTGCACAATAACACCCATGTTGTCATTTAGTACATATTATGGAACTTAGGGGTGAGTCATGTTGTTCTTCATGCAAAATCCTGTATAAATAACTTTAAAGGTGAATTTCGTCATTTTTCAACATTGAGTCATCGGAGCATAAATTTCTAATTTGGTTTAGTATTGAGCAAGAAGCAGCAGCCGACTTCATAGCCATTACATGTACTGTAATTCATTGATCTTGGAAAGGGTCCATTTGCAATATTATGCTATTACATTATCATTATATCATCAGCGGCATTAAATGGTCTTAAAATTATAATTATATTATTTATCACAATTATTATATACAAAGTAGTTATTGTGGCAGATCTACTGTCATGTAATGTCCAGAAAAACTGGTCTGAAAAGTGAATCCTGTTCGTCATTTTGTAAACTGAACATGCAACATGATGGAATATGAGTGAAAATAATAGAAACTCATTCTTTTCTGATCAAATTTCAGTGTAAATGCGATTAACGGGCTGTACTCTTGTGTTCCGTCTCCAGTGTGCTGATGAACTATGATAACGTGGAGCTGCTTTTCTGTGATGCCGACACTCTGCCTGAAGCCTTCAGAAAGAGCAAGAAGGGAAACATTTACCTAACTCCATACAGGGTGAGGAAAAACACACATATACATAGAAATGTTAGGTGGTGAAACTGTGTCCTAAGTTGCTCTTCTTTTTTCCTGCAGATGATCTTTCTGGCTAAAGGTCGGGATGCTCTTCAGTCCTTCATGATGCCCTTCTACCTGATGAAGGGCTGTGAGGTCAAACAACCAGTGTTGGGAGCTAATTACATCAAAGGCACCATCAATGCAGAGCCTGGAGGTGTGTGTGTGTGTGTGTGTGTGTGTGTGTATTCCTGCAGTTGACTTGTATAGTTATTGAATACTATAATATTCTGCTAAATGGTGGGTCTACTGTGTGCTGTGTTGTCTCTGTGCAGGCGGCTGGGAGGGCAGTGCTACGTTCAAGCTCATCTTTGCTGCTGGAGGAGCCATCGAGTTTGGCCAGTACATGCTGCAGGTCGCAGCTCAGGGTACGAAGCAGCACTAACTTTATCAGAAACATTCAGCCTTCAAAACCATGAAGATATTTTCTTTTTGACACAGTCCGATATTGAGTAGAATTACGTATCAGGAAAAAAAAGTTTGAAAAAGACAAAATTACGAGATGAAAGGGCAATTGATACAAATCAAGGGAAAAAAAGAACAAGATATTTTCATGATGGCAGTGCAGATAACGATCTATTGTTGCTTCATCTTTTGTGTCTTCAAAAACATGAAAATATTTTATTTTTGACACAATTAGTTCAATATTGAGTAGAATTATCAGGAATTATCTCATTCCATTAGTGATCAATTTCATATTCAATGTTTTTTTTTTTTTTGATTTTGGTCAATTTTGTTTTAAGAAAGGAGATAAAATTATAAAAAGACCAAAAACTATGAGATGAAAAGATAATGAAAATGATAATTAAAAGAATCAAGGACCAAAACTCAGATATTTTCATGTTGGCAGTACAGATATTTATCTATTGTTCCTTCATCTTTTGTGTTTTTGTCTACAAAAATGTTAAAATATCTTGTTTTTGACAAAACTATTCTAATATTGAGTAGAATTATCAGGAATAATCATATTCCATTGGCAGATCATTGTCTTAATTTCATGTTTTTTTTCTTGATTTTGGTAAATTTTGTTTAGTAATGTTTTAAGAAAACAATATCACACTCTAAAAAGAAATAGATCTTTTGTTTTGTGCCTTCACAAACCTGAAAATATCTTTCTTTTGATACAATTAGTCCAATATTGAGGAGAATTATCAGGAATTATCTGATATTGGTATATTGGTCAATTTTATTTTGTAATGTTTTCAAGAAATATTACAGAGAAAGCAAAACGAAATTCTAAAAAGCTAAAAATAGGAGATGAAAAGACAAGTGATACGAATCAAGACTTCGATATTTTCCTGTTGGCAGTGGAGATAATGATCTATTGTTCCTACGTCTATTGTTTTGTGTCTTGCAGCATCCAGAGGTCAGCCGGTCACTCCCGGGTTCGGAGGATGTCCGTACATGGCCAACGGCGCCTTCGCCTGCCCCCCTCCCCCCGCCAACGGCATGTACCCTGCCGGACCTCCGCCTGGCTACTCCTACCCCAACCCCCCTCCTGCAGGTAGAGGCTGTGACGCACCTACAGACACACTCAGTGCACTGTTCTCGCCATCTGACTCATGTGTGTTCCTGCTGTCCAGGTGGATTCTACCCCAGCCCCCCGGCGTTTGACGCCTCAGCGGCCTACATTCCTCCGCCTCCCTATTCTGCTCCTCTGGGCCAGCAGCCCCCACATGACCCGGACCTGCCCTCCTCAGCCGCAGGTGAGTCTCCGGCTGTCACCGATACTTAACCAAATCACCGCAGGTGTCGCTGGAACAATAAACAAGTGAGACCTCTGAGCTTCATCTTCGGGGCTGAATTACACGTCAAGAATCATTTAATATCTTTGCATATAATTGTTTATGGTGCTTCAAAATTGTACCTAACTTCAATGTGTAGTTGTTTAGTTTACAGTGCTTCTAGGCAATAATTCAATGTCACCATTTATCAGCATTCAGTTGTTTCATGATGATGTAATCATCATCTAAAATATGGATTCCATATTCCAATTCCATGTTCCAGTTGTGCAGGGTTCCTACAAAGTATTAAATTTGTTCTGTGTAAGGAAACTTTTATGGCTGTATTCATCACACAAAAAAAGGAAAATTAAATCCTAGAACTTTTTTCAACTAATTTTGGGTTCCTAGGAGGCTAAAATATACGGAGAAACAATAATATAACCTTATTTATTCAGTATGTTAAAGGGATAGTTCAACATTTTTGAAAATTCACCCATCATCATGATTAGCATGTTGGCTGTTTCCAGACCAGCGGAGCAGAGCTGTGAGCTGCTCATGTACTACTATGCGGCTAATGGTATTTTTTGGTTTCCCCTCATAAAACTCAGCAAATACACAATCCAGCAACTCCCAAACACTGTGGTGGACGAGTTGTGACCTACGCATTAACCACACTATGAAATGTGTGGGAATGCGATAACGTACATGGAGCTGCGTTAAACATGAGCTTTCGAGATCACTCCTTAGAGCAGCGTGTCTGGAGTTTAAAGTCCAGCTTTACATTTACCTTGAAAACAGTTCCATCTCGTATTGTTCTGTTATCTCATAGCATCGTGAATGTACAGGTCAACTCGTCCACCACAGCGTTTGGGAGTTGCTGGATTGTGTATTTACTGACTTTGATGAGAGAAACTAAAAAAATACCATTAGCCATATAGTAGCAGCGGAGCAGCTCACGGCTCCGCTCAGCTGGTATTGACATAAAAAGGTAAAGCGCCTGCTGCTTTGACGATGGGAATCATGACGATGGCTGCATTTTCAAAAATGTTGAACTACTCCTTTAAGAGAAACTGGCCAGTTATATATATTCAGATATCAAGTTTGTTTGAAAAATCAAATGAAATCTAATATAATCTAGTGGAATATAAAAAACAAACAAAATCAGTTATTTGGGGTTTTACTTGACACATTTGGAGAGTTTTATTGATTGAGCGTGAAATGAATTCTTTACCCCAGAATCATGTCTGACTAAAGCTTTTATGAGGAGCTTTTATCCATCCTCACCGCGCTCCAGTCGTCTCGTGGCTTCATGGTAAGTAAACCATGTTGAATTAATTAAACTCTCCCTCCTCCCTTCTCTCGCCGTCTCTGTCCCAGCGGAGGCCAAAGCAGCCGAGGCAGCAGCGAGCGCCAGCTGTGCTACTCTGCCTCCGTCTTCACATGTGTACCTGCCACAGGTGAGCTGCCCTCCAGCTGGTCTGAGTGCTGCTGTTTGCTGATATGGTCGTTTAAATCAAAAATGATGTATTTCTGCCAAGTCTGTTCTGTTAGACGCTGATAAATCTGCACACTGGAACTTTTAAAACATGCCAATACACATACAAGGTGAAAAAAGCAAAGAGGTATTTAATTCATCCTCTTCAAGTGTAAACTGAATAATTCTTTTTAATTGGACTTATTAGACAAATAAGACACTAATTAACAGTATAAGTTTGATGTTCACCTGCATCTCAACAGGATTTACAGCACATTTATCATTATGAACACTCAAAACTAATAATACAATAACAGGAAACATGTATACTTGAGTTCAACACAGGATTTACAGCAGCTCAACATTCATCTGTTAACAGGATTCAACCAATTAAGGCAACAGCAGCATATTATTTATAGATAATTATAAATAAGGTAGGTCTTCTGCACCAAATAAGTCTCTAATACAAGTCTTAAAATGATTGATAGCAAGATATACTGAAATACTGCTATATATACTTATATAAGGAATAATTTTAAACTAGTCTTACCATTTGTGGATCTTGAGATGTTTTTCTGGCTTTGGCTCGTGCAAAATCCTCCACGTCGTCATCAAAAAAAAAAGTCAGTGACATGTCCTTAATCGATTTGATGCCATTTTAGTCCTCAAATTATTTTGAAATGGTGGACAGCCAGAGAAAGAGGCTCCGCCCCCAGCTGCTGGCGAGTCAGAAACAACCACAGTGAATATAACTATTCAGGAAGAGGTTTGTATATATTTTATGAGTGTAAGTTTGAAACGTTTTCATCAAGCTCTGAATAGATTACCCTCTGCCTCTTAGGGAGCTTTCACACCACAAGTTTGATGTTTTTAGTCTGCACCAAGCAATAAAATGTTTACTAATTAGCATCTAGATTCCAGCGTGGTCCGCTTTCACACCTGCAAACCAACCAAAATTGGTCCGATTGACATGTCATCAGTGTTTATCTTCGGGATGAAGTAAACGCTAATTTATATTGGTCATTTTTGGAAAAATATCCAATTCCGAAATTAGCTGTGGTTGCATCTAGAGAACAATCTGCTGATGCACCGGAGTCGCATGGCGCATTATTTCAGGCAGAGGAGACGTGCTATTTTCAGACCCACAAGTTAGGCTATAAAATAATTAGTATCCCTTCGTTGGGACCCGAGTTCACTGGAGGGACCACACCAAAGTCTGTCATTTGGTGCTGAGTCTAGCAGACCGAGACCACGTCTTAGAGGTCTCAGTCCGCCTGAGTGCGATTGATTCTTTCAAATTCACTAAAAAAAAACTAAGCACCTTTGGTTCCAATGGGCTGTTTGGTGCCAGCTGCTGTTGGTGTAAATGGAACTGATACTATCCTCTCCTCCTCAGGACAAGCCTCCTCCCTACTCTCCTCCAGAAGACAAGAAGAACCAGTAGAGCTGCTTTTGTCCCACCATCGTTCCCGTCTTCACTCTTCTTTCCTACTAACTGGACATGAAGAAGGCTGAAGCTTTCCTTATCAGCATCACTTATTTTTTTGTCGTCTTCCTTGACCAATTCTAAGTCCTTTTCCCACCATTCCATCGCTTTCCCACCTCAGCTCATTCCTTTTAATAATCGGTCTCAGAAGCACCTTAACTCGTTGGGAAATAGTAAAAAAAAAAAAAAAAGGTCTCCGTAGCTGTGAGAGAAATAAGGATTGTTCAGGCTAAAGATGTCAGAGGGCTGTTATGGAGGCTTTTTCTCAAAACTTTGTAGCCTGGTTAGCTTTTATTGCCTTGCAAGTGTCCCAAGAGTCATACTGCCACCCTGAACTGTAGATTTAGCTCCGCTGTGATGCTCACTTATAATTTTCTACAACTGACCATCACCCCCAGACTAAATGGAGCGATTACTTTGCTGAAACGACCCAGAGGCTAAGCTAAATGCAGTCTTTTATTTTTCTATAATTTTGTGTGTACAGGCTTTTAATATATAGACTTTTGAAAAACGAGATATTTTCTCAAGAACACTAAACCTAGAGAAGAATTAAAAAAAAAAAAAAAAAAAAAAAATGCTTTTGTAAAGAGGGGCTGCCTGCAGGGTGGTCTGGTCTGCTTTGACATATTTGTTGGATGAGAGGACCACAAAGATTAGATCCGCCAGCAGCAGTGGATCCCTGATCCTGGATTAGAGCTGAGAGTAGAGGGGGGGTGGCCGGGGCCTGGAGGGACGTGCTGCCAGGAGGGATTATCTTTTATAACGTGCAGGAGCAGAGCAGTCGCCCAATGATGTCACTTCCTGTTTTGTCACGCCTCCGGAACGTTGGAGAAAAACCTGCACGTTGTCAGACTCCGGACTCGCCGCCCAGCCTGCTTCATCTTCCATTCTTCAGATGCACATTTGAACAAGAGCGTTGATCCTCCCCGTTTCTACTTTTTTCCCCCTCACTCTTTTAGTTCGAGGTCTTAAGGTTTTTAGAATCTGATCTGAACTCCTCGCTGTCTCGAGCCTTTTTTTTTTTTTCTCTTCCTTCCTCTCTGGTCACTAATCTATCTACTGTATCTGTGACACATCCGTGGCTGATTCTTCGCACTTTCAGAACGCTATGCATCGGGCTCCTGTTTGCTCTGTCATGGCTCTATGTACAATACTAGTAATAATAATAAAGCTCTGTATTTATTTCAAACTAATTTATTGAATAATTTATGGCTCAAGAAAAACAAGGCATGATCTCAACGAATGCATGTACGCATTGGATTGGATTTTATTAAATGGATCTCATGTGAAACAGAAGTGTCTGTTTTATTTCTACAGAGTATTGCTCACATGTTGATGGTTATTCAATGTCCACTTTGAACACAGCACAGTGCATTTAGCATAACTGACAAACATGTTCCAGTAAGAGGGAGTAGATTGATTTTTAAAGGTCGTTTTAGGCCTCGATGCCTGGAAATGTGCTTTTCTTTTTGTTTTCAGTCAGTAGTCGTCATGACGTGTTCGGACAACTTGTGCAAAATCCACAGCAGTTTTTCCCAAAGATGCGACAATGATGTCCTGAGCCTCCGGTGCCTCCACATTCCAAGGTCACAGCTATGCTTTTTAAGTGCTCATGATTTAAAAAAAAAACAAGAAAAAGGCAAAAAGGCCCTTTTTAAAACATGTACAGTACAGCAGATTCCATCACAACACCGTCAGCATCACAGTCTTTTTTTTGTGGACTGTACAGATTGTTTCGTGCTCGAGCTAAAATCCCAACATGGTTAAAACGCTTCCATTTTTCAGTTCAGCAGCCTCCTGTGGTTCCACCTGTGCTGCTTAATGTTACAACAGGGCGTGATCCAACAGGCGCCGTCTAGTAGAATTAATGATGGTTCAGCCTCCCCTGCAGTGGTTTGATACTTAACACACAAACACACAAGAAACTGGCTCCAGCTTTCATCCCAGAGATGAAAGCAGAGAGAAACTGAAACTGATGATCTGGAGATTTTTGTTTCTAGGCTTCATGTCAGACTTTGAAATTGCTTAGATTTAAGCTTTAAGAATTCCATCACAAAAGCAAAAAAACACCTTCCTGTTGCCTATACTATTTTTATACTTTTGTGAGACCTAAATAGGCTTGGGACGGTTTTAAAATCGCGATGTTATTGATTTAAATAAAAAGGAAAAACATAAAACAGCATATGTTTCAGTTATTTCCTCTGCAGAGAGTTGCAGCAGTGCTGCAGGATTCTGGGGTTTTGTTCAGATATGTGGTCCATACAGACATAAATTTTTATTACCACACACCCAGAACACTGCTGAGTCAGCAAAGCAGGGAAACGGGGCTTGGACTCTCAGCAGAACAGACCGAGCACAACTGTAAAATAACAAACAAGAGAGAAAATATAGGGAGAAATACCGCGATATATCAGCCCGAGCCTGTTTTATCCCCACATTAGAGTGACCACAGGAATTAAATAAGAGCTCTGATCCCAGTCTGTAGCAGGCACAGTCATAAATTTGCACAGAACAGTGTTTTAAAGGTTGTGTTTCGAGAGAACAGCTGAACTGCACATGTGCAACAACACTCCAAAATCTGAGCGAGAAAACAAAATAATGCACGACATAACATGATGATCTCAAATCGTTTGATGCAGGACGTCCACCAGCATTTATATGGATTCCAGGAGTCAAAGATTGACTTGATGATGAACCTTTCCCAGCACCTGCAGCTGTAATTACAGCTTATCATCTTGAAGTAGGACAATAGGGCCTGTAGTGAAAGACAGAATCTGACATATAGGGACTGTCCTCGACTAAAGTTTGTATCAACTAAATTTCAATGAGTTGATTTCATCTGTAAAATTTTAGTTTTCCACATGCAATAATGCAGAAGGGACAGTTTAGGTCTAGACCTTACCAGAGATGTGCTCAGACTGTATCAGGATGAAACTATTTCAGCAGAAAAAATGCTTTAAAATCATCTAATCGTCTAAAAAATCCTTAAGTTGACTATGAGCAAACTGATTGAATAATGGGAATAATCAGTGCGACTGACGCGCTGGTTGGAAGAGATCCTAGAAAAAAGGACATTATCTAAAACTGAAGATTATTTCACACGTACTTTAAAGAAAAAAAAAACAAATGCAGCTGTCAGGACCAGGAGTTTGTGACCGTTTCCATAGCAACGTCATTGTCATAATGGTATTTAACGATGCAAATAGGCTGCAGCAAAGAGGCAGTAGGAGTTTTTGGGGAGAAAAAAAGCCCGTCAGAGTTCTTAAAATGCTTTAAACGACGAAGGAGTCAGTCACTAAAAAGAAAAATAAAAAGGTTTAAAAACCTCCTACAGATTTGTTGTTGTGGGGCGAGAGGGGGGTCGTCATGGTGATGCTTCTGGTCTTCTTAGCGGCTCATGTGGAGCAGAGGGTGATGCTGACCCCCTCTCCGATCCAGCAGGCGGGGAACAGCTCGTGGGAGAAGGCACAGTGGAAGGCGTGGAGCCTGGTCTGCCCGTCCCCGTAGTAGGTGAGTGTCCCCGCCTCGTAGTCCAGCAGCATCCCGATGCGGCTGTGCTGGCTGTGGCCCGCCACCGTCTCCCGCCGTCCGTTGTGCCAGGCGCTGAGCTGCCGCTCGTCCAGCTGCAGGCTCCACGACAGCTCGTTCATGCCCACCATGCAGCGCTTCCCCTTCTCCTTCCTGGGGATGGTCTCATAGGTCACCTGAAGATGGGAGGGAGGGGAGTCTGATCAAAAGTCTTCACACAGGAAACATTTCAAAATAAAAGCGCATAAATAAAAGTTGAGTGTTTGCTTGAAATCAATAATGAGAGCGAAGAAATGAAACCATGCACAGCATTAAGAAAGTTCCAATCATTAACTGATTTATACCGTATGTGCCACATCAGTCGTCTTCTCACCACTCTCCTATTTTTTGATAATAGCAACCTTCGTTTCCATGGAGATTACCTGGTGTTTCTTAACAGTACCACTTAAATATTTTCAGACACTGAAAATATTAATATCAAAGCTGTTAATATCTCGTCTAGCATCCCTGGATATTTGAAATAGGGTGAAGTTTTCGATTTCGATTTTATTTTATTCCTAGTTTGTTTTGTCTTATTACATTTTTAGTCTATAATTTAACTGAAGTTGTAATATTTAAGTATTATATCTGCAGACTGCAACTCTCCTGTAAAATACATCATTTAATTTTTCATGTTTCTTTATTTTTTAATATATATACCTAAAATACTTACCGTACATGTATTTTATTTGTAAGTTTAACCCTGAAAGCCCCCAAAACAATAATTTAAAAATATTTCTTTATATTTAGTCTTTTTTTTAAACAGAAAAACAGAAAACAGATTGATGTATAAATTAAATTATATATGTTTTTTTTTTTTTAAAGGTGTGGTCATGTGACCCTTCCTTACCCCGAGGTAGGCCCAGGGCTTGGACACCTCCAGCTCCCAGTAGTGCTGTCCGTGTGTGAAGCCCTGGAAGCAGAGCACCTGCCAGGTGTGGTCGAAGCGTGCTTCGTGGGCGGGGACTGGGCGGGGCCCGGAGGTCAGGTGCTCCGCCCTCCGGTTCTCCTGGGACAGGAACAGGTGCCCGTTGGCCGTGCGGGGGTCAAAGGTCAGAGAGCAGCGATCTGTGATGAGGAAGCGCATGCTGTTGTTACAATCACAGGAGTAACAGTGAAGGCACCGTGAGGCGTTTGCTGTCCGTGGAACTTACAAGCGCTGAGGCCCTCTTTCCCTCCGGGGTGGCATGGAGCAGCCGGACTAGGAACCACGGCCAGAATCGGCCTCTTGTCCTGAGGAGAACCTGCAGACCAGCATGAGAGCAAAAGCAACTCGCTAAAACAGGGGGGTCAAACATGTGGCCCGGGGTCCAGAACCGGCCCACTAAGGAGTCCAATCCGGTCCACTGGATGACTATACAAAGTCTGATTAAAAAATGGACCAGTTCCCGTTTATTCACTGAGAATCTTTCAGGGCACAGGCGATAGAATATTTACAGTTTTGGTTCCTAAATGGCTTGAAAAGCAGGAGCTTCACCTGCTGCTTAAAAAACTAAACACTGATCAGTGAGTAAATGTTTTAAATACAACAGTGGACAGAGTGAAACTGGAATAACTGACATCATATTGTTGAAATTCCACTTTTTTCCTTATGTCATCTTTACTGTTTTAAAAAAGTTAATTTATAGTGTAAATATGTAGAATGTATGTATTAACACAAAAAGGAGGAGACATTTGAATGTGTTGATATTTAGGTTTATTTTTACTGGTGAGATTAAATTGCACTGAATGTGGCCCATGAATTAAAGTGAGTTTGACTCCCTCCCCCTTGCACTAAAGATTATACATATATAAATATATTATTCATATTTATATACATTTGATGGAACAGTCTAATCATTTTTTAACTTATTATAATTACAGACATGTCAATAATTCTATTTGTCTATCTGTAATTACCTATAATATTTATATGTAATCACATTATTCATATTTATATAATCTGTGATGACACTGTGTCTAATTCAATATTAAATATATTTCCTTAATGGATCTGGGTTGTCAGAATTTTTCACTGTTTTTCTTCTTATTAATTACTTTTTAATTATTTCTTACATTTTTCTTACATGTTCAAAATGAATTGAGACAAACAAAGGAACAGCTTTTGTTTACCTTCTTTATCCTGACCCACGGCAGCGTTCACCGTTTTCTCCAGGTCCTCAGACACCAGCTTGGAGACTCGGGCCAGGACGTCTGTGACGCCGTTTAGCCGCTCCTGCAGGTTTGGCGGCACGTCGGTGGGAATCTCCGGAAAACGCGGAACCTCCACCAGCATGGATTCCTGTAACACACACGAACAAGACCTCAATGACATTTTAACTCTAATGAATGTTAAAGGGGCTCTAGTATGATAAAAAACACCTTTCAGAGCTGATGTGTAAATACTTAGATCTCTGTGTTTCTGTGAAAAAAGACCACCCAATCATTCTGTAGTGTTGCTGAAAACAAGCCGTTTAGAAATAGCTCTGGTTGTGATGTCACAGCAGGAAGTTGATTTATAGTAACTGTCTTTGGATCCATGTTGCTGCCTCCTCCGTCCTTAGTGTTTGAACTTGATTTCTGTATAGTATATTAGAAATATTAATATATATTAAACTTGGAAAAAGGCAAATATGGTCCCTTTAAGTTTTAAAGGGTAATTCCATGACTTTCCATGATTTTTCATGTCAGAGTTTAGGTGTTCTCGGCTCCTGCATGTAAATAAAAGTTGTATTAAATAATACTACATATGTCTCTAAACAACAATAAAAATGGCTCCTACACTACCTGTATCCAAAACATCGTCACATTATCACGACCAGAATATATTTGATTATTAAACACTAGATATTTAGTTGCTGGAATAACTAACTCTGCTTCTTGTTCTGTGTGTAGAAGTTGACTCATAAGAAAGAAATGATGATGTCAGTCCCTCTATTCATTAATAATCTCTGCATATAAATATGATGTCAAAGTGACAAAAAACAAAACACCTAAAGAGATGGTTTTAAAGTCAGAGGAGGAATTTAGACAGATGTTACAGATCACAGCAGTCCAGACAGAAAAATAGAAGTAAACAGACTAATAATCCTGCCTTTGCTGCCATCTAGCATTATTCACCTTGTTGAACACTCCCTCCCACTGCTGTTGGCTCTGTTGTGCAGAGTTAGTCATACCAAGCGGATATCTGACACATTTACAGTCTACAGCATCTAATTCCCTCTTTTTGACTCTGTGTTGAGCTGTGGTGGAAGTACAGCAACAAAAAGAGGAATCTGGCAGTAAAATCACTGACTTTGACCCTGGATTTGACTCATTTAGACGCTGCTGCAGCATCGTCAGTGTCCTCATCCGTTCATATCAGAGTGTAAAGCTGCTTTTCTCCTGCACAAATCTGTCACATCCAAATATGGTCATATCCTCCTATTAGCAGCCAATCGTGAAAGTGCAGAGACAGAAAACTATACCTCAGCAGCTTTTACACGCAACAAACATCATTTTATGCCTAAAAAATGGTAAACATGACGATTAGTCAATCAGTTGCCAACTTCTACAATAATCAACCAACTATTTTTTAGAATTGATTAATCAACACGAGTCATTTTTAATAAGAAATTCTCTGGTTCCAGCTTCTTAAATCTGATTGTTTTCTGGTTTCTGTAATCGTGTTTAATTGTGGACTGTGGTTGTGGACTGTTGATCTGGACAAAAAATGACATTATAGGTTGAATCTTCAGCTTTTGGAAACACTGATCTACATTTTACACCATTTATGAACAAAACAACTAATCAATTAATTGTCTCAATAATCAATAGAATAATCAACTATCAAAACATATATATTTTTTACTGTTATTCTGAGTTTCATGGAGAGATAAAAAAAAAGCCAAATCCAAACTTCCCTCTGTAAAACTCTTTGACTCTACTATGTTAACACAATGCTGAACCTGCTTTCTCTAAAGTTAACATTTCTCTTCTGGAAAAAGTTTAAAAATTAGCTAATATTTACTTAGATAATATCTCATTTGCACATATAACATTTCAGAAAACTTGTAACACACAAAACAACTGTCTTAATGAGAGGTTTCCGGGTGAAATCTGACAGTTTAACCGTTCGTTTCCCATTAAACTAAGAAGCCGAACCTTGATGAGCTCTGTGTCAGCGAGCGTGTGCAGTGCAGTGATCTGGCCTTGGCTTTCTTTGAGTTTCTGTGCTCGCTCCACGAGTTCAGCGAGCCGCGCCTCCGCCTCAGCGACGGCCGCTTCTCTCTGCTCCTCCATGAATCGCTCCGTCGCCTCCTGCTTCTCAGACAGGATCTTTATCAGGGTGGAGAACTTGAGGTTCACCCAGGAGGATGTCTGCTGGAGGTTCACCTGGTGGTTGAGAAAACGGATCCATGTTTTGATTAAATTTGTTTTTCTTAACAATTTCTTTTTTTTTTTTTAATTATGAGCCCATCTGTGTTTCTGGTGTTTTACATATCGAGCTGCAGATTTGTCAGTCAGCATTTCCTGCAACAAATTCATTACAATAGTCGTGTGTGTGGTCTGTGAAACAGCTGCAGGAACGGCTGCATCTTGCCAACATGGTTCGCCACAGAGATTTAACACAGTTTTCACTTTAGACCAGTTTGAAACAGACTCTTATGTCTCTTTGTCGTTCCCCGACTTCCATGTAATAAATCAGCTCCCAGTTAATCTGACGTGTTGGGAAAAGATTTTTTTAACCGGATATTTTCGTTTGCCAAAAAAAAAAAAAAATCCTTCCGCACACTGATCAACAAATATCTGGAACAGGAATACCATCTGCCTAAAAGCTGTGATACCAGGCCAGTAGAGGCTGATAAACAAAATGTAAATGACCTGCGTAAAACAACCTTTGGAGCATGTTCAATGCTACGTGGTTGTGATTCATAAACACAGGCGCATCTACCCAGACTTTAAACAGTGGAGGCTGTGCAGCATCAAGTAGTGAAACCCAGGGTGCAGGCTAAGCTTCTGTCTTGCACTTCATGCAGTAATCTTGAATTCAGCTGTAAAGGGATGCAGGGATGTGATGTGAAGGCTGTGACAGCAGCAGCAGCAGAGCAGCCGTTACACACAATGGCCTCATTTTTACACTTTTAATGAAAACCACACATCACTCTGTTTGCTGTCGTTCATCATATTCACAATGCCTTTACTTCTACAGGTGAGGTTTTGGTGAAAAAATCATTTATATGGACATAAAACGCATTTAATACCGGAAAATATTGACTTAAAATTAATAAATAGACTTTTTTATCATTGTTTGCTGTCGTTCGTCATATTCACCCAACTACAGGTGAAAAATGATTTTATATGGACGTAATATGATAAAGTATTTTTACTGATTTTAGTGCATATTTTCAGGTAGTTTTGCTTATTTATGGTGAACATTTTCATCAATCAATTCATACTGAAGCATGTAACGTGCAGACGGTCCCTAACACGGACCACACTGACTAACTGACTGAATGACGTACACTGGCAACATGGAGACGCTGTTTTCTGGTTAAATGTAAACTCACGACATGAATTGATTAGTTGCACTAATCTACTGGAGCTGATGTTTTAGAATCTCTCCGCTTGTTTATCCGGTTTGACACATCTCTGGATCGGTGTCGTGTCGGTGCGGTTCAGAGGTCAAACTAGAAACGTGCGTGGAGTTTACCTTGGCTTGGCTGATATTCTCAGCCAAGTCGTTGATGCTTTTCTCCGTCTCCTCCATGAGTTTCCCGACCTCCTTACTCTTCCTCTCCAGCAGCAGCTGCAGCCAACACACTCATTATTTATACAAATCATCACTTCAGAAATGCAGGCTTTTCCTATGGTTCTCTACATTTTTCAGATGTTATTAACGTTTAGGTGCAGTTTATTTTTTTGGATTCTATAGATCAAAATCAAAAATTAGTTCGATAATTTAATTTTCACAGCATCTTTTTAGCTTCCTCATGTTTCCTTATGCTGATCACTGATCACTGCAGAACTACAGAGATTATTTGTGATGCGTTGTGCATTTCAGCTATTGCTGCATTTTATTTTAAACTAATCTGGTCATAAAGGTTTTAGGAAAATTAAAAATTCTGAATTTTATTTTTCAGAAAAAAAGTGTATTAATGTTAAACTATAACATTAATACATTCATTTTGATAATCGATTTGAGTCACTTTTAAGAACAAAAATGTCCAAATTCTCTGGTTCCAGCTTCTTAAATCTGATTATTTTCTGGTTTCTTTAATCTTCTATAATAATAAACTGATGATTTTAAGGTTGTGGACTGTTGGTCTGGACATTAGGTTTAGGTTTAATCTTCAGTTTTGGGAAACAGCGATTGCTGCTTTAACCCCATTTTTAACTAATCAATTAATTGTTTTAATAATCAATAGATTAATCAGCTATCAGAATAATCATTAGTTGCAGCAGTCTCTACTGATGAGATTATTCATGGCAGATTTACAGCCATAACTTTGATTTTTAATAATATTCTCATAACAAATTCATGCCTGTATCATCATCCGATTCTAATAAATAATGAAAATATCAATAAACTTCCATAACTAGAACTTGAGGTTTCATTACACTACAGTTGCTTTTTTAGTCTAGAATAGAGCTGCAATGATTAATTGATTAGTTGCCAACTATATTACATTAATCACCAACTAGTCTGATAATCGATGGGTCAATTTGGGTCATTTTTGAGAAAAAAATGTTCCATCTCCTCAAATCTGATCATTTTCTTGTTTCTTTAGTCTTGTATAATAGTGAACTGATGATCTTTGGGTTGTGGACTGACAAAAAAAAGACATTTTAGGTTGAAATTTCGACAGTGATGGACATTTTACACCATTTTATGAATGTAAAAACAAATCATTTTAATAATCAATAGATTAATCGACTATGAGAATAGTCGTTAGTTGCATCCCTATTTTTAATACTCTCTTTTTTCTAAACGTATTCAGACCTGTAAATCACTCCAATAAAACTGCACATTCACCCACACCGAGCAGGAACCGGCCCCCAGCTGTAAACTCTGATACTGTACCTCCTGGTTTTCTCTCTCCACCTCCAGCAGCACCTTCTCGTGACTCTCACATTCGGAGATGCCGCACTCGCAGCACACGGACATCTTGTCCTGCTTGCAGTAATAGACCAGAGGCTTTTTGTGGCGGTCACACAGCAGCATGGCTCTGGCCCCGTCGCCGCTCCTCGTCAGCGACTCCCGGCAGGAGGAGCCGCCGCTGTTGGCCGCCTCGGTCAGGACCGACAGGGACACGTTGCGCCTGAGGACGGGCCGGGTGCTGAACTTCTCGTTGCAAATGGGGCACTGAGGCCCGATGTCGGACTTGCTCTTCGTGTCCCAGTGGACCGTGATGCACTTCTGACAGAAGGTGTGTCCGCAGGGGATGGTGACGGGGAAGCGGAAGCGATCCAGGCAGATGGCACAGTTCAGGTTGGAATTGTGGGATTCCATCTCTGAAGAAAGAGCAGACATCTCTCTGGGAAAAGGAGACGGAATATGACAGCAGATCCACCTCAGCCCATTAAAACAAATGTGTGCAAACAAGCTGCGTTACTGGTTTTTAATAATATTAACCCTGTTTCTGACATGAGCAGATCCAATGTTTAACCCTACATACTATTCAGGTTAAATTTGACCCATTCTGACATTAGCACAAAAACAAGACAAACAGGTTACATTTTCCTAAATCAGTTATGTTTTTGCTTGTTTCTTAGAAAGTATTTAGTTTCATGACTTAATGCTGAGTGTAAGAAGGAGGTTGTTGCTGCATGTTGTCGTTTGTAAAATCAGTGCTGACGGATTTTATTAACATGAAACCAACTGTTCAACAACCAATAAAACTTATACTATAATATAAATATATCAGAGTGTCATTGTGACTCTATTATACTACATTTACTGGTGGAAATAGCTAAGCACATTCACTCAAATACTGTATTTAAGTTCAATTTTGAGATATTTGTTCATTACTTTAGTATTTCCCTGTGATCCTACTTTTTATTTCACTCCCCTACATTAATCTGAAGCTGAAGATGGTTAAAATACTTTAATATTCTATTATCTGTATTATATTAAACTGTCTTTTCATTTTTAAACTTGTGCTTTGTGTGAAAGGTGCCAAATATTGTTACACAGTACTATTAGTATTCATTTTCACATTAAAATATTTTCACATATACTTAGTGTTTTTTCTATGATACTTTAAGTACATTTTGTGAATAATACTTTTGTACTTTTACTTAAATAACATTTTTAATTCAAAACATTATTGATGACAGTAAATCTACTTCTACTCCAGTAGAGTATGTCGCCCATCACTGATTATCAGTCACTGATTAAAGAGTGATTGGTCCTTTATTAATGATCCAGTGATTTCTTTCTGACACTTAATCAGATACATAACTTGGGTTAAAGTAGAAAAACTCTAAATAAAAGTCCTGAATTGAAATGTTATTTAAATAACAGTACATAAGTACTATCAGAAAAATGTACTTAAAGTATCAAAAGTAAAAGTACTCATTATACAGACTGTGTTATATTATTATAGTATATTATACTACATTTTTATTCACTAGAAAGTTGAGATACTTTGTGTAGAGTAATAGTAAAAGTACTCCATCGTATTGAACAGCTTCCACACACAGTGAACATTCAAAAAAGGAAATAGACGCTTTAATAGAGTATAATGTGTATGTAATATATTAAAATATTAATGTTAAAGTAACTAAAGCTGTCAAGCTAGGAGATACTCATGTGTAAGTACTTCGAAATCGTTCTGAGTAAATGTACTTCGTTACTTTCTACCTCTGCTGATAAAACCTCTAGATGTAAACAGACTGAATCGTTGTTGGAGATGAAGAAGAAGAGGAAAGGATGAAGAACACGAGGAAGAAGAGGAAGAAGAGGAGTTTTCTGGCTGAGCAGCAACAAAGCATCATCCCAGCAGCTTCAGCTCCAGCTAGCTTCCACTCATCACATTAGCTTCACAGTGCAGTGGGAAGCTAACGGGACGCTAACGGCAGCGAGCTCCGGTCTCCGGGGAAACGCGGCGGCGACACCGTGAGTCGGGTCGGTTAGTGGGAGAAGCTGAAGCGGCTGAGCAGAAGAACGAGGACAAAAAGGCGAACATTACCTCTCCAGCTGAGACTTCATGCAGCATCTGTCTGACTGAAGCTTCCCTGGTGACGTCACACCAACTAAACGCTGCCTTCACGGGCTGTCGGGAAAAACACACTCCACTACAAACACACACACACACACACACACACACACACACACACACACACACACACACACACACACACACACACACATACACACACACACACACACACACACACACACACACTTAGTATAGTGTTGGAATGTGTTTAAAATGGACTATATATATGTAATATAGACTTATACATTATTTTTATTACAATTATAATTTGTTATGACAAAAATGTGACATAAAGTCAAAAACGTGTCAAAATAACGACATAAAAAG
This sequence comes from Lepturacanthus savala, assembly GCA_030544235.1. Taxonomy (NCBI): domain Eukaryota; kingdom Metazoa; phylum Chordata; class Actinopteri; order Scombriformes; family Trichiuridae; genus Lepturacanthus; species Lepturacanthus savala. The sequence continues at coordinate 10,138,269 of CM060471.1, forward strand.
TCTAAAGGATGACATAAAACTATTTTTGTTCTACCTATTAGAATTATCTTTTCTGCGAATCTGCGAATGAGAAATAATATAAAGGAGCTCAGAACTGATATCCTGTACTGCTATTTGAAGTATTAAATAAATGATTGATTGCTCAGAAACAAATACGCCACCTGCTGACATGTTGGCAAAAATTACAAAAAATATTATTATTAATGATTATTTTCTAATTTCTTTATTAAAATATGTCAATTATATCCATCTTGTCGATGAAATAAACATTCATATATCAAATACAGTATATGCAGTAAACAGACTAAACAAATAAATTAAATATAAAAGTAAAATATCAAAAACATAAATAAATAAAATATAACATAAATAAAACTAACGAATAAAAAAACTAACTAAAAAACTATGAAATAAAAACGTTAAATAACAATCGGATGATGTTATTAAAATAAAACAATAAAACATGCCAATAAAGCGAAGGATTCATTTTCGTCCTGACGGCCACCGTAGATTTGTCAAAAAAAAAAAAAAAAAAACTACATTAATCCAACATGGCGCTGCGCAGGGTCTGCTCCGCCGTCCTGGGGAATGGGACAGATTTAGGGGTCAGCAATGCGAGGACGTTCGTCACAACAGGTATCGATAGGGTTACGATATAGAAAAAGATTCTGTATTAATTTGTCGGAGTATCGATGATCTGGACGTCAGTGCTGCTGTGACTTTTAGCTGAGACAGAGGCACGCGCTCATCTTCTGTCACACTCCAGAACATCTGTATATTTACTGTCAGAATCCTGAACAATCTTTAAGTTGCTGTAGAAATGAAAATCTTCTATTTTGCCCTACGAAAACACAAAAAGGGCGATTTCACTGCTTTTCACCTCGTCAGAACAGGTCCAGGTCATCACCACTATAATACAACACTACAAGTCTTAGACTCGTCAAATCTGATCTACAATACTATTACTAACTACTATATAACCAACTATAACTATATCACTTACTGTTATACTAAGAATAATAGCATTACAGTGGATTTTGACCCCGACCTGTTCTGATGTGGTGAAAAGAAGTGAAATCGCCCTTTTTGTTTCACAAATATGAAACTGTGTTTTAATCAGACTGTAGAGTCTTCTAGATAAATTAGTCTCGATATGAACAGTATGCTTTGTGTGTTTTTTATCTGGATTTGGTCTAATATGGTCTGTGTGAGGGGAAAAGCTAGTCTCCATCTGAGGAGTGTGTGTGTGTACAAAATGTATTACTTTCAATCAGTTCAGATAATGGCAGTCATTCATACAGTTTCCAGCATGAACAGACCAGAGAAGTGTGTGTGTGTGTTTCAGGAATCTGAAAATGTGGCTTTTTGCTTTGATGCTTTAAGGCTGTTTGACAGTATGTAGCATCTAAATAGAGACTCCATCTAAATATCTTCCTGTACATTCCTGTGAACTTTCCCAGGATCATATTTATTACTTTTAATCAGTTCTGATAACAGCAGTTATTCATACATTTTCCAGCATGAACAGGTGAAGTGTGTGTGGTGTGTTCACTGACGGACTGACTCTTGGGATGTTTCAGCGTTCCTCTGCCGCCGGGTTCCGCCGCTGGGTCCGATGCCAAATGAGAATTTCAAAGGTAAAGAAGTGAGATCGCTGGAGAAATATCGCTGCTTCATGCGTTACTTCAAACAAGCGGAAGAGGCAAACAACAAGCCGGTGTGGTGGACAACCTTCAGAGGCCACAGGGAGAAAGCTGATCCTGAACATGGTGAGAGACATTTCCTCCCGCGGCCTTGAAGGCATCTAACAGAATCTATTCAAAGGATTTTAGTGAAATAAATCAGAAGTTAATTTAAAGTGAAATGCTGTTTTTTTCACTTTGTTTCAATGTTTCAAAAACTTAAATATATATATTGAAGTTTCCACAGGTTTAATCTAAAACACAGGTTGAGGTTGTCATAATGTTATGGCTGCAACTAACCACTGTTCTGAAATATGTACCTTTTTCACAATATTCTAATTATTTGAGATTAAACTTGACTTTAAACCATTCTCAAGGGAAATATGATGTTAATGAGCTAAGCTTATACAACCTTCTATTTCCTGGTTGTATTGATACATTGACGTTGCTGCAGGAGTGGAGCGGGTGGACATCGGGCTGCCGTTGAATCGACCGCGACGGACCCAAGAGCTGAGGGAGAGGAAGCAGGTGATGAAGGAGAACAAGAAGAACGTGGAGCTGGAGAGAAGTTCTCGTCTGAGAACGCGTAAGCCCGACCGCACACGGACAAAAACACAGGCAGGACAGAAGTCAAATAAAGGAGTAATTGGGCGTTTTCTTCGCTGAACGTCTTTGCTGTTTGTTTTCTCCAGTGAAGATCCCTCTGGACCAGGTGCAGCAGACCTGGGAGACCATCTCTGCCCCGCACCACATCAAGACACTCGCAGACCACTACGGGGTCTTCAGAGACCTCTTCCACAGAGCCTACTTCCTGCCGCTTGTGATGCTGCGGGTCGGCTACGGCCAGGACCACGGTGGCCGAGTGTTTTATGGGAATCGGCTGACGCCCACTGAAGTAGGTTAAAGTAGACTTTTACGTCGTGTCGGTCCAGTTTTGGAAGGTTTTAAACCCGTTTGTGGCTGTGGTTTCTGTTTCCTGCAGGCAGCGTCTGTGCCACAGGTCAGCTGGGAGGCACAGGAAGACTCCCTGTGGACCCTCCTGCTCACCTGTCCAGGTGAGGCTGCTGCACTACACAGCTTTATATATGTTTCACATGGACAGAGGCCAAACAGCAAACTACTACACACATGTATCAGCCAACAAAGAGCAAACAAATGCAACAGGAAATTGTGTGCAGTGGTGTCAAAGGTCACCCCCTTGAAGCCCAGTTGTTAAAAAATGTGACCTAAAGTGTCGTCTAGGAGACTAAATGTGTGCTAAAGAGTCGTCTAGGAGACTAAATGTGTGCTAAAGTGTCGTCTAGGAGACTAAATGTCTGCTAAAGAGTCATCTAGGAGACTAAATGTGTGCTAAAGTGTCGTCTAGGAGACTAAATGTCTGCTAAAGAGTCATCTAGGAGACTAAATGTGTGCTAAAGTGTCGTCTAGGAGACTAAATGTCTGCTAAAGTGTCGTCTAGGAGACTAAATGTCTGCTAAAGAGTCATCTAGGAGACTAAATGTGTGCTAAAGTGTCGTCTAGGAGACTAAATGTCTGCTAAAGAGTCATCTAGGAGACTAAATGTGTGCTAAAGTGTCGTCTAGGAGACTAAATGTGTGCTAAAGTGTCGTCTAGGAGACTAAATGTGTGCTAAAGAGTCGTCTAGGAGACTAAATGTGTGCTAAAGAGTCGTCTAGGAGACTAAATGTGTGCTAAAGTGTCGTCTAGGAGACTAAATGTGTGCTAAAGTGTCGTCTAGGAGACTAAATGTGTGCTAAAGAGTCGTCTAGGAGACTAAATGTGTGCTAAAGAGTCGTCTAGGAGACTAAATGTGTGCTAAAGAGTCGTCTAGGAGACTAAATGTGTGCTAAAGAGTCGTCTAGGAGACTAAATGTGTGCTAAAGAGTCGTCTAGGAGACTAAATGTGTGCTAAAGTGTCGTCTAGGAGACTAAATGTGTGCTAAAGTGTCGTCTAGGAGACTAAATGTGTGCTAAAGAGTCGTCTAGGAGACTAAATGTGTGCTAAAGAGTCATCTAGGAGACTAAATGTGAGCTAAAGAGTCGTCTAGGAGACTAAATGTGTGCTAAAGTGTCGTCTAGGAGACTAAATGTGTGCTAAAGTGTCGTCTAGGAGACTAAATGTGTGCTAAAGAGTCGTCTAGGAGACTAAATGTGAGCTAAAGAGTCGTCTAGGAGACTAAATGTGTGCTAAAGTGTCGTCTAGGAGACTAAATGTGCCTTTTTTTTGTCTGTGCACACCACTGACTGTGTGGTCATTTTGAGGCAAAAATCAGCATTTATCCATTTAGACCAGAGTGGGGTAGATGGACAATGTTGTATAAATGTTTATTAATTTTTTAGGCATATTTGTTTATTTGATGTTAGAATTCAGACTTTATTTTGATCATTGATATTAAAGTCAAAATTCTGAGGTAAATATATATTACCTTTTTTTTTGTGGAAAAAATGTAAATTTTTTTATTTGTTTTATTATTTATTTATTCTAGGGAAAAAAGTCAGAATTCTGAAAAAAATGAAGAATACTGGATTCAATAAATTAGATTAGTCAGAATATTTAAGAAAAAAAATTATTTCATTTTTTTTATTTATTCATTCTATAAATAAAATCAGAATGCTGACTTCAATTGAGATTAGTCAGAATTCTAAAGAAAATATGTATTTATTTTTTTATTATATTTATTCTATAGATAAAATCAGAATGCTGACTTCAGTTAATGAGATTAGTCAGAATTCTGAGGGGAAAAAATGACTTTTTAAACATTTTTGAACTGGAAATTACTGGAAATTTTATTCCAGTAAAAAAAGATTTCTGAGTCAGAATTTTTAGAAGAAATTCAGAACTCTGAGAAAAGTTCTCTGGGATTAAATAATAAAACGTTTTTCTGTACGTGTGAGATTTATTAACAAAAACAAATCCTTTTATCCTTCATTATGCTGCTACTGTTTTCAGATGAACATCTCCAGGATAACGAAGCGGAATATTTGCACTGGCTGGTGTAAGTACTTGAAGTGGACTTCATCCTGAGTCCTTCAGTTGGTCCATCGTGTGATTTGCTGTGTTTATGTAATGATCCATGTGTTGCAGGGGTAATATTCCTGGTGGATCGCTGCAGGCCGGAGAGCAGCTGTGTCACTACCTGCCGCCGTTTCCCGCCAGAGGAACCGGTTTCCACCGCTACATCTACGTCCTCTTCAAGCAGGACCGACCAATCAGCTTCCAGCAGGATGTCAGGCCGTCGCCATGGTGAGCAATGCCGGGATGTTTGGGGATTTATTGGATTACATTTTTTAAATAAACTTTGATTAAAAAATGTAAATAATAATAATAATGAGAGAAAAGTGCTGACTTTATTATATTTTGCGTTTTTATTGTAATTCATACATAATTCGAGACAACTTTAAAATCTTCAGTGTTTGTTTTTGCAGCTGCTTTGTTTTTTATACATCAGGTAATATAATAAGTATATGAGTAAATAAATGAATGAAAACCAACTACCTGCATGTGTATCTATATATACAATATATATCTATATATAAAATACATATACATACATGCAGATGAACACACACGTTCTTTATTGTTGATTACTTTGGTAATCAGATATTTTCTTTGTTTTAATAAAGAATTTATTAAACATTAAATTTAGGCTTTTTTGTTTAGAACAAATCAGACACATCAATGTTTAAACTGACTTTAGTTTGATAAATTGTATTTCATATTCAGGGTGGAGTCACAGCTCTATTTTAATGCATTTCTCTTCTTTAATATTCCAGCTGCAATAATCAGTCACGACCAATATCAGATCTGTTGGTGGATATGTTCTTGTGTTTTTATAGATTCATATTTAGATCTAAAAGTAGAAAAGAGTGAAGAAGTCACGATGGTGAACTCTGTTGTTGTTGTTGTTGTTGTTTACTCCCCTCTCAGCTATTCTCTGGTGGACCGTACCTTTAAGACGTTGGAGTTCTACAGAAAGCACCAGGACCACATGACTCCTGCCGGCCTGGCCTTCTTCCAGAGCCAATGGGACGAGTCCGTCAGCGACACGTTTCACAACACGCTCAGTGAGTCACGCCCACAAACAAACGCCTCCTAGAAACTCAGAATTAATGAGATTAAAGTAAAAAAAAAAGTCAGGATCATAACTTTAATGAAATTAAAGTCAAAATACTCGTCTGTACATGACATTTGTTAACCTTCCCTTCATCCTTTATTAAGCGGTTACTGTTTTAACACTTGTGAATGCTGAACTTCTGACGTGTGCTTGTTGGTTCTGCTCCTGCAGACATGAAGGAGCCGGTGTTCGAGTTCATCCGGCCTCCGGTCTACCACCCACCACAGGTCAAGTTCCCCAAAGGAAAACCGCTACGCTACCTGGACAGATACAGAGACGGGAAGGAGCACACTTATGGAATTTACTGATGACTGAGGAAATCTGGAGCTCATGAGAATCATGTATAGCTGCGTGATGTTAAAGTAATAAAGAACCGTTCATGTCAATTAATGGTTGTCTGTTATGGAGATTAAAAAAACAGGCAGTGAAAGAAAAAACTATGTAGATCTGGATTAAGATTGAATCACATTTACAGCAGATCTAGAGTCAAAAACCACCTTCAGTCTTTCTGTGTAAGTAGAACAATGACAATTATACAGATCAGAAAACTGCAAATGAGGTGAGAGGATCATAGTACTGACAATAAGATGAGAACACATTTCAGCAGATGGGGTTGTAATGAATATATGGAGTAAAAAATATTTACTGAAGTGAGTGGCTTAAGACAGAGCAGATAAAATAAAGTATAGAATTATGGCCGTGACCTTAGAGACAAAGTCTGATAACTGTGATCACCTGGTTCAGTTGTGTGTTTTGTACAGTAAGAATTCACCGTTTTACATGTTAATCTACACAAAAGGAGTAAACAAATAATATATTAGGTGATTAATCAATAGGTTGCCGTTTATTATATTATGCCCTGTTATTTTGATAATCGATTAATAGATATAAGTCATTTTCAAAGAGGAAAACTTCCAAATTCTCTGGTTTCAGCTTCTCAAACCTGATTTTTTTGCTTTAGTTTTCTATAACTGATCGCCATTTTACATCAATTTTATGAATCAAACAACTAACCAATAAATAATCAATAGATTAAGCAGTTATCAGAATAATTATTAGTTGCAGCCCTACAGTGTACATATAGTTTATGTTCATGTTTGTTAGTGGACACCACTCAAACACAGTTTGTCATTTAAAGGGTTAAAATCCTGAAAATGATTAAACGTTTGGTAGTTTTGAGCAGGTTAGAAGTTGTTTAGGAGATTTATGAAATAAAATGTTATAGCAGGTGGTTTTTGTGTGGACTTTTCAGAAAGGTGTACAATATGAGGGTTAACAAAACACATCAGTAAACATTTAGAAATATTTACAAAATGTCCCTTTATTTTTTTCTTCTCGTTATTTTTCTCTGCTGCAATTCATTTATATAATTCCTGTAATGCTGCAATACACAGAGTATAATCATCAAAATGTTAGATCCATTTAATGTGACACAAAAACAAAGATTTTTTTGTATTAAATATATTCAACATATACATTTTATTAAGTGCAGTTTTCACTCTCACACAGTAGCTACTAGTGTTTAATCTCCACAATATGAACTTGGACCACGTCCTTCATAATTCTGTTCTGTGCTGGTTGTGTCAGTGACTCAGGTCCCACCGAGCAGATGTTATTTCCTACCTCAACATCTGCTCAGAGTCCAGGCTTCACTTCAACATCTGTACAACGCTGGTCGCTGATGTTGATGAGTCGTCCTTCCTGCTGACTGTTTAAGGCCAAACTGAGTCTCTGGGTCACACTGATCAGGATGTTACTTGTGTTATATGGTTGTTTATTTTCATATTTATTCTCTTTCTCTTCTATCATAAGTGCAGATGTGGCTGATTGTTACATGACGATGTCCCTGCAGGGATCGATAGTGGTTTTTGATTGGTCATGTCCGAGCCACCTGCAGCATTTCTTCCACCGTCAGTAGTTTTTCTCGGGGTTTTCCTCTGGCTTCACCTCTCCTCATCTCCTCCTCGTCAATCTTCTCCCAGTCTGAGAACGTCACTGGTTTCACTCCTACAAAGAAAACATAGCTAAGTTCACAATATCTCAGTTGTGTCTTAAAGGTCCCATATTATACAAAAACTCGGAGAAGGTATAGTGTTTATAGAAAAGGTTCAGCTCTTAGTGTGTTAGATTTATAGGCAGACTTCACAGAAATAGAATATAATATTCTTTAGTATAGAATTAAATCTAGAGCTGCAACAATTAATCTAGAGACTCTCTCCACAACACTGTACATCCTCTACATATTAGTGGTTTCAACTGGCTGCAATCTGCAAATTCACCACTAGATTACGCTAGAAACTAGTGTACCTTTAAGATTATACTGTAACTACCATCAATTTATATGATAAAACCGGTCAAAACTTTAGGGACCAGATAATTTTGTGTTTTCAAATTAAGTCAAGTTGTAAAATTAATAGAAAATATAGTCAAGACTTTGACAATGTTAGAAATAATAATTTGTATTTGAAATTATATTCTTTTCTTCAGACTTTGCTTTCAGTTTTGTGTCCTCTCTAAGCAGCTAAACTGTTTTCAGCTGTGCTAACATGATAGCATCAAGGCTTTTCTAATCATCCATTAACCTTCTGATGCAATGAACAAACACATTGTTCCATTGGAACACTGGAGTGATAGTTGCTGGAAATGGGCCTCTATTCACCTATAAACCAGACATTTGCAACTAAAATAGTCATGTACCACATTAGCAATGTATAGAGTGTATTACTGGTTATTTTAAAGTTATCTTCATTGAACAAAAAACAGCTTTTCTTTACAAAAATAAGTTCTAAGTGACCCCAAACTTCTGAACAGTAGTGTATGATAAAGGGAGAGAACCTCTTTGCTCCAGCAGAGCGCTGATGCTCTGTGAACCAGATCTGGCAGCGGAAACGTCCAAGATTCCTGATTTCATGTCCTCCACCAAGGATTGAGCTGTTTCGAAACTGTTGTTCATGGTAGTGGCGATGACTCCAGTGGGGCCCGTTTTCAGCCAGCCGCTGCAGTAAATGCCTAAAGGAGACGATTGTTCAGAAGGGATTTTATTGCTTTGTAAAATGTTTATTTGTTATTTTTGCTATTCGGTGTTGTCATTTCAGTTTAAGGCAAGGATCACAGGGAGGGGGGGTCTAGTGTTTACCTAGGAAGGGAAATTTGAGCATTGTAAACTTACATGCAGCAAGAGTAGAGTATTAGTACAATAATCACTATCAATGCATAATATCAGCCTTCAGATTGAGCTACTCTCAAATCAATCACACATTTCTATCTGTTCTAAATGTACCTAAAGGGAATGTAAAGGGATATTTTTCAATTTCTAATACTTTCAAACATGTGGCATAGGGACCAGAACCATTATTTACAAAATATTTACAGTTTTGATCCGTAAAGACCTATAGAGATGTTTAGCCCCACCCACAGGCGTCACCATTTAAAGAGCTTGCTACCTTCGTTTATCAATTATCATGATAACATGACATCGTTAAAGCCATCAAAAAGCCAAACGTATTTTCATGGCAGATATCTGAATTTGGCAGGGCCGTCATGGCCACACTGTTAATAACTGTTAATAACACACCCCTCGAGAACATACAAAGTATGAGGTCGATACAATAAAAAGCTGTAAATTCATTCAGATGTGAGGAATGGAAATGGCCAAAAATCACAAATTTGGTGAAATTTAATTCAAGATGGCCGACTTCCTTTTGGGATTCACCAGGACAGTAAGAAGCTTTTTTGTGGGTCTTGGCTTGATAAATGTACCGAATTTTGTGACAATCGGAGAAACTAACGATTTTTTTTAAGTTTAAGGTGCGGCTATGAAGCCGTTTCAGTACTCCATGCAGGAGACAAATATGTAGATTTTCCATCACTCCTGATATTCATACCAAATTTGGTGAGTTTTGAGGTATGGGCAGGTCCCCACAAAGGCATTTCATTTTGACTAAGAAGAAGAAGAAGAAGAATTCCTTCAGTTCCAGTAGGGTCTTGGGCTCTAAATAAAATGCATCCTTCTTAGTCAAGGTATAGCGAGGGCCACAAAACCATTGACGCCTCTGCTGTTATTTCTGGTCACCTGCGGCGTGTTGAACGCGCCCCATGTTGTTCGGGACGATGGCTTTTCTGGGGTCAAAGGGCACTGAGGGATCGATGCAGAGGCTTTTATATCCGATGCTGCTGATGATCAGACCACAGCTCACATCCTCTACTTCTCCGGTGAGGATCGCCCTCGCTGTGTCTCCTGAACCCTGGGGACACAACAACCAAAGGTCTTCACATTCACTACTCGGGTAGAAATAGAAATACGAGAGTTTACAAACACTTCTGTACATGTTGAAGTACCAACTCAAGTATAAAAGTCCTGGTTTCAAAACCAGTAGTAAGGGAAAAAAACCCATTACATTCTTTGATGTACTAAAGTAGTATCAAAATAGACATTAGTTGCAGCCCCAGTAAAAATGCTCCACTAACAGAAGACAAACCCCGTTTACCTCCAGCTTGTTGATCGCCAGTCGGACTCCAGCTGTTCTGTTGTGTTCTGGGTCGGCCAGGACCTCCACGGGGCTCCTGAAGAACCGCAGTCCCCACACGTGCGAGGCCTTGTTCCTCCTCTCCTGCTCCTTCTCTCCCGGCGGCTCCAAAGTTTTCAGCATCAGCTCTGTCAGACGCTTCCTGGGCCGCGGTAAACCTGACACAGCACAGAAACACTCATTACTTTTATATATGCATCTACCTATACACACATACACTACCTTTCAAAAGTTTGGGGTCACCCAGACAATTTTCCATGAAATGATTTACCACTGTGAGTTGTAAAATGCCAAGACATTGACACGGTTAGAAATAATGATTTGTATTTGAAATAATATTTTTCCTTCAAACTTTGCTTTTATCAAAGGAATGTCAGTGTTCTAGTTCCTCTAACCAGCTAAACTGTTTCCAGCTGTGTTAACATGATTGCACAAGGGTTTTCTAATCATCCATTAATCTTCTGACCCAATGAGCAAACACATTGTTCCATTAGAACACTGGAGTGATATTTGCTGGAAATGGGCCTCTATACACCTATGTAGATATTACACCAAAAACCAGACATTTGCAGCTAGAATAGTCATTTACCACATTACCAATGTATGGAGTGTTTGATTAGTTTAAAGTTATCTTCATTGAAAAAATAGTGCTTTTCATTCAAAAATAAGGACATTTCTAAGTGACCCTTTTGAATGGTAGTGCATATATGTATATGAAAAATATCTCCAAAGATGTTGTAAAACCGTTTCTTAATGATTTCAATATCATATTGGAATGTTTTTGTTTATCAGTTCCAATCCAGATTTGATACAGACCTCAGGAGTGAATCTGAAACCTGCTGCCATATTTGGCAGCTTTCACTCAAAGGAACCGGGAATGAGTTATTTATCAAAACTAACACAACATTGATGACTACAACATTTCCAGTTCAGACTTCACACAGCCTTCAGTTGTGGATGTGAAACTCTGAAGCAGCTCTGATAAACACTAGTCTCCATGTATGTGTATGAAGAAATACTGTAAATATGGAAAAAGTGTGAAGGTGTAGCTGTTCTGTGCAGACCAGACCTCAAAAAGACAGAATTTGAACCTGATTTTGATGATTAAATTATAATTTACTTTGAGCTGTTGCTCCTTTTAAATGTCAGAATCACATAGAACAATATAATATTACTCAAGTACTGTATTTAAATATAAATAAAACAAAACATTACTGCAATACTTTAACTACAATAACTCATAATATTTATATACTTTAATGCAATATTTTAACTGCATCAACTCATAACACTTTTGTACTTTTACCACAATACTTTAAATACAACAACTCATAATTTTAGGTACTTTACTGCAATACTTTAACTTCACTAACTCATAATATTCATGTACTTTAATGCAATAATTTAACTGCAATAACTCATCATACTTATGTACTTTACTGCAATTCTTTAACTCAACTCATAACTTATGTACTTTTACCACAATACCTTAAATACAATAACTCATAACTTGTCGGTACTTTACTGAAATTCTTTAACTACATCATACTTATGCTCATAAGTATGATGCTTATACTTATGTATGTTTCCTTTAATACTGTACATATTGCTGCTAATATTATGTACTTAAGCGGAAAAGTGTGTAGGTGTAGCTGTGATGTGCAGACGTGTGCACAACCGCGGCTGTCAGGAGTCAAACAAACGGGAGGGTCACGTCATATATCACGTATCATCATAAATAACACTTCCTGTTACTGCCAATAAGCAGCATCTAACGTCCGTACCACCGCCACACAATGAGTCACTTCACAGAAACACGGGGCTCACGCTCAAACCGCTGGTTATCAGGCGTCATTCACTGCTTATCACCTGCAGCAGAAATGAGATCAGGGTTGTAGAACAAAAGTTAAGGAAAAGTCACTCAGCTGCAGCATCAATCAGCCTCATATCACTGCACCGGCAAGGACAAGGACGGAAAAACAGCAGGGAAACGCCTCCGACTGAAGCGTCTGACCCACAGACCCACCACACACTGGGGCCTATACACCTCATATGGCTCTATAGTACATCACTTTAGTATATCTTATAGAGTATTTGTCGAGGCTGTAAACCACAGCCTGCTTCTCTTCTTCCTCCTGACACATTTGTGTCTCTACGTTAGTCACATTTCTATAAACACACGTTTCCTGCTGCTACTGTAGTGACAGAAACTTCTGCTCTCTGCTCGCATAACAAAAAACACACTACGATTACTCAAGTGCTGTATTTAAGTAGAATTGAAACAAATCTCATACTTTACTGCAATACTTTAACCACTTCAGCTCATAGTACTGCAATAGCATAACTACAATAAACTCATAACACTCACATACTTTAATATAATATTTTAACTACAATAAACTCATAATACTCATGTACTTTACTGCAATACATCATCTACATCAACTCAATACTGCAATAATTTCAATGTGATAAACTCATAATACTCATGTACTTAATACTTTAACTACATCAACTCATAATAATAATACTAAACGTACATAGTAAACATAGTAAACGTACGTACAAGTAGGAATTTTCCCACTGAATTCTTACTTGTAAGTATTTGTATATTGTTATATTGGTACTTTTACTCAGATAAAGGTTCTGAGAACGTCTTTCACCTCTCGTTTTGTTTTGACACAAACTGTGAAATCTGTTGCTTCTCAGATCTTCAGACGTATGCAGCAGAAGAACAGAGTCGACCGCTGTGAGGAAGTGAGATACTCAAATACTCAGATATAATCTCAACTCTCACCTTGAAGAGCCTCAGTGACACCTGTAAAATCTGCCGCTAATATGTCGGGTCTCGTTCCCGGCAGATTCACCATCTCTCTCAGCTCCTGTAGAAAACAAACAAACCCAAACACAGCAAATGATGTTTAAAACTGGAAGAAAGAGCTCTTAGTGGTTTGTGTCTGTAACTCACCACTGCTGTGATACGGGAAATTAAATATCATGGTATTCAGTGTCAAATAACATACATTTTTTTCTGCTTGGTGATTTCACAGAAATAAAAAGTAAAATTGTTTTAATTCAGATTTAATATAATTTAATCTAACTTTCAGGGAAGTGGTTGGATGGAAAGTAGATGAAAAGACAAGGGTTAAAAATACAACTGTGTGAAACCAGCTGCAGAAAGTAAAGCAGGTTGAGTTTGACAGGAAGCAACTCTGAGGACAGTAATTATTTCTCCTTCTATTCTACAACTGATCTAAAGAAGACTGAAGTCCTAATAAAGCAGAATCTGAAGTTGAACTGTCTCTTCAAGTCAGAGACAGTTTATTATGAGCCGTCGCTATTTTTTAATGTCAGAGACACCCACTGAATCTCATATAACGCACACAAAAAACACACATACAACACACAAGTGGTGGAAAATATATTTACTCAAGTACTGTATTCGAGTATAAATAAAGCAAAACCAATACTTCAAGTCACTGGTTCTCAAAGGGGGTCCCAGGCTCCCCAGAATGAAGGGGAATCATTTATTTTCACTATAATTGCTTCCACAACTATACAATGACAGAATGTAGGAGCATTTGTATAGAGGACTGAAATCGCCAGAATTAAAGTAAAATAAATGTATTTAATTTCCAATTATTATTATTTTCAATTAACCTATTTCTTTCCCTTTGCACATAAATTTATTTAATTTCGAATTTTATTTTACATTTTATATATTGGAAATGCAGATAAATAAATAAAAAAGGAAATAGCACATAAATGGGACATTTATGTGGGGAAAATGATAAACAAATAAATACATTTAATTCATTAATTAAATGGAAAATTGACATTTAATTGGCATTTACTGGCATATTCATTCATGTACTGAGTCCGCCATTTATTTTTGATCATGGCAGTTATGAAAAATCCAAAAGCAAAAATATTATCAGATGGGGTCCTTGATCTAGTTTTTTTTATGAGTTTAAGGGTTCTTGATGTGAAAAAATTGAACAACCACTGTTTTAACTCATAATATTTATGCACTTTCATCATAATACTTTACCTACATCAAGCCATAATACTCCTAATACTTATGTATTATTTTTCTGTGCTGAGGGCTGGTTCTCACCTTGATGGTGAAGGCCACCTGCATGGGTCCCCTCCTGCCAACAATCAGCACCCTGCGGACTTGACTCTCAGCCAGGACCTCCAGCGCCGGCTGAGTGATGTCAGTTTTCTGCAGACAAAAGCAGGAATTTTCCCATCATTACCTATCGCCTATTGTGAAACACTTTACCACACACATTGTTTTTCCTTTTTAGTTGCTGTTATTTCTGCTGCTGCATGTGGTTTAGAGCTGCAATGAGTTGATTAATCAGTGAGTTACCGACTATTACAGTGATCAGCTGATATTCTGATAACAGATTTCAGTCATTTTTAAGGAGAAAATGTCTAGATTCACTGGTTCCAACTTCCCGAATCTGATTATTTCCTGGTTTCTTTAGTCCTTAATAATAGAAAAACCTTTAGGGTTGTGGACATGTTACGTTGAATCTTCAGTTTTGGGAAACAGTGACATTTTACACCATTTTATGAACCAAACCACCAATTGTTTTAATAATCGATAGATTAATCAAAACTATCAAAATAGTGGTTAGTTGTAGCCCTAATGTGATTAACTAAGGTTAATGTAGCCAAATTGAAAAACAGGGGAATTATGACTAAAATTTCCAGAATGTTTCATTTCAATAATTGATAGATTAATAGATTACCTGCCCTAATGTGGTTTGAAGTTTTGGGTTTTATCAGCTGTAACTGGAAACTGAAACATGACAGAAAGTCAATGAAGATGTTTTTTTCTTATCTTTTCTTAATGCATTTGTTCTTTGCTTCTTTACTCTTGCTTGCTCACATACAGAAAAATAAAGAGAAGCCTTTCACTGCTTCATACAGACGTACAGCTGTTTAAAAGCTTTAAGACATTTAGCCTCGAACTAATGACAGGGAAAAAGCAAAAAAAAGCAAAATTCCTGAGCCTGAGCTTCCACCCCCATACATCACTGTAGCTGTGGTGTTCTTGGGATGACACTCCTCCTTCTTCTTCTTCCTCATAACACAGCGAATGGAGTTAAGACCAAAAAGTTCTATTTTGGTCTCATGTGACCACATGACTTTTTCCCACGACTCCTCTGGATCATCCAGATGGTCATTGACAAACGGGCCTTGACATGGGCTGACTTCAGCAGGGGAACCTTCAGTGCGCTGCATGATTTTAAACAGTCACGTCTCAGTGTATTACTGATAGTAGCCATGGAAACGGTGGTCCCAGCTCTTTTCAGGTCATTGACCAGCTCCTCCCATGTAGTCCTGGGCTGATTCTTCACCTTCCTTAACATCATCGATACCCTACGAGGTGACATCTTGTGTGGAGCCCCAGTCCGACGGACATTGACAGTCATCATTAGCCTCTTCCCTTTTCTGACAATTGCACCAACAGTCTTTCGTTTCTCACCAAGCTGCTTGGCAATTGCCCTGTAGCCCTTTCCAGCTCTGTGAAGGTCTACAATTCTAGCAAGCTCTGTCTCCAGGTTTACAGCTCTTTGGTTTTGGTCATGTTGGTAGTTAGACTTTTGAATGATTGTGGGGTGCACAGCTGTCTTTATGCTAATTGCAGAAACTATTGCAGAAATATGTCTGATAAGCAAGTGATCAAAGAGAGAGAGAGAGAATGAGGTGTGTCCAAACTTTTGGCCTGTATTGCATATAGTCTATATTTATATATACATTTTTTGTATTTTTTTTGTGTAGTTAACTGCAGGAAATCCAGCACAGCAGTGGAAACCTTTATCCCTGTAATAAGCGTTCACATCTCTCTGATCACAGGCTGTGTTAAAGGTCCCATCTCTGCACTATTTGAAGTTTTAATCCCTGAACATGATGAATTTGTGATGTAAAGTACAAAGATTGAACCGTCAGTTGCCTCAGTGGAGTCAAGGATGTATAAGCGTGTGGTTTAAAGCTTGGGGTGTTTTTATATAACCTCACGATCATATGTAGTGTCCATTTGCATGATACAAGACATTTAACCTTCACTCTGCTGAAGTTGTTAAAGACCTAATCCCGTCTCTTCCAGTCATTGGCTTCATGCAAGATCAAGCTGTGTCTTTTCTGTCGTAGATTGTGTTCTTTCAGTTAATTAAGTAAATGAATCACTCCGGTGGTGTGTTTCTGACCTTTAAAATGTCGATGGGAGACAGCAGGATTCTCGCCACATCTAAAGCCACGTTGCCTTGTCCCAGAATGACGACTGTGTCACAGCTCAGGTCCGGACTCAGCTGGAAAAAGATCACGACTGATCATCACTTTTCAGTCACTTGACTTGTTTCTTTATTCTTCTATAATAGTAAACTGATGATCTTTGGGCTGTGGACTGTTGGTCTGGACAAAAAAAAAGGCATTTTAAGTTGAATCTTCAGCTTTGGGAAATAATGATCAACATTTTACACCTTTTTGTGAACAACTCATCGATAAATAAAGCTGCAGCTCCAGTTTTACCTCTCTGTGGCTCGGCTGCCCGTTGTACCAGCCCACAAAGTCTTTGGCAGAGTGGACACCGGTCAGGTCTTCTCCTGGAATCCCCATCCTCCTGTTTCCCTCTGCACCGTAACTCTACGAAACAAACAAGACGTGAAAACTCTTTTGCACAAACTCAGACTTGAGAACACGTGCGTGTTTGTGTTCTCACCAGAACGACTGCATGGTACGCTCGCTGCAGCTCCTCCACGCTCACGTCCTTCCCCACGCTCACGTTACCGTAGAAACTGCAGCGGGAGTGTTTGGCGGTCTGAGTGAATGTGTTGATGACGTTCTAAGGAGATGAGAAGAGCAGAATTATTCAGAATCTGGACCAAAAAAGCAACCGTAGTGGTGATAATAAGATGGATATACCTTTAGTGAAGAATAAATAATAGTAGTAATAATAATAATAATAATAATAATAGAAAACTAAAGAAACCCAAAAATAATCAGATGTAAGAAGCTGGAACCAGAGATTTTGGACATTTTTTGAATTATTCAATTGAATAATTGATTATTAAAATAGTTGGAGATTATTGTAACATTTGGCAACTAATTGATTAATCGACTAATTGTTGCAGCTCTAGAATCTGGACTAAAATAGCAACTGTAGTGGTGATAAAACCAAAGATTTAGTTTTAGAAAAGATGAATATACGTTCATTGATATTTTACTATAGTATTTACTAGAATTGGATGATGATATTTAGACTGAGAGTGACTAAGTGAACTCGTGAGGATTCCAGACCTTGACTTCAGGATGATCCGGGGCGACCCCGAACCGGACCAGGCCGAAGGGGACCGGCAGCCGCTCATAGATGTCCACGTCAGCATCCTGACGGGCCTGAAGGGACGAAAAGGAAAGAAAACAGAGAGCTGCTGTGTTTCATTACAGCTGCTGAGTATCTGACATCACTTACACGTCTGATGGTATAGTTTAGGCTGTTTGAATTGAAACTGAAGAGAAAATGTTCAATAACTGAGAGTTGAACTGAAAGTATTTTGCCTTTTGTTTGTCTTGAATTTGAGCAAAATGGTGTTAAATACATGCAGCTAAGACAGTATTTGTACCTGGAATATTAAAAAAATAAACTCAATACAAGGATTTTATAGCAGGAAAATTATTTATAGATGAAGCTGAAAAGTTTGGAAATTACAAGTTGGCCGAAGGATAAAACATTTTGGTTTGAGGACAACTCTCTGTCATCTTACATATAACACACAGACAGTGGTGTAACAACCACATTTTCATATTATTTGTTCCTGTCTCTCGAAATTCAATTCAAAGTGCTTTATTAGCCTGAGAAGACTTTTCTCACATTTGCACAGCGAATATATAACAGCAGAATATTAACAACATTAAATAACAACAACCAAAATCATAAAATATGTACAATTTATGATTTATCTCTGTAAATCTACAGTTTAATTTTTGTACCAAAAATTTCAAATATATGATTTAAGTGGATCAAAACCTTAAACAAAACTAAAACCCTTAAACAGTCATAACTGTCTGGTTATTTTCCAGAAACCTGGTTATATTCCTACATAGATTAATATCACAGTGTAAGAATTTATGGATGAATAAAAGTATTACGGTGATAGAAGAGATTAACACGAGTAATTACCTTAATTAAATGTTGCGCCGTGTAGAAACCTGCTGGACCTCCTCCAACGATACAAACCTTGGGGCTGCAGGAGGAGAAGTAAACATGTCTGCCCACACCTGAGGAATCGGTAAATCAGGTATATAAACACCTGTTTGACCTGAGGCTGTTGTTAGTTTGACATTTTGTTTTTACTATTTATTACTACACAAGTTTCCTCTTGACATTTTTATGAATAGAAAGTGAATCTGTTTGGCAGTCTGAGTGAATGTGTTGATGACATCTTACGGAGATGAGAAGAACAGAATTATTCAGAATCTGGACATAAAAAAACAACTGCAGTGGTGATAATAAGATGAATATACCTTTATTGAAGAGTAAATAATAGTAATAGAAAACTAAAAAAAAACCATTTCTGTTTTTACATTGTGAATCAGTCCAGTTTTGGTGCAAAGCATCTAAGTACTAGTACTTAATATGAGTCCATGTGATGCTACTTTATACTTCACTACAGTAAAATTATAAAATAGAAAGATAAACACATACACAATATAAACAGCATACATATATAAATATATATTAAATAAAATGTATTTTTGTTATTTTATTATTATTTATGTGACAGCTTTAGTTCCTTTAAGATGCAGATTTGACATAAAATTACATATTTTAACTACTATTTAAAGGGTTAAACAAACATTATTATAAAAATATAAGATCTATATTCAAGAAGGTGTTTCATTTTGACTTAGTGTTAATCCCTGTCAGGAATTTATTTTTCTATGCTGTTGTGCAGTGGAATAATTTAGGAATTGTCCTCTGGTACTTTAGTTTTATTTTATATCAGTGGTTTTCCTTCTATTTTTACTCATTATTTCCTTTTTAAGGTGCTGTGCCACTATTAATTGTACCCATCTTTGTCTCTGTCCTTGTTGTAACCATATTTATTGTTATTTCAATATTTGTCTATTTGAATTGTCATTAAAAAGATTTAAAACATTAAATTGATTAAAAACAAAACATGTTCTTTTTATTTTGTTTAATATGTACTGGCTCTGATGATATTTTCAATAAAATGTGTGCAACAAATAAAATGCATTGTTATTATAATTCTCTATATGATGCAATAATTTTACTATTAATCTACCCAAAGTATCTAAATTGTCTTTACACATGATATAAATATCAATATATTAAACATGTATATAATAATATAACAGTCTGTATATTAAGTACTTTTACCTTTAATACTTTAGGTACATAATACCTCTACTTTTACTAAAGTAACCTTTTCTTGTTATTGAGTCATTTTAGAGTATTTCTACTTTTACTTCAGTAAAGTATGTGAGTAACGTTACTTCACCCACCACAGCACGTGACGCATTAAAAACGTTACAGCCAAGTTGAGTGTTCTTATGTGTTTTTATGTTTTGTGATTTTTTATGTGGTTTGTAGGTATTTTTATGTTTTCTTGTGTATTTATATGTTTTGTGAGCGTTTTAACGCATATTCCGTGTTTCTTGATGAATTGTATGTGTTCTGTAAGTATTTTTGTGTTTTCCTAGGTATATATATGTGTTCTGTAAGTATTTTTGTGTTTTCTTAGGTATATATATGTGTTTTGTAAGTATTTTTCTGTGTTTTATGTGTCTCACCAGGATGAAGTCGATTCTTCCAGCAGATTCTTTTCCCTGAGTTCCACAGATTCAGATTCAGCAGTTTACAGCAGCTCATCTTCCCTCCTGCTACACAGTGTGTGTGTGTGTGTGTGTGTGTGTGTGTGTGTGTGTGTGTGTGTGTGTGTAAGCAGAAAGCTGTCCTGGTTCCTTGGCTAGCCGGTTAGCTTAGCATTAGCTTTAGCATTAGCATGAACGCGTTTCTTTTATTTGACAGATAATATTGGTTAACAGTTTCATCTTCTTCTGCTTCTATCAGTAAAGATCATGTTAAAGATTCATTCTCACAGTCTGTTTTCAAGGCTGCACCGCGTGTACCACTCATAACAGTCCGGGGGAACAAATATTGCAGCGCTAAGGTTCCACAGGAAACGACGTTTATCTTCCACTATAATCATTAACAAGCTTTATTATTATTATTATTATTATTATTATTATTATTTTTATTATTATTATTATTATTATGTGAACATGTGAGCATTGTTTGTTGTAGGAAACCTAATGTTAACTTATTCTGTTATATTGGACTCAAATGAAGGTAAATAAAGTTAATTTGTGTTTTAAAATAATGATCAGAAAAGTAACTAAAGGTGTAAATAAATGTGTAAATTGTATGTAGTACTTGAGTAAATGTACTTTCCACCCCTGTTAATACTACTAATAATACATCATAATACATGACATGTACGATTTGAAATATGGGTTCATTTAAACAGAGACCATATGTAGCAGGTATATCAAATATACAGTAAAAGATCCCCTCACACTGTATTATTTATTGTCACTTTTATTTTGTATTACCTTAATTAGTTTGCTATGGGAGCACCTTTTTGTTGTACTTTTATTTTGAAGTTCCTCACTTCCTGTTTCTGTAACGTCTTCTACCTGTGTTTACTTCCCCTTCTTGCTCTTGCTGGTAGCCTGCTGAGGAGAATCTGAGGAGAACAAATAAATACGCCAGTGATGGCTAAAAGGCATCCCCAATCCCTGAGTCCACTCTGTAAACACAACGCAGTTACTACTACGCCCAAGACCGGTCACATACATATTAATGGACATTTAATTTTATCTGTACATATTAGGCTAATTTCTAATCTGTTGTCCCTCAGCAGGTTGAGAAAAATATAAAATAGTATTTTACCATATAAAAGAAAAACAACAGCAACATATTTGTATGGTTTTGAGAACTGCAAAATCAATCTTCCTACTAGATTTTCACCACTTTTAAGATGAAAACGTCCAAATTTTCTGTTTCCGGCTTCTAAACTCTGATTAATTTTTGTTTCTTTATTCTTCTATAACAGTAAACTGATGATCTTTGAGTTGTGGACCATTGGTCTGGTCAAAAAAAGACATGTTATGTTGAATCTTCAGCTTTGGGAAGCAGTGATCATCATTTCACGCCATTTTATGAATCAAACAACTAATCGATGAATTATTTCATGAATCCATAGATTAATCAACTAACTAATCAACTACTATCTATTATATAACAATAAGCCATAAACACACAGCAGCAAACAGCTGTTAGGAGAAATCAACATAACCCAAGTTTATTTACAGCATCTGCAAACAGAAAAGTACATTCTGTACATTAATCCACATGAAACACATTTGTATAAAATATATAACACATGCAACGGTTTTAAGAACCGTTATAGAAGCAGTTTTGATGAGCTAAACATGTTTGGTGAGTCCCTTAAAGCATTTGATGGATACGAAACCACAGAATGACACTAGAGTTTCTGCAGCTCTGTGTGAAGTGGTGAGTTCCACCTTAAAACTCATATAACATCCTGCTCAGCGATTCAAGCAGTCCATGTTGCATTGTTTATTATGTTTTGTTTTTTTCAATCCATTTCAAGTCTCATAGGACGGACGGAGCTTGAAAAACAAGTCGAGATTGACTGTTTGCTTATATGAAAGTGGGCAGCACACTGTGGTTGCCATTTGTTCGAAAGTTCAAAATGTACTCAGGAAACACAGAATAAGCAGTATTTTCTTCACACGAGCAGCCCACATCAGCCAGGATGTGTATGAAAGCGAACGCTCGAGATGTATCATGTGAGAGGAAATGAAAAGCAGAATAAGACACTGCTGACATTGATAATGGAGCTGGCAGTTCTGATTATCATCAATGCAGCTTTAGAGGATTCTGCTGAAGTTTAAAGTATTTTCAGATGTTTCTAAGTAAGGAGAGTCTTGAGTTCCCCTGTGAGGACAGACGTGCACAGGCCTGTTGGCTCTGGTTGTTTTTACAGCTCTCGCGGGTCTGAAATCGTTTTTAAACTGCAGGAAGATGAGAAGAAAAACATACATTTAGAATAAGAAACATTGACTGTCAGAGATGAAGTTTAACAACCATGAAGAGAATGAAGAACTTTATGAAGAAGTATAATGAGATGATGTAGTTAAAGTATTGAAGTAAAGTATGAGTTGATGTAGTGACATATGAAAATAATTGTTCGTTGCAGCCCTGCTGTGGAGATTATGGATTTTAGTTGATTAATTCAATAATTATTTAAATTTACTGATTCATTGATTCGTCACCACAAGCTGAGGCAACGTTTCATATGTTATTTGTTTGTTTTAATCAGAGGAACAGTTGAAATAAATAAAGATCAGCATCATGTCATGTGTCAGACATTAAACATTAATACTCACTCGTCTACATCTCAGAATCAAAACCCCGGCGATGATCAATAATACGAAGGTGAACGCTAGCGTACTCAAACACATCAAGATGAAATCCAAGGCGTTGGGGACGCAGACTTTAGGCTCCTCTGAGAATGGTTGAAGAAGAAAAGGAAGAAGAAAAAGAAAAAGAAGAAGTGAGAGTTTAAGTGAGATTGCATTGATTTACTGAATTTATGAGCAGTTTAATGCAAAAAAATAAAAACTGAATGTAAAAATATCTTGTTTTTGATCCAATTAGTCTAGTATTGAGTAGAATTATCTCATTTCATTAGCAGATCATTGGTCAATTTATTCTTGTCTGCATGAAATTAGATTTAATTGTTTAACTTATTGTTGTCTTTTTATTTCATACTTTGGACTTTTTATTTCAGAATTCAGACTTTTTATCTACATTTAAAAAAATAAAAATATATGAAATATCTGCCAGTGGAAGATGGAACACGACTCAATACTGGAGTAATTCTACTAAATACAAGACATTTCACTTGATAAGATTTCATTTTTTGCAGCATTTGCATATTATTGATAATTGACTAACATGCACGGGGAAAAAATGAAACCTTATTAGGGAAAAGTATCTTTTATTTAGCACAGTTAGTACAATGATGAGTAAAGTCCTCTTGATTTATCTTATTCTAATGGTAGATAATTTAATTATACATAACATAAGATAAAAAGATATCATCTTATTTGAAGAAAACAAGACTAAATTGACCAAAATCAAGAAAAATGAAACAAAGAAAATGATCTGCCAACAGAATAAGATATTTCAAGATAATATAACTACATGTAAGATATTGGATCGATTGTAGATATTTTCCCTTGTTAAGGTTTTTTGCAACGTGTCTGATTATGATACGACTGATGTAATATTATTGGAAAGTGACACTTTTAATCCTTTTGAAGGCTCTTTCACAAATCTCCAAGTTTTTTACATTAAATCTCCCCCAAACCGAAGAGACTGCAGCTTCTGACCTGTGACGATGACGATGGTTCCTTTGCTGTCCAGAGTCTCCGATCCAACATCTGTGTTGTGGTGAGTCCAGCTGCAGTAATACAAGTTGGTGTCCTGCAGCTGCAGCAGAGACAGAGACAGGCTGATGCTGTACCTCTGTGCCGTCTTCTCCTCTACGCCGGCCACAACACGACCTTTAAACTCTTCAGTTATGGTCTCCTTGCTGATTTTTCCATCCTGAAGGGACAGGTAGAGGAGCTGCTTGGTTCCCTGGACGCCTCTGAGCAGGGACAGCCCCATCAGCTCAGACAGCAGCGTGCTGCATGTTATCACCAAGGACGAGTTCACTCTGACCACCGACGTGGACGAAGGCTTCTGAGAAACTGTCAGAGACAAAGACAAAGGGATTTTCACCTATTTGCAGAGCTGAAGTGATGCTGAGTACAGTCGCGTGGTGGAAGAAGCACGCGGATCATTCACTGGTGTAAAATTACAAATAGAAACTGAAACACATGGAACAAACTGCCTGACAACTGCAGGTCTGCTGCAGACTTCTGTTTGCTGCTGCCTATTTCTGATGGTATTTAATTAATTCATTTACACTGCACTGCAACTGTTCCTGTTTTTTTGTGTTTTACTTTTTATTTTTATTATTATTTCTTTCAATAAACAGTTTGAATTACCCTGTTGCTGAAATGTACCATAAGAATAATCTTTTCCTTACTGTAATGTTAAAATATTCCATTACAAGTGCAAAACACTGCACTGTAAATCTACTACTTAAGTCACATTTTTTTTTTTATTTTGTCTTTTTACTGTATAATATTAATTTAATCTTGTTTTCCTGATACCAAATGCAAGATATTTTTCTCTTTTGAGTTTTTTTTTGTTTTTGCAGTGTGCAATCAGCTGCAGCAGTAACATGCATCACAAATATCAATCAAACAAATCAAATACAAGTTGTGAGTATTTGTTGCTCAGAGACACAGATGAGAGGAAAAACAAACAGGTTTTTGAATGTTTTTTCTCTCTCACACACACACAGAACACACACACATACTCACCTGTCTGGGTGTTGGGTGTTACCAGAGCAGGGAGGCACAGTAACACCAGCACGCCGCTCCACCAGCCAGATTTCATCCCGCACGCTGAGCTGCTGCAGCTTCAAACTACAAACTCAGCACAGGACGCAGCAGTCGACTCTCAGAGCTCCACCACTCAACCAAGAGGAAATGTGAGTGGCTGGTTTATGGTTATCAGCGTCTTATTGCATCAAAGACACGGAAACGCTTGTTGTTGACTACATTTGAAGATGTGTTCCATCACTCATAACAGTTTCATGCTCAGAAGCTGAAACAACCTGCGTCATGAATGACACTTTCTCACCTGTCACTGTAATGATCGTTTTTTTATTAAATTCATGAAACACTTTTCAAGTGGTTCAGGAGAGAGAAATAACGTCAAATACAACCACACATGCATATATAGAACCCACACCACTAGTTATATATATATATATGTATATGTATATATATATGTATATATATGTATATATATATATATATATATATATATATATATATATATATATACATATATATATATATGTATATATATAATGTTTTTTTTTAAGATTTCAAAGTTTAACTTATAACTTATAACTTATAACTTAACTTATAATAAAAGACCATTTGAAGTCTGACAACATTCACTGCAAAAAATGTTAAAATGTTATCTTATTTAGCACAATATTGAGTAGAATTGTCCTGAACTATCTGAACTACCTGAACTATGTCAAGTTTTTTGAGGAATTTGAGATAAAAAGTCCATAATATGAGATAAAAAAAAAACACGTTAGGATAAAAAAGCCAAACAATTAAATCCTATTGAAAGAAAACAAGACTAAATTGACCACACTAAAGAAAAAAGACACTTGAAATAAGATAAATTATCTGCCAATGTAATAAGAAATTCATTCATTCAGTCATTTTCTCTACCTGCTTATTCCTCATTAGGGTCGCAGGGGTCTGCTGGAGCCTATCCCAGCGTGTTACGGCGAGAGGCAGGGATACACCCCAGATGGTCACCAGCCAATCATGGGGCACACACACCATTCACTCACACACTCACACCTACGGGCAATTTAGAGTCTCCAATTAACCTGAGCATGTTTTTGGACTTTGGGAGAAAAGCCACATGTTCAGATTATCAGGGGGAACGTGTAAACTCCACCTGTGACCTTCTTGCTGTGAGGCAGCATTGTGTCTGCTTATCTTATTTGTGTTTTACATGCTCTGACTTGTATTCTGCCTCAGGTTTGTTGTTGTGAATCAGAAGCAGTTAGTTGATTTACCTGTTTGATGGAAGTTAAATAAAGATGAAATAAATCTGTCCTGGCTGAAGTAAAGCAGAAGCATGTGAGCCTCTTCACCTTCATCACAGTAGTAGTAGAATTATCTTCTTCCATTGGCAGATAATTTGACTTATTTCATTTTTTTTCTTGATTTGAGTCAATTTAGTCTTGTTTTCTTCAAATAAGACTACATTGTTTTATTTTTTCAATTTTAATTCTGTATTTCTTTATTTCATATTTTGGACTATTTATTTTTTAAACATTTTTGAAACACTTGAAATAAGTCAAATTATCTGCTAATGGAATAAGATAATTCAAGATATTTCTACGCAATATTGGACTCAATATTTCATTTTTTACAGTGTTTGCTATGTTATTGATGATTGTTTGATGTACGCTGCAAAATAAAAATAAATCTTATTAAGGGAAAATTAGTCCCAAGATTTAAGGGACAATTAGTCCAAAATCCAGTTTTTTATGACTCAATGTCCAACATATGAGATAAAAAGACATTAAGATAAACAGTCAAACAATTTAAGTTTATTGGAAGAAAACAAGACTATATTGATAAAAATCAAGAAGACAAATTGAAATAAGTAAAATGATCTGAAAACAGAATAAGACATTTCAAAATAACAAAGATACACATCAAATATTAGATTGTTTGAATAAAAAACAAGATATTTTCTCTGTTTAAGATTGTTGTGTGTCTGATTCTGGTTGATGTAATATTACTGAAAGTGACACTTTTAAACCTTTTGAAGGCAAATCTTTTTTTTCTGCAATTTTTTCTTCACGTTTTTTAGATTAAATCTCATCTGAAACCAAAGAGACTGATTTTACCAATATATGTACAGCATCAAATCAATTTACAATTTATCTGTTAGTTTCAAGTCACATGGATTTGTTAAAATGTAAAAAGTGAACAAATCCTTCTTAGATCAAATTAGGAATTCAAAATCATTCTGCAAATCCTCCAACATCTGCGTTTATATTTATTAATGAAGCAAAACGTTCCAAAAACACGGCGTAACTGCTTCATTTCATGGCCGTTATGGTCAAACAATTTCATCTTATTGATTTTGACAAAAAGAAAAGAAAAAAATGGAATAAATTTGAAATAGATATTGAAAATTGAAATAAGCTAAATTATCTGCCAATAGAATAAGATATTTCAAGACAATTCTACTCAATATTGGATTAATTTTACTCAATACAAGAGATTTAATTGTTTTTTCAGTAAATAAAACGTTTTTTTTTCTAATTAATTTCTCAGGATAATTCATTATTTTAATTTTGGAATTTCATGACCAAAATTAAAAAAATAAACTTAACATAATCAATTATATATATTTTTTTTCTTTAAATTGTTATTTTTTTTAAACTTGGCATATTTCCTTCTTGTATTGTCCACAATTGTTTTTTCCTACTTGTAGCTTTAAACTAAGTAGACAGGTTCTTCCTAATGAAAAATAAAAAGTAAAATAATAAAAATTTAGAGTGAAATAAGCAAAGCGGTTTTCTCCCATTTGTTGCAAAGTAAGCGAGTAATGAGAGAAGGAAATATGGGGATAAAAGCCTGAAATATTTCAATGTGTGGACAGCTGGGATTTGGATTCTCAATAAAGGTAAATCGAAATAATAAGGTAAAGGTGTGTGTCCTGTGATGTTTTGTTGAGACCAGTTGTTTTTGCTCTGATTTGATCTTTTTTTTTTTCATGAAAGAAAAAACAAGTTGCTTACGGGAAAAATCTAAAGGTTGTTTGTAAGAAGTGTTTCGGTACGTCTGTGGAAGGAATTAGAAAGTTGATTGGACGGGAAACTAAGTCTTTTGGAAGGAATCTCAGTTCTTTGATGGAGGTTGAGATTGTAGATTGGCCACGAAGACTCAGTGGGTGTTGTGTGAAGAGAGAGTGGAAACTGTATTCATGGTGGAAGTCAGAGCAAAACCTTCAACGATCCTGTGAAATAAGAATGAAAATTACGGCACCACTGGATTTTGTATTGTTCTGTTGCTGGTTATGTTTTCTTTGTCATGATGATCCTTTTGGTTTTGTATTATTTTATTTGAGTTCCTCTTTAGTGTTTTGAAGTAAAAGGTTAATTTTTTTTCCAAGTGGTGAAACGTTTACACTTTGGCACAAGCCCCTTGGAACAAAAGCAGGAACTTCCTTTTGTAATTAATACTACAACAAAAACTACCTGTGACATTACCAGAAATAATAACATATGCTTCTAACTGTAACTGAGTCTATGACGGATGGTTTCGTTTCACTACTGTTACTCAAAGGTTTTCCCCAGAGTAGATCTGCCAGAGAAACTCAAACATGGGACCAGGATCTGACTAACGTACGAACACACTGCCATACTCACACCTTTCCATGCTTATACCTTTGACTAAGAAATGTAATGTCATACGTGGAATATGCAAATTTATGATCATTTTCAATAATTCAAAGCACCACACCCTGTACATGTTACTACTTACAAAGACTCTGTATGTTAGTGAAAAACTAGTACCTTCATCTAACTTTAAACATGTAGACGTACGAATTTTTGAGCTGAGACAACTTAAGTAGAACGCCATTTTTACTTTAAATGAACTGATGAATCATCAAAATGACTAAAAATAATACTACTGATAATAGATAAACTTAATCTTATAAGTTTACACACAGTGCATACCTGTATCTATAGAGTTAGCCGCGCCATGTGTGAATGGGCAGCTAGCTAAAGTTGGCTTAGCTAAAGTTGGCTTAGCTAAAGTTGGCTTAGCTAAAGTTGGCAGCAAAATGGGAGCACTCAAGATAAAGTCAACATTACTAATCATTCAGATAAGTGATTAACTTTGTTATGCTGATAGACGAGACCCAATTGCAGTTCCAGAGTTTTTATTTTTTCCACAAAGGAAACAGTCAAGTGCTGTTAGTGGCAGTTCTGACAAAACAGAAGGAGCACAGAGGATCCAGAATTCCACAGTTAAAAAAAAAAAAAAAACAGAAATTTCCGTATGAAAAAGGTCCAAACAACAGAGTGCAGCAAAGTGCAGTCTTCAGCCAGTCAGGCAATATAAAGTCCACAAAAAACAAGAAATCAAAAAACACCCAACTACTGCAAAAGTTCAGTCTCCCCCCAATAGGCAATATAACGTCCACAAAGATCTTCGCTTCTTAACAGAAAACCAAATGATCCCAAAACAAGGAGCAAGGCCGAGTAGAAACACTGGCAGTAGTTCAACAACAAAATCAAATGATCAACCTTCGTTTCAGGAGCTCAATAGTCACACACTGGGAAAGTAAAAGTAAAATAAAAGTAAAGACTATTGATACTTTTTTATGACAAAACAAATAAAATAAAGTAAATCACAAGCTTTTATGAAACCTACATGGTGGATGTAACACTTTTAACAGCGCAGTTTAAATACTGTGAATGTTTATAATTCGCTAAATGTAATTTTAGGCTAATGTGTCCTGCTGACATTCTGTAGATAAATGTAATTATCTACTCACAATTATATCATGATTGTGATTAATGAAAGCTTCTTTCCTCTTCTTTCCCCCATTTTTTGGATTTTTGGGAATTTAAAAGTGCTGATATTTTTCAGGTTATTAAGTTGTTTTCTTAGACTTGTCTGGTGAGGACAATGTTATTCACTTTTGATGTTATTCACAAAGGTTTTTAAACCTTTAGAAGCCTGTAGAAACCTGGCTTGCAAAGACTTTTTTATTCTTTTTTTTTTGAAAACCTTGTTTTCAAGAAGAAGCTGTTTTCAGTCTCTTCCTTCCAGGGACTGAACGTGTGAACACGGCCACGGAGCAAGCAAAGAACTGAGCTGAAAAACGTTCTCAGATGCAGCATCTGTTTATTAAGACTTGGAATGATCTTATAAATAAAATATGTACAAGCTACATACATGACTTCCTGTATGCGCTTCTTTCCTCTTGGACCCTGAACAGTAGTAAATCCTTTCACAATGATGTCATTAAAGGGGAATTTTGCTGTTTGAAGGCCGATTACACAACACAAGTTCAGGCAAATTCACTCATGGAGCATGTTACATGACACTTATTAAGAGAACAGAATAAGAAATTAATAAAAAGTATAGGAAATGATTTATTTAATTAAACACAAAAGTTTTCAGTTATGTCTTTAAAGACTTGCAGTTTTCTGGGGTTTGTTCCAGAATGTGGAGAATAAAACCAGACAGGTCCAGATGGTTCCTAACGCAACAGCTGCTCAGAAACAAACTATTCACAGTGTCATAAAACTTATGACACCAGCTTTAAACCTCATGCAGTGTTTATAACACATCTTCTCTCCTGGAGATGATGAATTCACAGCTCAGCCTTTAAATCAAGAGGCAGCAAAATAACATCTCAAGGAAAAATAAAGGTAGAAACTTGAGGAAAATAAAAAAGAGTTGTAACAGATGTTGTTTACAGGATGGAAATAATATACAAAAATAGTTGTGGTAACTGAAAAGGTAATTAACTCACCCAGGCATCAAATCTGTTGCCTAATTATATATATATAATATAATAATTACAAAAAGATTAAATCTAGATAATGGACTCTTCTTTCAGGGGAAACTAATACATTCATTTTTTTTTATAGGTATGAAACATGTCGAGCAACTAAAGGTGCTGAAAAGACATAAATAAATTAAGTAGAAAAGCAAAAAATGCATGAAACTTGAACCTGTGATAGTTAAAATAACTCAGTGGCTAAGGTAACAAGATAAATAATACAAAACCATATAAAACAAAAAAGAGCAAAGTTTTACTGAATATTTTGATTTATTGTATTAAAACACATTCACAGTTCATAATATCACATTTACTTTTATTCTTACTTATATGGATCATAGTGCTGCACTTCCATAAACAACAAGAAGCATAAGTTTAGGTTTTTTAAAGGTTCAGTGTCATTCACTTCTACAGTGATTTATGTGAAGTTGTGATGTCACTAAGACGTTTTGTGTTGTTTTATAGTTTAACAACTTCTCTCTCAAGCTTCTGCAGCTTTGGAACTATTAATTTGCATCTGTCTCATTGATATTAACGAGCCTCTCCTCTGATTGGCTCGTTTCAATCAGATGTCGATAGAGGTGCTCAAAGAGAAAACCCGCACGTTTTAAAACATGTACATGTACTTTCATCACATGTTTAGTACCAATGGCTGCTTTAGTTTAGAAGACACTAATATCATCAGTAAACTGAGCTACAGCCTCTGTCCTCCACTCATTTCCCATAATGCAACTCACTAGTTTCGCCCCTGATTAATAAAAGTCACATGACTTTCAAAAACATGGCAAAGTTTGTAATCAGTGTGCTTTTTTTTTATCTTCCACTGCCACATTCTATGGGGTTCTTTCATGAATGTCGACATCTGATGATTCTTCCTCCTTTGTCAGTTCCAAACAGGAAGTATAAAATGCCCACAGCAATGATGGAGGCAGAAATCCCCGCCAGGGCAGTGGTGACGTGGTGTGGTAAAGCCGGCGACTCCGGATCCACAGCTGATGAGATAAAATGGATTATGAGTCAACTTTTATCATCAGAACATGTGGATTAACCCATTTAAACAGGACACTGTAGTCACTGAAGTCTACGACTGTTCTTTTCTCCTCAAAAATCAAAAATATAAATTTCAACGGTTTCAGTTTTTTTCAACGTCATGATAGTACTTAGACAAAGGTTTTAATAAAAAAAAAAAAAATGAAGTTTCCGAATGCTTCCTGTCACGTTATCAACTATATATATATATATATATATATATATATATATATATATATATATATATATAATATAATATATAATAAATAATCATTCAAGTCTCTAGAACAATCCAAAAAATAATTATTATGTCTATGGGCGTATTTGTGCAAGTGACATCTATAGTTTCCAGCCATTTAAATGCTGTTTACTTCAAATCAAAGGATCAAATGGAAAAAATAGATACATAACATAAGTAATGAATATTAGTGACTCATCTGATATAATTATATGAGATAAATAGATTTTTTTGTTTAATTTATAATAATTATAATATAATATAATAATAATATAATAATTTAATTTATACATACTGTATAGTTGTGCAAGCAGCAATTATAGTTTATATAAATGCTATTTTCTACAAATCAGAGAAATAATTGAAAAAAAGAAAACATGCCTGATTAAATTATATGAGCTTACATGGGTTAAATCCAATTTTCAATAATAAAAAATGGCTCAAAATAAAGCACACACACACATACACACAAACACACACACACACACACACACACACACACACACACACACACACACACACACACACACACACACACACACACACATACTCATACATTAGCTCAAATATTTAAAAATGGTGACAGATACTCACTAAAGATTGTGTTAGAAGATATAATTTTGACTTTGATTGCAGCTGAAGTATAAATCCCACAGTCTGTATATACTGAAGAGTTGTACACCTCCTCTTTGGTGACATTTGAGATGATCAGATACACGTACGTCTGTTTGTCCCAGTCGCAGATATAGTTCATTAAGCTGGTGTTGCAACTTATAAGTCCGTGTCTGTTGTTCCACTCGTACTGAAGCCCTGCACACGTGTGTTTGACATTATAAACGATGCTGCAGTTCAGCGTCAGAGTTTGTTGAGGAAGAACGTGCACGGTGTTGTTTTCTATTGTTTTCACATGCTGATCCACCTTGCTGGTGCAGTTCAGGTGTTGCACACCTGAGTCACAAAGGGAAGGAACAATCAATATGATCGATAATGTGTTAACAGTAAACCTAATGTGTTTTTTTCTTGTAAAAAGAAGAAATGTAAAATAATAATAATAAAAACATACCATGAGTGTTTTGTAGAACGGTGGCAGCAAACAGCAGATTCACACACAAACAGGACAGATGCGACGATTCCATGATTTCACGCACTGGAAGAAACAAAACGAATGTTCTGGACTTTTAGGGACATTTTCTTTTTTCTGCTGAAATATTTCCTTAAATAATCTAAAACTAGCTGATTGTTGTCCCTGATCCAGATTTTATTCATGACAAGTCAAACATAATCACAATCAATCAGACATTCTGTAATGGTCCATGGTAATTGTCCATGGACCATGGTCCAGACGGGGGCTCTACCTGTGCAAAACCAACAAATGCATTTGCAGCATTCATGCCCACACCAGAACTGGCAAAGGCGCCCTGGGAACAACCAAGCCTCGAATGTCTGCTTCATCTGTCAGAGCCCCGACCACTAGGCCAAGGACTGTCCACAAAGAGCCGGTTTCCAAAAAGGTCGACCACAATATCCACAGCGGCATCCATGGGATCCACCTCATGGCAGACTGAGAACGGAGAGAGGGGAGGAGGACCGAGTGTACAATGTATATGCTGATACTGGTTTGTTCATTTACGAGTGGCTCATTCCTCTGACCACTCCTAATGATTTCATGTATTTAGCTAGAGAAAGAGTCTCAACTGCAGCACATTTCATGAAACCTGAAGATTTGGTGCACTATGTTTTGGAGCTCCATGTGCAGCGGTGTCTCTGTTTCATTATGTTCTGATCAGCAACAACTGTTCTCTGTTTCAAATTCTTTTCCACACATTTGGACAGCCTGATGGACAGTGGCGTGATTTGGGCCCATTTGTTTCTACTTGTGAGAGCAGAACAGACACACACATTTTTTGTGCTGCGTTCTGTTCTGTTTCTGCGTTCTGTGCAAGCAGCTCATTGCCTCCAGAAACACTGTGTGCACGTCATAAATATGATGTGGGACTCATCAAGTCAAGTCAGCCAGTTCGAATTACAGCTAAATCTCATTACAGGCAATATCAGCCTCAATATCCATTGAATCCTGAAGCCATTGAGGGCATAAGACCTGTGTTCAACTCTCTTTTGTCAGCAGCTGTGATTGTTTCATGTCCTGAGTCTCCTGTGTGCACTCCAGTGTTCCCAGTGAAGAGGATCAGAGAAACGCCACCTGATGAATGGAGTTTTGTACAGGATCTCCGAGCAGTAAATGCTGCTGTACATGCCAGAGCTCCTCTGGTTCTAAATCCTTACACCATTCTCTCTCAAATTCCACCAAATTCCAATTGGTTCTCTGTTGTTGATCTCTCTAATGCATTTTTCAGTATTCCTGTTCACCCAGACAGCCAATTCTGGTTTGCCTTTGAGTTTGACGGAAAACCATACACCTTCACCCGCCTGTGCCAAGGGTACTGTGAGTCTCCAACGATATTTAACAGCGCACTCTGTGAGAGTTTATCCTGCACTGCCCTCCTGCAGTCTCTCCAAACTCCAGTTTGTGCAGCAACAGGTGACATTTTTGGGCCACTTTATTACAAATGATGGGAAGACTCTTTCCCCAAAACGCTTTCAAGCTATTGTTTCCCTCCCAAAACCTACAAACCAAAAATGAGATGTTATTTCTGGGAATGTGTTCACATTGCCGTTGTTTCACTCCTAATTTCTCTCAGATGAAGATACCTATCCTTATTGGGGTCCCTCCCTTCTCATTTCTCAGCACAAGCAGCAGAGTTGGTCGCGCTCACTGAAGCGTGTAAGGCAGCTACCATGTGACATGTGGCTGCGTGTAAGGCAGCTGGAAAAGCCATCAATCCTCACAATGTCTGCACATCCTCCACCAACAAGACCATTTGAACATATGCAAATGGACTTTATTGAACTCTCTCCATCAGAAGGGAATAAATACTGTCTAGTAATTGTAGACATGTGGTCAAAGTGGGTTGAAGCCTTTCCTACATCCACACAGACAGTGGATGCAGTAGCAAAGGTGCTCCTCAGGGAAATCATTCCACAATGGGGAATTCCTGCAAAACTTTCAAGTGGCCCACACTTTGCTAATGAGGCCATCACTCAAATTAGCAACTTCTTAGGAATCGATCTCAGGAAACACTGTGCCTATCACCCAGCCAGTGGGGGTGCTGTAGAACATGAAAATGGCACACTGAAAAACAAATTGGCAAAATGTTGTTCAGACAGGCCTGTCATGGACCAAAGCCCTGCCTATTGTGCTGATGTACTTGAGAATGCGGAAAAGAAACAAAACTAACTTGAGTCCTTTTGAAATTTTGTTTGCAGCACCACCTCATGTTGGACTGGAGCCACCCATGGCATCCCTCCCTTCAACCACCCTGTGTGAAAACAGTGTTCTCTCATATTGTGCTAACCTGTCTTCTAAACTAGCAGATATCAGGCGCCAAGTGTCAACTGCGCTGCCCACTCCAGCCACTGGACCACTGCACACCCTCCAACCAGGCGACTATGTGGTGGTTAAAGACTTCAGGAGGAAGAACTGGAAGTCCAGAAGCTGGCAAGGCCCATTCCAGGTCCTCCTCCTCACACACACCACTGTGAAGGTTGCGGAGCGTGCCACCTGGATCCACGCAAGCCACTACAAGGTGTCTCTCCAACCCACTGGGTAACAAGTGATGTGCCAAGCCACCACCAAAGAAGCAGAGGTTGACAGCCATGTCATCAGAAGAAAGAAGACACCTCACACATATTGCACACATACACACACCACTTCCTGAGTGCATGACAAACTCTGCTCAGTGAAGCCAAATGTAATTGTATCTCACATCAAACTGAAAATACTTGGGTTTCCTCCTGTAGGATTACTATTAATATTAATCCTCCTTCTCCTACTCGTGCTACAGGACAGCAACTATATTTACACACAGACTCACCAAATCTCATCTTCCTTTTCGCCCCTTAAAAAAAAATATATATATATATATATATATATATATATATATATATATATATATATATATATATATATATATATATATATATACACACACACATCCATCTGTGCTCTATCGTCCAGCAGGTTCCTGTGGATCGTGGCTGCTGCTGTGATCCTGCACGACGTCCACCACACATTTATTACTGGGAGTGGCTACTGCTTCAGTTCAGCCGCATGAGGCCCAATGATGACGGCTCCTGATGAGACTCATCAAGGCCCCTGATTCTCTACAGACTGAATCATTTTTACATCTCACAGACTGATAAATCATTATCAGATGCATGTCTGTCATTCCTGGTTCATCTATAGCCTGTCCGTCCATCTCCTTCACCATGGTTCTCCCTGAGGTTTCTCCTTTTTCCCACTGGGTTTTGGAGTTTTTCCTTGTTGCGAAGGGGGGTATAAGTTGGGCTATAAATAAAATTGAATTGAATTACAGCCAAATGCTGTGACTAACACTTTCCCTATCGTTCACCCTATGCCTCTTGTCTTAGCATGATCAAGGATGATTGAATCAGGATGATTAAATCAGGAAGTAAGGGCTGACTCAGTAGGACTTGTCTTTGTTTGTAGTTCCTGGAAACCAAAGTGTAAAAAGGTTGTTTCCCCCTCTGATCGGGGGTATTGCATTTCCATCCTCTCAGCGTGCCACCACCTGTCTTCATGGTGTCCTAATAAAAAGGGAAAGACACTTCTGGACTCATCTGGCTTTTTTGTACATCGATCAAGGCTGAACTTCTTTTTTATGTATCATTTACCACGTGATACATATCACACAGCTTTATGACATCTTCATCACATTATGAGCTGATTAATGCAAGTTATAAATTACAAGTTGCTTAAAAAAGATCAGTGTTATGTATCACAAGTTAAATAAGTATTTAAGAAAATGCATGAAATCAGCTCATAGTGTGATGTTTTAATAATTACTTTCTTGTGATTTATACCTTGCATGATTATGAAGATGTTACAAGTTCTTTGAAAAATAATGTAAAAAGTGAAATGAGTCACTGATAGAACACACAAAACATGTGGAGATGTTTTGTTTTAGTCATGTATCCGAGAGGGATACATTCTGCTCAATGTGTGTGAACATGGAACTAATCAAACTAATAATTGGCACTCCCAGGATTTGCTGGTGGAGAGCCAATGCTTTTCTTCTGGCTACACCAGTGCTTTCACTAATTTAAAATGACACACCCTGTCTCCCTGAAGACCTGACTTGTAAATAATACTTTCACATTTTGTGTTTATCTTCATTATTGTAATTATTACTATTGATTTTGCATTTCTTCTCTTGGGGACATTTATACAACTGTCCTGATGATACGTTCCAAAATCTATGTGAATTAACATGTTGGATAGTTAAGATGTGATTCTTTAATGATTAATGGGAATCGTAGTAGAGATTTCAAGCAAACAACAGGCTGTTCTGTATATACAAGTGTGTACGGTGGATATAAAAAGTCTATATACACATCTTAAAATACTAGGTTTTTGTGATGTAAAAAAAATGATACCAAGGTAAATGATTTCACAACTTTTTCCACCTTTACTGCGACCGTTAGCTTGTACAACACACTAAAAACTAAACTGAAATCTTTCAGGGAGGTGGATTAAAAGTAACAATGGGAATAATGTGGTTGTGCAACCTCATTGTGCCTGTTGTGAGCACACCCTCTTATAACTGGGGACGTGGCTGTGTTTAGATTCAATCAATTACACTCAAACTCATGTTAAACTGCAGCAGCACACAACCTCAGTATTTATGCAGCTATATATGACCAGATTACTCTCTTCATTGTTGATGACTTGTTGATTGACTGTCTGATTGGTTAATTGATTGATTGATATACTGATATTCAGTGTTGGGCAAGTTACTCAAAAACTGTAATGCATTACTCATTACTTGTTACTATCATTTCAAAGTAATGTGTTACATTACAATATTACTATATTTAAAATGTAAGGCATTACACTACTTTTGCATTACTTTAGTTACTCTCGCTAA
Source organism: Lepturacanthus savala (assembly GCA_030544235.1). NCBI lineage: Eukaryota > Metazoa > Chordata > Actinopteri > Scombriformes > Trichiuridae > Lepturacanthus > Lepturacanthus savala. The sequence continues at coordinate 10,176,241 of CM060471.1, forward strand.
ATAACTGGGAAATATGGATTTTCACAGCTGCACATCTGGTGTTATATATACACATCTGTAAATTTAGCCCTTCTGTATAGGACATCTATTGCAATAGTTACAGCTGTATTGCCCTTTGTTAATCATAATTTATACCCATTTTTTTTCATTGTCCTACATTGTACATCCGGCACCCATAACTTATTTCAATCAATCAAACTTTATTTGTACAGCCCAGTATCACATTCCCACATCTCAAAGGGAGCCCAGCAGCTCAGAACTCTCTGACCTAAACCTTCAGTGAAGATAAAGAAAAACTCCCACAGAAAAAACTTTTAACAGGAAAAAAACAGTGGAAGAAATCTCAGGAGGTCAATTCAAAGAAGGATCCCCCAACCAGGACAGTCAGAAGTGCAATGAGAACCAAGTAAGCTGGTTGATTACATAACAATAACAAATGAGGATCAGCATAGCAAGCTTCAGTCATGAAACCCAGGTCACTACATAGCAATGGAATTCAACAAACCAAGATAGATCAGACAAAAGATGCTTCAATACACAGGGCAAGATGTTACTATCCCTTATGTGATGGATGGATAAACATATGATTCCACTCCATCATTTCAGAAATGTAACAAAAATGAAAATATTATTTTAAAATAACACTGACCTGAGGGAAAAAACAAAGTGCTTTGGCCTATGGCCCTGGAAGGTAATACAACCCAATCACTTTAGTGTGACCAGGCTAAAAACTGTTATACAGAACATAATAACAGACTCACTACCAAATATACGAACAGAGGCAGCATACGGTCATATAGTGTTAGTGTGTGTGTGTCACACTCAAACACTATATATAGTTTCCGTCATTTCTATCCGGGCAGTCTGTGTGACTGTGTTTGTGCGGAGTTTTAACTGCTACTGATCGCAGTGATTTCAGCGAAAAACACAAAACCCACCTCTAGAATCCAGGTTAAAAACGTTGCATTGTAACGTGTCTTACTGACATTGTACCGAGTAAATATTACTGATTTTTTTCCTGTAATGCCTTACACTACTGCGTTACAGCAAAAAGTAATGCATTACAGTAATTAGTTACTTTTGTAACGTGTTACTCCAACACTGCTGATATTTTACACAGTTTTATTGTTCCTGTATTTTGCCTGCTGTCTTATCCTGGCTTCTCTTATAAAAGAACTCCTTGCATCTCAATGGGACCGCCCTGGTAAAATTAAGGCTAAATAAATAAATAAACTGTCCTCCCTGATGCCTCTGATTGACCTCAGATAAAGTTCAGCTGTTCTAGTAGCGTTTCTTGACATTTTTGTAGCTACATCTTCCATCACAAGCCACGGTCTACAGAGAGCTTACCGGATCTCAGAGGAACTCATTTATCAAAGATGTCAGTCAGACGAAGGATGCAAAAGAATATCCAAGGAATTAAATGCACCAGGGAACGCAGTGAAGACATCATCATCATCATCAAGTGGAGAAAATATGGCACAATAGTGACATTACCAAGAACAGACGTCTATTCAAAATTGATGATAAGACAGGAATAAAACTGGTCAGGGAGGCTGCCAAGAGGCCGACAGCAACATTGACGGAGCTGCAGGAATATCTGACAAGTACTGGCCTGTCTTCTTCATATGTGTGGGCTGGGTAGGATAGATATGACATCCACGACCGGCTTCATTTTGAGAAGACCTTTGAAATCATCCATAGTCCGAAGAAACCAAGGTGAACCTATTTGGCCACAAGATATATTTGGTGCAAAAAACACACCACTCATCACCAAATAAACAGCACAGCTACAGTGAATCATGGCAGTGGCTGCATCAGGCTTCAGGCTGTTTTACTCCAGTTGGAACAGGGGCCTTCAACAGAGTGGAAGGAATTATAAACAGTCCCACATACCACTTAGGGTTGTCAAAACGTTCAGGCTTCATTTCAAAATATGAAGAGGAACTTTCAGCACAACAATGATCCAAAGCACACATCCAAATAAACAAAAGAATGGCTTTCCCATAATAAGACCGAGGTTTTGGAACGGACCAGCCAGAGTCCAGATCTACGGTGGCCGGGAACCCTCACCGCTGCAAACAAAAAGAAACGCTGCTGCAGACACACACTTTTTCAGCCTGAGAGCTACTTGTGACATGACTGAGTCAAAATGATCTACCACCTACTAAAAATGTGAAACACGTTATTTATAAATATATTGAGAAGTATTTTTATATGTACAGTATATGCTGGTGTACCTTACATTACTGCATATATTGCACAATACAACTGTACATTTTTGTCATTACCTTATTCTGATGATTTATAGTATAAATCACATTGCATGAACATTTATAAAGAATATGATAACATAACTTTCTATGTGTTATTGTATTCTTTAAAATACTTGATTAGTTTTGTTGCAGATCTTAATGTATTGTCCTTTTAGCATCCTCTAGTTCAGCTTCATGTCACACCTGGGGCTACGTGGCCTAACTATAACACATTGACAAGTCTTTTTATTTACTTGTTCCTTCTTGTATTGTTTTTCATATTCCTACTTGTGGTAACTTGTCAAAAGAAAGGACACAAACGCAGATGTTGAGTTTCACTTTTTATCGATAGACAAAAACAATACAGCCCTTTCCGTCCCGGGGAGAACGACAACTCGCGCATGCGCAGAAACTTCACTCTTCAGTTCAACCTTCTTGCCACAATGATCACACAGCAGCACCTACTGGATAAACAATCAATTGCCCCCTAATTACCTCTGCTTCATAACACTCCCTTTCATTGTATTCTTCTTCTTCGCTCACATAAAAAACTACAAGTGCACCGCCAATAATAGTCCCCGGTAACTCACTTCCGTTGTGGAGTTTTCTTTTATTTGCAGCGGTGAGGTTCCGGCCACCGTACAGATGTGAACCTGATCAAACATCTGTGGGGTGATCTGAACAGGGCTGTGACAGCAGATACTCTCATAATCTGCCAGATTTGGAGCTGGTATCGCAAGAAAGAGTGAGCAAATACTGCCACATCGAGATGTGTCACACCATAGAGGTAGATAGACTGCTACCCAAAAGACTGAGTGCTGCAATAAAAGCCAAAGGTGCTGCAACTAAGTGTGAATAGAAAACAATAGTGTGAATATTTATGCAACCAGATAATTTTTAAAAAAAAATAAGATTTTTTTAATTAATTAATTTTATTAATTAAAATTTTTAATTTAATTAATTTAATTAAATTAAAAATTAAAATAAGAAATATATATATAATTCTTATTATATATATTATTTTAAAAAGAATTTTAATTTAAAAAATAAGAATTATAATTTAAATTAAATTTTTATTTTAAAATTAAAAATTAAAAGAAATATATATATATATATATATATATATATATTCTTATTTTCTTCTTATTAAAATTCTTATTTCTTATTAAAATAATATATATATATATATATATATATATATGTGTGTATATTCTTATTTTAATTTTTAATTTTAAAATTAAAATTTTTAATTTTAATTAAATTAATTAAATTAAAAAAATAAAATTAACAATAAATTAAATAATTAAATAATACATTAATATAATATTTCTTATTTTGTTGCATGTTAGTCACACTTAAATATTTCATAACAAACAAATTACTGAAAGACATCACAAGTCAACACAAAATGCAGTTTTTCTAAATGAAAATTTTCTATTATTAAGGAAGAACAAAATCCAATCCTTCATGGCTCTGTGTGAAAAAGTGATTGCCCTCCCTCTGTTAAAACATACCTTATCTGTAGTTTATCACAGCTGAGTTCAATTTCTCTAGCCACACCCAGGCACTGGAAAATGTTATAAATCCATTTCTAAAGCTTTGGGACTTCAGTGAACCACATTGTGAGTCATTAGCCACAAATGGCGATAACATGAACAATGGTGAACCGTTCCAGAAGTGGCCAAAATTAAATTAGAGCAGCAACGACTCATCCAAGAGTCACACAAATAACATCCAAACACTGCGGGCCCACTGCAGAGCCAAAAAAAAACATCAAGGCTCATCTCAATTTTTCCAGAAAACATCTTGATGATCCTCAAGACCTTTTGGAAAATACTCTGATCTGACAAGACAAAAGTCGCATTACTCCTTAAAAAGTAAAGAAAAAGTAATGCTGCATTTCAGAAAGAGAACATGATACCAACAGTAGAATATGGTGGTGGTAGTGTGATGGTCTGGGGCTGTTTTGCTGCTTCAGGACCTGGTAGACTTGCTGTGATAAATGGAACCATGAGTTCTTCCTGAAGGAGAATGTCCAGCCATCTGTTCCTGACCTCAAACTGAAACCTACTTGGGTTCTGCAGCAGGACAACGATCCAAAACACAGCAGCAAGTCCACCTCTGAATGGCTGAAGACAAACTAAATGAAGACTTTGGCGTGACATGAATCCTACTGAGATGCTGTGACATAATTTTAAAAGGTGATTCATGCTCCAAAACCCTCCAATGCGGCTGAGTTATAACAATTCTGCAAAGATGAGTGGACCAAAACTCCTCTACAGCACTGTAAGAGACTCAGAAACATTTGATTGCAGTTGCTGCTGCTGAGGGTCCAACCAGTTATTAGGTATGAGGGAGCAATCACCTTTTTAAACAGGGTCATGTAGGTTTTAATTTTCTCACGTAATAAAAAAAAACGTCATTTAAAACCTGTATTTTTGGTCCACTCGTGCCATCTTTGACTAATATTTAGTTTGCTCTCAAACTTTGAAGTTGGACAAACATGCAAAAAACAAAAATCAGAAAGGAGGAAAAGACTTTTTCACACCACTGTATAAATACGTATGTTTATGCCATTTATAGGACATTTACAATTTTTGCAGAAGTGGAGTCTGTTTCACATTTGTTCTTCCAACCAACAAACATAAATCTCTTTTATCACCATCTTCACACAACCAGTTTACAGCTTGCAACATTCAGTGGCATTCTTCTCATTTTATTACTTTTACTGAAGCATTCGGATTAAATTGATTCAATAACTCTTTAACTACTTCAAGTACAGAAAGCAAATGAAAGCAATGAAGTCTATCAAAACACCTCTAACATGAACAGGCATGTGAAATTTATTGTTGAAACTTACCGTGTCAACTTATCTGTCCTGATGAGATTCAGAATGACTTAGTTTCTGTTCCAGTTTTACTCCAGTTCTCCAGAAGCTGTTCCTTCTACACAGGATTTTCACGTCTGTGAATGCGATGGTCTGGCAGTCTCGCAGGGTGGGAGTAACTTGCATTAGGTCAAAGGTCACATCTAAACACATTCATCATCTTCCTTCCTGGCTAAAATGTGTAGCTGTAATGTGAGGAGGGGAAACTTCTCTGGAAAAAGACAGGAAGCTCTCGCATAAGAAAGAAAAAAACTGTAGCCACATTCACAGACAATTCAGCCAATCAGAGGACAGGCTCATTAATATTTAGTATTATTAACAGTATGTGAATTAAACACTTTTAGTCCCTTTTTAAATATCTTCCTCTTTCTCATGTTTCTCACAGGATCCTCCTCAGCTGAACTGTGAATGTGACGTTTTTTTTACGGATCAGAGCTGCAACTAATGACTATTTTGATAGCTGATTACTCTATCAATTATTAAAATAAATAAAGTTAATTGTTGGATCCCCAAAATGGTGTGAAATGCTGATCACTGATTCCTGAATCTTTTTTGTCCAGACCAACAGTCCACAAGCCAAAGATCATCAGTTTATTATAGAAGACTAAAGAAACCAGAAAATAATCAGATTTGAGAAGCTGGAACCAGAGAATTTAGACATTTTCTTCTTGAAAAATGACTCAAATCGATTATAAAAATAAATAGTTGGGGATGAATTAATTGTTGCTCTATTGCAGTTAAAACATAATTTGACTTGCTTTGCAGATCTATACGTTTAGCTTTCCCTGCTCTTGACTTTTTCAAGTTTAAATTGTTTTTGTGTTGACTGAAGAAAAACTGAAACAACTTTGTTTCAGTTTTTTGATTCACGTGATTCACAAAGTGAAGCAACAGAAACTCTAAATATAGATTTTGACGATAGAAGCAAAAAAAAAAAAAATCTACCGTAATTTACTTTTTATGCTGAAGTTTCTTCCTGTCGTCGCCACACTGTAAATATGTAATCGTGCTCCTGCCATCGACTAAACTTCTAAACTAAATTTCATCTTAATCTCTGTTCTTAGGACTTCGTCCAAAAAAAGAAAAATGTGGGAAAAAAACAAACGTTTTATAAGTTTTATAAATTCTCCAAAACCTTAAAGATATTCACTTCACAAAATGAAAGGTGTCACATATCGAACAGTTCACGCATATAAACGATGACACTGTTTAATTGTTCATCAGAATATTTTAGTGATCAACATGTTGGTCTTGATCTCATAAAACAAAGAACACAAACATCAAAGTTAAAAAGTCATGTTTGGCATTGAGGAATGTGAACAAATACAAACGAAAACATGTGCGTTGTTAAAAAAAACAGATTCTTCACTGGGACGAATGAAGCAAACACTGGACTGGTAATAAGCAAACCTGTGACCTTTGACCTCACACAGATGCCTCATTCTACCTACGACTGTTGAGGTAAGACACTGCTGCTGTGTTATGATCAGAGCGACAACGGTTTGTTTCAGTGAGAATCAACAGACACAAACACTAAACAACAAAAAAACAGCAGGTTTCATGTCGGACAGATTTGGACCCACCAGGCTTGGGCTGAATCCAAAATTAAAATGTTATCAAATGAAAATGTCTTGTATTTGCTACAATTAGTCCAATATTGAGTAGAATTATCTTATTCAATTGGCAGATAATTTAGCTTATTACAAGTTCAATTGATTTCCCGATTTCAGTCAGTTTGGACTTGTTTAGAAATCACTAACATCTTAGGAAAAGATTCAACTGACTAAAATAAAGAAACCTGAAATAAGCTAAATTATCTGCCAATAAAACTAATTAATTGAACCAAAAAAGACATTCTTTTGGTGAGTGATAACTTTGGTACAATTTTTCCAATATTAAATAGAATTATTTGAAATATCTTATTCCATTGGCAGATAATTCTGATAATTTCAAGTGCATTTTCACAGATTTTGTCTATTTGGTCTTGTTTTGAGAAAACAAGACTAACCACTAAAAACATTTCCTTGATTTACTAAAATCAAGGAAAACTTGAAATAAGCTACATTTTCTGTCAATGGAATAAGGTAATTCTACTCAATATTAGACTAACTGTACTAAGTACAAGACATTTTCACTTGTTGAGATTTCACTTTTTGCAGTGCACATTACTCAATTGCATAGTAAACACTGCAAAAAAAATTAAATCTTATCTGGGTAATTATCTTGTATTTAGTAGAATTACAAATTGAATTGAATTATCTTGAAATATCTTATTCCATTGGCAGATAATTTTGCTTATTTCAAGTTTTTTTCCTTTGATTTTTGTCAATTTAGTCTTGATTTCTTAAAATACGATTAAAATATTTTCTTGATATTGTCTCATATTTTGAACTTATCTCATAATTCTGACTTTTGATCTTCTATTTTTTTTCCCCAAAGTAAAAACTGTAGATGAAGGAAATCAGTGAAATGAAGAAAATGAAGAACACATTCACAGCAGGGAAAACTGTATATATATATATATATATATATATATATATATATATATATATATATATATATATATATATATATATATATATAATTTTGATGTTGTGAAAAATATGTTTTGATAAATCAGCCCAAGCCTAGAATCCACAAGTTCAGATCATCTAAAAGCTTCATATATGTTTTCTTAGTGGCTTATTGCTCTTTAAACTGGCATCAATAAATATTTGTTCACATGTCGGAGCAGCTGGATTATCAGGAGACACGGGACGTTATTTCTGTTGGAGATTCTCTGCAGGTGTAGTGTGTTTTTCGGGCTCAGGTTCGGCTGGGGGGGATTTTTACAGTACAGATGTCGCCCCCTGCAGCCGAATGGAAGAACTGCACCTGCTGATACTCCCGTTAGCGCTTTGTTTCTTGTCCTTCGCGGTGATGACGTGAACACTGAGGTGGTCCGAGCGGAATCGGGAGGGAAACCCCGGATACGCTTCTGTTCCGTCTCACCACTGCATGTGGGGCGGCTGCGTGTGGGCGTGGCTCTGGCTGCGGTACTGTGTGTGCAGCAGCGTGCCGGCCTGCGGGGAGTCCTGGCCCTGCAGCCAGTCCTGGTACAGCGTGTGCAGTGCCGGGTTGTCGTCCGGGAGGCACACCGGCAGGCTGCTGTACGACTCCTCCATCTGATGCACCAGCGCCTTGTCCACGCGGCCGCCGCCCTCAGCCTCCGCCTGCCCACGGCCGCTCAGACACCCTGAAACACAGCAGACGGGAGAGAGAGTCACCCAAAACACACAGTGAACCCAGTCCTGCAGCTACCAGATTATTCAAGTGGTAAACTGCATAATCTGTGTTTTAGCAGATAAAAGTTGGTATTGGATTATGAGATATTATTTAACCCATTTAAGCCTAGATTTTTTAAAAATATAATTATATTTATGTAACAGTAATTCCAACTAAAGGACCGAATCATGTAAACCAGGTGTTTCTGATTATTGCACGACTAAAGTGGATGTTAGAGCTGCAACGATCAGTGGTCAACACTAATCACAGACTATTTCAATACTCAAGTTGAGTCAGTTTTCAAATTGATTAGTTCCAACTTCTCCAATCAGATTTTTTTTTCTGGTTTCTTTAGTCTTCTATAACAGTAAATGGATGATCTTTGGGTTGTGGACTGTTGATCTGGACAAAAAAAAAAAAAAAAAAAAGGTTGAATCTTCAGCTTTGGGAAACACTGATCGACATTTTCAGCATTTTCTGAAGCAAACAACGAATGGATTTCAGTAATTGACAATCAGAATAGTGGTTAGCTGCAGCACTACTGCATGTAAACACATCATTACAGATTATCTGGGATTATTTCCAGGTATTCCTGTGTGCATGTAAACGGCTCTGTGTGGAAGTGGTGACGTTACCTCCAGGGCAGGACAGCACCTCCACCAGCTGGTACGGGACACGTCCTTTCCTCATGCGGTGGACGAGGGTCTGGATGTTTCTGAAACCGTAGATGGCAGCGAACTGCAGCAGCGTTTCCCCGTCACGCTCCAGGCTCACTTCCTGGAAGTCACGGTTCCTACACACACACAAAATTAAAACCATGGGAATAGGCGAGTGAAAACAAAGGAGAGGATCAACAGCAGCGGCTCAGTCTCAGTGTCTCTCACCTGAGGGTCTTGTACACAATCTCGTGGACGTCCAGACCGAACAGCTCTTTGGCGGCGTGTTTGAACACGTGCTCCAGGAAACCCTCGGACCCACGGCCCTCATGTCGCACCAGAGTGCCGTCTCCGGCTTCTCCGAGTCTGCAGCGACAAAACACCCTCAGGAAAAAAGAATAAAAAATACACCCACACCAGCCGCTTGGATTTCTGGTATTTAGTAGAATTAATCCAATATTGGGTAAATTATCTTGAATTATTATAATTATATAATTATTCCATTGCCAGATAATTTGCTTAATTCATGTTTTTATATTTTGGTTAATTTTTTTTTTCTTAAACTGAAATATCTTTAATATTTGCCAATAGAATGAGACAATTCTACCTTCTATCTTTTATTTTGATAGGATCACTCACACATGGTCCAGTGGAACAGAGTCCAGCTTCTCCACTGAAACCTTCTTCTGCTCCATCAGGTAGAAAATCTCCCCTGAAACATGAAATATCACAGTTACATCTCTGTGTGTGTATTAACATCATCAACCAGCTTAGTCTGCTTATTTTACTATGTATAATGAAATAATTTAATAAATCTTGTGTTGGGTCAGTTAGTAAAGCTATCATTTATAAATATGTCTCCACGTCTTTTATTTAACACTCATCTTCCAGCTTTATTCTAACACGAAGAACCTTTTGACCTTTGAAAGCAAAAGTACAGCAGCGATATTTTGGATGTGTCGTTCACCGCAGCAAAAACCAGGAGACCACAGGGGTGTTTATGGTTTTAGATATGAGGTTTGCCTCTCAATATGACACAGAAATACGAACAGAGTTTAAAAATCATCCGTTTAAATTACATAGAATTTAATGAACAATAACGAAAGCAGTGAAATGTACAATATGACTAAATGTCTCATCTTGTGCCGATTTAATGCTACAATACAGGTGCAATGCTGATATTGTCCATTAGATGTCACCATTTAGACTCAAGTGCTGAAATGTATTCAATGCAAAAATAAGAGCTGCAACAATTAGTCAATTCATTTATTAGTTGAGTCATTAACAAGAAAGTAAATGATAATATAAAATGAAAGTAAAAGTCCAATTTGATTTGTCATATTTTTAGTCAATTCAGGTAATTTTTTCCTCCTGATTTTGGTCATTTCAATCCTGATTTATTAAAACATTAAATTGACCAAAATTAGGAAATTTTTAAAGTTATCTAAAGGAAAATGGAGCTGCAATGATTATTTGAGTAAACAGTCTGTCACAATTCATTGTGAAATTATTGTACAGTCCGCAAAAGAGATGCAACAATTAGTTGGTTAATCAATTAGTGACCAACTATTACATTAATCGCCATCTATTCTGATAATCAATTAATTTGAGACAGTTTTAAGAAGAAAATTCAGTTGTTCCAGCTTCTTAAAGGTGATTGTTTTCTGGTTTCTTTACTTCTATAACAATAAACCGACAGCACTGTAACATTGTGGTAAATGGAGCTCCAGGCAGACGCCATCGTTTGGGGCCACCTGGTGGTGAAATCCTGCATCTGCTCCCACAGACTCAACTTTTGCATTAGTTTCTGGTCTAGTTGTATTAAACAATTACAGGACAACAATGTTGGTTGAGAGTCACAATATGCTTCACAGAGGTCTGCTCTCTCAGAGTGCTTTTCTACTTTAACATTTTTTACTTGACCTTTTGTGTTTTAGTTTTATCTCATATTTTTGTTTTTGATCTGAACTTATCTAATTCTCCTTTTTTTCCTAAAGTGTTTTTCTTGATTTTGGGCTTGTTTTAATGAAACAGGATTAAATTGTTTTATATTATATTGTGTTGACATTTAGATTAATCACTTCAATAATAATATAGTAATTGGACACCATAGTTAGTTTCAGCCCTAATAAAAAATGCTCCATATTGATTTTCTTCTCCAGAAAGCTATGCTTCCTCGTGACTATACCTTCTTTCTTTAGAAAGTGATGAGTCATCAGGATAAAGCAGCAAACACCAAAAGTGACAGAGCTGAGTTAGAGTCCGTGGAGAAGATAAAGAGAAGTGAACCTTGAGCATATCTACATGTTAATTCAAACTGAGCCTGCAGAGAATGTTGTTTGACTGTTGTGTGTGTGAGAGAGTGTGTGTGTGTGTGTGGGTGGGGGTCCTTCCGGATCGGGCAGTTGCCGGGGTGTTGTGATGTATGTGCATGTGGGTAGATTTACTAATGGGCTGGAACATGTATGTATATACCTGTATCTGTGTCTATTACCTGCCAGTACTGTTGAGTAACCACGTGTAAAATGCATTCATGTTTCTTAGATGTCTGTCTATGAGTGATAGGGAAGAGAGAGAGAACTGAACCTGAGGTGAGGACACAGTCCACTACTCTGCTCTCCAGCAGGCTGCTGTAAAACTCCTCTCTGACGGCCTCCAGCTTCTTATCGAAGCAGGGAGCCACCACCACATGGTAGATCTTCTCTGGACTCAGCTTCTGCTGGGAGACAATGCAAAAGGAAGCAACAGACCTGTAGTAATGAGCTTTATATTACAGTCCATAATGTCCGTTTGTAGCCGTTCCATTGTTAAAATTACAGAGGTTCTGTAATAGAGTTAATAAATACATGAGTCCAAAGTGAAGTGTGACAGCAGAAACGGACCCTGGACTCTGACAAACGGCCAAGAAACACTGATGTCACAGATGATGACGAACCCAAAACGACATTAAAATGATTTTAGTGTAACAGGGAAACAGGTCGGTATGTAACTGCTACACAAACACATTTCACTATGAAATTATGGTTCACTCTACAGTTGAGCTGCAATGATTAGTCAATCGAGTAATTGCCAACTATTACATTAATTTGCAACTATTTTGATATTGATTGATTTTTAAGAGGAAAATGTCCAAATTCTGTGGTTCCAGCTTTCTGGTTTCTTTAGTCTTCTATAAAAGTAAACTGATGATCTTTGGGTTATGGCCAAAAAAAGAAGACATTTCAGACTGCTTTCACACCAACAGCAGTTGTTGGGCACCAAACAGTCCTTCCGAACCAAATGTGACTGGACTGAGGCCTCCTCACTCCACTTGTCCGAGAACACCCACTCACGTCCAAACCAACTATTTGAGACACATCATTGAAGTGGATACTAATTATTTTATTTCCTGTTTATTTGAACAGGTGTGAAAGCGGACGACGCCAGAGTCTAGATGCTAACTAGAAATCATTTAATTGCCTGGTGCGGACCAAATAAAGGAACTAGTGTAAAAGTGGCCTTCAGTTGAATCTTCAGCTTTGGGAAACAGTGATCAACATTTTACACCATTTTATGAACAACTGATCAATTAAATCATTTCAATAATCAATGACCTTAATTAATTAACCTTTAAGTTATAACAACTGGCTCATAACTCCTCAGGTTAGAGGACGTTCAGGGAAAGATTAAAGGTGTCAAAGTACAAATTTATCAAGGCTGTGAGAGAAGTTATCAGCAGTATTCTGAGAAACTCCAACACCATCCGACTATTGTTCTAACACACACTCCAACTGTGAGTGGAATATTCTTTTGTACATAAATCCTGCACCGTCGCAGCAGCAGGTGTAAACTCTCACCTGCTGTTTGAAGAAATAGTCTTTGACCAGGCAGCCCATGATCTGCTGAGGAGACCTGGCTGTGCAGATATGAGGAGTCACCAAACTGCCCAGGACCCGCTCTGAGTAACGGATCCACCCTGTTAACACACACACACACACACACACACACACACACACACACACATAGTTACACTGTATCATAGGGAAATATACACACCAGTGTAGTAAAATCATTCAATTTACAATATTCATGATAAATTCAGAATATCGTGAGAGATTCAGTGGATTTCATACATACAGTGTTTGTTTCAATTCAGACATTTTTGGAATAAGGAGGCAATTCCCTATTTGTTTTCCATGTAATAATCTCACTGTGTACATTATGCTACACATACGTAAACAATATCCATAACGTATTGTGACGAGTGTACAGAGTATAGAAGAGCTGAATTCAGTCAACTACTCATTATTCAACTTTTGATTTTCCCCTGAGCAGGAGGAGCCACTAAAACAATCTAAAAGTGTGAATCTGAAATTTAATGAGGTGGTCCTTTAGTAGTAGTTTTTCCATAATAATGTTCACAGATCAACAAAACTGAAAATAAAACCTCCTGTTAAGGTAAAAACTACCATATCTCATTGCTTTTCAGTTTAATATCATTTTATAAGAATCTGAAAAAATGCAATAGTTAGAACTCTTAAAGCACTTCCTTTAAAAATACACATTTAATAGTGTTTTATTCAGGCATTGTACAACACAATATAAAGCCTTGTATTAATATAAAACAAAAAGAGCGACTGGAACTCTTGGACTAGATAGTTCCATGAGTTCCTAACTCTTTCTGTTCATATCTGTGATGAAGGGAGTGGTAGAAGAAAAGCTTTCTATCTTCCCCCAGCAGCTCTGTGTTATCTCTACTTCTAAATCCAGCTCTGAGGCCCATGAGAAACTCAGCTTTGAGTGGCGATAACTTCATCTGGGTGGAAAAATCAGAAAAGAGAAAATATGACTTCCTGGAGAAGGAAGTCGTTTTTCTTACCTGGGCAGGAGGAGGTGAACATGGGCAGAGCGTGGGAGTCGTGGTGCCTCCTCCGATACCTCTGAATAAACTCCTTCTGACTCTCCAAGATGCTGAAACCTGCTGCCAGGGTGGTGTCGAACACATACTGGACCCCTGAGAGGAGAAGCGAGAAATGTTGAGCATCTGTGACAGATACCGATGAGTCGGTGTCAGTTTCTCCACAACAGCAGGAAAGGAATCACTGGAAAGTTTGCAGAAAGGCAAATTTAACCAGGCCCTTATTTATTTCCATTTTCACAGTTAAATATTTTAATTTGTGTTTTATTATTAAAAATTAGCATGTTAAAACACACGCGCACACACGAAATAGGTCATTAAGCATAAAACGCCCCCATATATTTAAAGGAAAATCAATAGTACTCATAGATATCAATCACTATGAATCATATAAATACCCTTTAACTCAGCTCACCCAGACTCTTCAGGAAGCCGCAGAGTTTGTGTGTTGCCTCGGTGATTTCCAGACCGAACTTCACGGCGAAGAAAGGCAGCGACTGTGGACAAATCGACGCCACCAGCACTTTGTGCTTCGTCACGTCACATTTCTGACGAAGAAAAACAGAGCGTGAGGGATTTCTCAGAGTGTAAGAAGATGCCTAAAAAGAAGAAGAAGAACTCTCCCCGACTTCTGCACCTTGTTGAGAGCCAGAACTCGCTCCATTTCCTTCAGATTCTGCTGAGAGATCCTCAGCGTCTCGTCCTCCGACAAACAGCCGTCACAGGACAGACAGGAGCTCAGCAGCAGCTGAGAACCTTCCTTCACCTGAGGAAACACAATCAACCGTCAGGAGAAAACTAAGAAATCATATAAATAAGGAGGAGTTAAGTGTGTATGATGAGGTTTGTTTGGTGCATATTTAAAAATAAAAATTAAAAATAACTTTTTTTTAATTGATTTTGATTATTTTATATATCAAAAATCACATTTTCTCTTTTTGTTCCTCTTAATGTTATTTGAATTAAATCAGTTGGAAAAAATATTCAGAAACAATAGAATTAGTCTCTTGTCTCAAACTATAATACCACCTTATGTCATTCTTTAGAATAGAACTTGTAATGGTGCATAGCAGCAGGTTTTAAATGAGCTTTAAAAAAAAAAAAAAAAGCACCTGTCATCGATTGATTTTTCCAGATAAATCAGTGAGAAAACAAACGTCACCTGTCCATTGACTTCATTTCTCTCCTGTTGCGAGCCGTCATCGCTCTGTTTCTTGTTGCACTACAAAGTAAAATCACAAACTAAAATTAGCAAGAAATAGTTATCAGACAACAGTGGTGATACTGGCAGAGATTCACCTGCTTGGTGCAGTTCTCACACTTCTCCTTTCGTTTCTCTGGGTTGATCTCTGACATTTTCCTCGCTGATATTCTGTGAATTGAAGTGAAAGCAACAGCTTTAGCACCTGTGTGCTGATTATTTCCTCCTCTGCAGCTGCAAGCTTGATTCCTAAACTCCACCCTCCTCTGACTGTGCTGGTGTTGTATCCTAACACACCCACAATCTGCTCATGAACACAAGCGGTGCTACATTAGAACAGTGGGAAACTGGCAAAAAACACAAACTGATATCCTGTCATTAAAATGTTAATGGCTCACGTTAATGATATACACGTCGACAGCACTTCATTATCGGCTGTTTGTGTTGAGACTCGTTCCGTTACGTATGTGCGATGACATTTCTACTTAACTGAGATTAAATTGAAAAACACAAACAGCAAACAGAAAGCCTGGTATATCCCAGTGTGTTCACACAAGTAGAAAAAGGCAGTAAAGCCTGGATTTATATCACAGCATCTGGTGGCAGCTCATTGTCCTCTAGAGTCAACTTTATTTATAAAACACATTAAAACAACAACCACAGTCGAACAAGCTGAAAATACAATGGAATAAAAACACATATATTATAAAAGCCTGATAATAGATAATAAACAAAAATAGATAATAAACAGCACATTAAGTGAATTATTGCAAAGGTCATGGCGGTTGCTGAAATGGCTGTTGCTTCAATTTATGAGGATCAATTGGACAAACACAGTAAATTAACTGGAGAACGTGAATGTTAAAGTTCAGTTTAGTAAGCTGGTGACTGCCAGACCATTTAAAACAAGCAGTAAAATCTTAAAATGAATCACCCAAGCAGACAGGGAGCCAATGGACTGATGCCAGATCTCACACAGCAGCATTTCTGAGGCGTGTTGTGGTTCTAAAAATAGTGTCTGAAATTGTATGAAAGGTGCTCGATAAATCAAGTTTATCACATTATTCAATGTTATTATTAAGAAATGAAGGGAGTGACTGACAAGGGGCAACAGAATCTGAGATGAAGATGAGGTGCTTTCCCATGTAAAGAAAAGCAAAAGTGAAAATATCTTGCTTTTGTCAAATATTGAATCAAAATCTTGATCGATCATACTCTAGGGCTGCAACTAACAATTATTTTGATAGTCGATTAATCTTTCGGTTATTGAAACGATTAATAGATTAGTTGTTTGGTTCATAAACTGGTGTAAAATGTCAATCACTGTTTCCCAAAGCTGTAGATTCAACCTAAAATGTCTTTTTTTGTCAAGTCATAGTCCACAATCCGAAGATCATCAGTTTACTATTATAGAAGAGTTAAGAAACCAGACAATAATCAGAGTTGTGAAGCTGGAACCAGAGGATTTGGATATTTTCTTCTTAAAATGGCAATTCATGTTACACACCACTTATTCTATTGGCAGATAATTAAAAAAAATCCAGATTTTGGTTCAATTAATTAAGAAAATTAAAATTATACAACAAGATTATAATTGGATCTGATTTTGGTCAATTTTTGGTCATTTTTTTCTTGTTTTAATAAACCAGGGGGAGGAAAAAGACTGAAAAAGGCAAAATCATCTAAAAATCAACTCAGAATCAGAGCTATACTAAAAACAATATATCCCCCCGCCTTTTTTAAAGATATAACGCTGTAAAAAAAACACACTAATACTATAAATTCATGTTATTCTCCTATGATGTAAAATACAACACTATGTTTAACAGAGACTAGTTTAACGTTAGCTTTTATCTGTGTTTATATCTATAGGCCTTTTCTTTCTGCGGGTCCACTCAGGTGGAATGTTTGCGGGAACTCACCGCACGGTTTGTGTTTGTGTCTGCAGAGGACAGTCAGAGGAGGCGGAACAGCAGGGAGCTCACTCACCGATAACTCACCGTTAACTCACCGTTAATCACTGTCTTGGTGTGGCGTCACAGTCTTCGGTGGTCGGTAGCCGCCGCCGTTACTTCGCTGACCAGCGGTGAAGTGGCGGTGCTGTTAGAGAAGAACACAGTCATGTCTGTGGACGTCCGACTCCATTGTGTCCCCCCGTTGAAGCTGCACTCATGCGCAGAGGGGCCGGGCTCGTGAGCCGCTCGGAAACGTCACTTCCGGCTCAGCGGGGGGAGCGTTAACGTCCTCCTGAAATTAAATATTCACTCACTTAAGGACAACAAAGTTTCTTTATATTTTTATATCAAAATATATATATAACGTGTAGAGAGTGAATATTAAATAAATAAAGTAAATTTACAGTAATTTTTACTGTATAATTTTTTAGGTACATTCTACTTGACATTTATGTATATATATTTGGTTGTGATAATGATTATAATATTATTCAGGGAACTACATTATTTTTGACCTGTCGCAGTCAAAGAAATGTTTGTAGTAGTTCTAGTTGTTTTCACGCTGTAGTGCAAAGGTGACAGATCCCTGCATCAAACGTATCATCGCGCTTTTATTTTGAAGGCGACGTTGATATATGATCATCCAATCAGAGCGCACGTATCACGGAAGGAAATGTCACCCGTTTAAGACAGTTGCCGCAATAATATGCAGAGAACTTCCTGATATTTCAGTGCCTTCAGTTTCCTCCTTCCTTTAATCTGTTCATAAACCTGACAGACGAACAGTTTACAGGGAGATTTTTAACGTTTCGTTTCAGGTAAGAAACTGAACAGACGCCATGTTTGTTCCTCCTAATGGGAGAGCATCACACTGTATGTGTGGACCAGCACCATCAGCACCAACAGCATGAGCTAAAATTGTGTTTATGGGAAGTTGTGACGTCACTAACAAGCTACATTTGTTGTTTGAAAAAACAAAAACAAAAAACATCTCTTATAGTTTAACATCTCTTCTCAAACTTCTCCCTGCAGCTTTATAAGAAAAGGTTCTTTGTGTCTGTCCATTAATGTTCATGAGCCTCTCCTCTGATTGGCTGATTTGAATGGTTGTGATATATAGTTGTGACATCACAGCTTCACAGAAGTCTTGATGGCTGCTCAGTTTAGGACAGGATGTGTATTTCTTCATTTTGTCCAACTCTCAGTTGTACAACAAAGATCCTTGGCTTCTAGATACATGATAAAATGAGATGTGACATATAATCCAGAGCCAAATATTATAACTGTATTATTATAATTATATTTCTGTCATTACAGGAGAACCAGTTCCAGAGATGGGGTATATGACAGTAGAGGAGCATAGCTCCACCCTACTTCACCTGAAGAGATCACCTGGCATCCGCTCCTGGTCTCTGCTGGTTGGTGAGTATGTTTATATTATTTATCTGCTGTAATCTAAAAATAAAATCAAGATCTTTTTCTACATTTTTTTCCCTCATCTACAATTTTTATATAAATATAGATTTTTTTTTCTGTTTTTCTCTAAAAAAAATGTATTACCAAAGTAAACAACAAACACAAATAAAGTGAAATAAAAACTTGACTCCCTGGAAAAAAAGGTGATCCCTGAAAAAACCTAGTTTGTTTTTCCAATGTTTATTTGTTTCCTAATGTTCTTCAGCTAATTATTTTAATACCAAGGAGATCCTATTTATTTCATTTAGTCTCTTCTTAGATGATTGCCTTTTAATGTTTAAATTATAGGTTTTTAACCTTGCATGTTTTCTAAAATATTTTAATATATTTGCTTTGCTTGTTGTAGCTGTCCTTTATTGTATTATTGTATAAAGTGTCTGAATATCTGCTCTCTGTGTTTTCTCCACTATTTGTCTTGCAGGAATAGCATCTGTTGGGTTGGCAGCTGCTTACTACAGCTCAGGTGCAAACTGCATTTATTCATTTATTTATTATCTGCTAACCAGTTTGCATATTTGTGATGTTCTGCGTCTCCTGTTAATTCCTGTTTTGTTTGTTCCCTGTGCTGCAGACAGCATCTTGTGGAAGCTTTTCTACGTGACCGGCTGCCTGTTCGTGGCCATGCAGAACATGGACGAATGGGAGGAGGCCGTGTTCGACAAAACCAAGAACCTCATTGAGCTCAAGACGTTGAGCTTGTACACGATGGTGCTGACGCTATGGAGGAAAGGTCAAGAGAAAGGTCAGTGACCGCAGAGCGGGGCAGCGGGGCTCAGCTGTCGGAGGACTTAACTGATAATGTGAAATCTTTTTCTCTCCCAGTCGTGTTGGATCTGACACATCTACATGACGTCTGCGTCCAGGAGGAGCGGGTCCGTTATTTGGGGAAAGGTTATCTGCTGATGCTGCGGCTGGCGACAGGCTTCTCCTACCCCCTCACTCAGAGCGCCACGCTGGGCGGACGCAGGTACATACAGCATCATATTATAATATAATGTAGATATTATATATCTATTGCTGGCAACACCAGCCTGTCATATATCGTAATATAACATATCATCATATAACATTATATAATGTACATAATCTAACATATAACATAATATAATACAGTATATAGGGCTACTAATGGGCAACTATTGATCTATCCATTATTGAAATGATCAATGAGTTTGGTTCATAAAATGGTGTAAAATGTTGTTACTATTATATTAATATTGTTACTTATATATTATATATAAGACTAAATAAAACCATAAAATAATCAGATTTAAGAAGCTGGAACCAGAGAATTTGGACATTTTCTTATTACAGATTAATCAAATAAATTATTTTTTTATCAAAATAGTTGTCAATTAATGTAATGATTTGCAACTAATTGACTAATTGTTGCAGCTATAATATTATAATATATAACGTTGGAAGGGGTGGTTCTTTTGTTGATTGATCAATTAATTTATACATTAAGGGGATCAGCAACAATTTATGGTGCAAATGGAAAACTCTAGGGTGGCAATTCAAAATATATTGGAATATAATAATGCAGGATGGTGTTTTTTCCTTCTTATTCAGAGGATAGATTAAGCAGAAGTCTGGGGATTCTCCTTTTCTGCATCAATTTACTGTGGAAATGCTCCTTTATATCTAAAAGGGGGAACAAAACAGAATTTGATTTGCTGTCATTTTAAGAAATACACACTAAAAAAAAAAAAACAGTACTAAAGGATGGAAGAAGAATCTGACTTGGATGAAAAACTTTTTGTTTTGTTTACGCTAAAAAAGAAACATGAAATGGTGACCTTTTAGCCGTGAGGCAAAACCTCCAAGACTTTAGTTCTCTTTATTTTCAGATCTGCACTGTCTCCTCTTCATTAAAGATTTACAGTTTTTGCCCAAAGATATGATCCGTTATTGAAGCCGACCTCTAGTTTTGGACTAACAGCAGATTGTTTCCTGTGTGGTGCCTGTTACCTGTCAGTGATGTGGAGGCTGTAGCTGCTCTGCTGAAGCGTTTCCTGCGTCTCGAGGAGCTGCAGCAACGCAGGAGGCAGCAGGAGGAGGAGGAGTACGGGGAAGAAGAGGAAGATTCTCTGGACAGCAGCGATTCAGACGACGAAGCGGATCAACTCTGATCTCTGATAAACTGTGGGTGACTCCGGGTGGATGCAGTTCAGGGCATTAAGTTACAACAGAAGTATGAGCTTCATTACATATGCATGTGAGACCAGGGAAAAGCCTCCTGTTGTCTCCTACAGATTCTTCCCTTCTTTTCTTTCAATTCATTTAAAGTTAAAGACGACATCATCCAATTCCATGATTTGTCATGAAAATGTTTCAGTTTATTTTTTTTAAAGGGGCCTTAATATCATAAAGCTCCTTAATATCCCTTTTTCATTGTGTGATAAGTCCGACTGTATTGCTGCTACAGGTCTAACTCGCTGCTTTTAGACCATAAAAGCTGCTTATTTCTATATGCCACAATTTCAATGACAAACTGTAAGGGTGTAAATATAAACTATTCTGAATTCTGATTAATAATCTATTGATACAATTAGTTGTTTTGGTTCATAAAAATGTCGATCAGTTTGAAGATTCAACCTAAAATGTATTTTTTTTGTTCAGACCAACAGTCCACAACCCAACGATCATCAGTTTACTATTACAGAAGAATAAAGAAACCAGGAAATAATCAGATTTGAGAAGCTGGAACCAGAGAATTTGGACATTTTCTTCCTAAAAATGACTCAAATCAAAAAAATAATAATTGGCCATTAATGTAATAGTTGGAAACTAATCAATTAATGGTTGCAGCTCTATTGTTCAGGTATTCTATTGGCAGATAATTTTGAAAAGTTCCTGATTTCTGGTCAGTTTAATCTTATTTCAAGGAAAACAACATGAAAAGCTTAGAAGATTAAATCGTCTTTAAATAAATCACGATTAAATTATCCAAAATAAGTAAAAAAAAAACTTGAAATGACTAAAATTATCTGATAATTCAACTCAATATTGGACTTATTGCACTAAAAACAAGATGTTTTCACTTTTGTTTTATATTCTTTGTTTCTATTAAACTGTGAACATAGGAAAAAAGGGCCCAAAAACAAAATCAGGATGAAAGAGACTCTGTCATTGTTCTGTAAATGTCTCTTACTGAAGATCATGTCTTAGCGTTTTTTCTGTAATTACTATTTGAGGAAACACTCCAGATTTACCGTGCCTTCTACTGAGCTCTAATAAGTGTTTATGTTTGTCTACGTCAGTGAAAAGTGCTTTTTCCCCACAATTCCCCTGGACCACACGTTAGATAATCACCTTTTGCATGTTTATGCATGTTCAAACTGTAATTAAGCACGAAGGATTTTCATGACGCCACAGAGAGCGATATATGTTGATCTTTTTAGCTTTTCTTCACTTTATTTGTGAACCAAAGATTGAATCTCAGGCAAAACCGTTGCAGTGATTTTAATCGAACTCTGAAGGTAAAAATCAGCTGCTTGAAAAAGCAAAAAATGATCAACTTTGATTTAATTGTTTACATTTATACATTTGCAGGAATCCTATAAAACTGTTTTGTATGTAAACTTCAAGTCTGCTGCTTTTTCTTTTTTGCGCTTTTGTTAGTGGAATGTACATACATATTAGCTTTAAGATCAGGATTAAATGTAAAATCAGTGTTTTAGTGCTATTCCGAGCTGGGAAACTCCTCTACGGCACCATCTCCTTCACGCATTCTGTCACTTCCTGTGCGATCCTCTGCAGCGGAGCCACCACAGGGGTCACATGCTCCTCCATCCACTCCTGGACCGTTGAGTCCGGGTAAAGACGCAGCATCTCCGCCCTCACCTCCTCCGCCTTCTGCTCCAGCAGAGACAAAAACCTGAGGGAAATCACATGAGACGTGTGAACGGCTGTGGGGAAAGAAGCAGAGAATCAGAAAAACTGCGGTGAAGATGCTCACGCTGATGCTTGGCTGTGGATCTGCAGCGTGATGAGAGGAGTCACCAGCTTCCTGCAGCGCTGGAAGGGACTGAACCAGCCTCTCACTAACCTACAGAAACAAGACCACAAGTCACACAATGTCATGAGTTTAGGAAATGTGCCTTTTTTTAGATAACTAACTATACATAATTACTAAGGTTAATAATAAGAGATTAATAAAGATTTATTATCATAAAATTAATTGGTTAGAGTTTGTGTTTAAATAGTCTAATATAGGTCTCTGGTGTTTCAAAGCGAGTGTGTGAGAAGGCAGATTGTATTGCTGCCACAGCTAGCTGCTTTTGGGCCATAAAAGCTAATGGTGCAAGGTTTAACCTAAAATGTCTTTTTTTTTTATCCAGACCAAAGGTCCACAACCCAAAGATCCTCACTTTACTATTATAGAAGACTAAAGAAACCAGAAAATAATCTGATTTGAGAAGCAGGAACCAGAGAATCTGGACATTTTCTTCCTAAAAATGACTAGCGTTTAATGTAATAGTTGACAAATAATCGATTAATTTAATAATGATTGCAGCTTTGTCGTAATCCAATTATTTAATTGTCAGATATATTAGAAAATTTCCTGATTTTGGTTCATTTAATCTTGTTTTAATAAATCAATTAAATTGGTGAAAATCAGGAGGAAAAAAATGATAATTCAACTCAATATTGGACTTAATGTATCATAGACAAAATATTTTCACTTTCATTTTATATTTTTATTTCTATTAAGCAGGGATTTTGGTTTAATAATATTCATCTTGTTTTAAGAAAGACAAGATTATAATCTGATCTGATCTTGGTCAATTTAATCTTGATTTTTAATAAATGAAGAGTAAATTGAACAAAATCTGAAGAAAGAAACTTGAAATGACAAATGTTCTGATATTTAAACTCAATATTTACTTATTGAACCAAACAAAATATTTCACTTTCATTTTATATTATTATTTATTTCTATTAAACTGGGAATACAGGAGCAGTCCCTCACAAACCTACAGCAACACACACATGTTCAAAAATGTGTTGAGTTTGGGAAATGGCAGATTTTTTAATAACTAACTATGCATGTTTACCAAGGTCAGTGATAAGAGAAAATAAGCAGCAACAATCATTAAAAGAAGAAAACGAATCTACACAGCAGCGACATGAGAGCAGAGACAAACCTTCTCATATAAAGAGAAACAAACACAAATAAGTGTATTTATATTCCAAATTGTTGATCTGATCTGTAACTTCCAGGAAAAAACAAGTAGAACGAAGGTGTAACAACATACAGTTTATAGTGCATTGTATACAACAGTGGATATTAGTAGACATTAGGAGATGGAGAATAACTCACATGCTGTTTTCAAAGAACCTGATGTCGTCAGAGTTGAGCAGAATGTCGAGCTCCACCAGTAACTCGGCCAGTTTTCTTCCTGGAAACTGCGAGACGCCATCAGCAGCTCTGAAGGTGACAGGTAACAAAATCCTGTTAACCTGGAGAAACGCGAGTATAAATCTAGAGTGATATAGAATGGAGACTTACCTGCCCATCTCCTTCACCTCCACGGAGGAAACACCAAGCCGCTCCGTCACTTCTCTGTGAGCCTCAGGGCTCATCTGCCCGTGGATCAGAGTCTGGAGACAAGCTGCTAGCGACGGGAGAGCAACAGGCATCAGCTCACACAGGACGGACAGGTGGTCGTACCTGGGATCCAGGATTAATAAAAACATGTCAACAACTTCTGCTCTGCAGCAAAACGAGGGTTTCTACCTTCTACCAGCAGCGATGTGCAGGTTTAACCTAATAACCGTGAAGATAATCCTCTTCAGCAGTGGTGTCAAACCCTATTTAGTTATAGGAGAAGTCCAGATTTACATATAAAATAATACATTATTAATATTTCCATGATTAATTAACCTTCAATTTACAAAACAGGAGACATGACATGAGAAAATAAGTACAATTCCAACAATATAATGTCGGTTATTCCATATTGAAATGAATTAAATCTTAACGAATGAAAATTTAAATATATAAAATGTATTAAATTTGCAAAAATATAAAAAGTATATTATACATACGATGTGTCAGCTCAGGCATCAATAAAATACTGTTAAATAACCACCAAAAATATTGTAATTAAAATATAGTTTATATAATTTAATGTAATAATATATAATGTAATTTGTTTTGGCTTTTTAAAGCACCACAAAGAAAGAAAAAAAGAGAAGATTTAGAGCTTATTTTTGGTACAATAAGTCCAATCTTTAGTAGAATTATCTTGAAATTTAGTCAATTTAGTCTTGTGTTTCTTCTTAAAATAAGATTAAATTGACTTTTTGTCTTATTGTTGTATTTTATATCTCATATTTTGGATATTTTTAACTCATATTTCTGACTTTTTATCATACTTGAAATAGAAAGAAAAATTCTACTCAATATTGGACTAATTGTACTAAATACAAGGTATTATTTGCAGTGCACTGAGCAACATTTATTTTTTCAAGCAAGTTATCTTCTGCCTTACAAACCATTAACGGTAAATATTTTATCCCTTGAGCACTGACAGAGTCTCACTGACCTCACATTTCTGTGCAGAAACAAGAACTGATCCATTCATTGTCACACTTTGTACAGTCATCATCCAGATGACGGCTGGATCGGACCCTTTAGCTTTAGTTTCTCCCCTGGTGTTTAGTCTCACCTCTGCCAGCCGGTGAGGGCGATGCCCTTCATGTTGACGGCGTTGGATAAAGAAGCCGCCACCTTCAGCCACTGCAGGTGGTTGTTGAGGTGTCTCTGAGTGCTGGGAACGTTGGTGCAGACGCTGGTGGAGCCTTTGAAGGAGCTGGCTGCCCACAGGTCTGAAACACCTGCAGCGCTGTACTTCTCCAGCAGAGACACTAAAATCAACAGGTTATTTATTATTACCACACTGAAGCCACCGTATCATACTTATGATACAGAAAATTATTTCTTCATTTAATTATTTAAATGAAGAACTTCACTTCTTTCAGTATGCTTTCAAAAAACACACACTTTCCCTTCTGTGCAATATGCGAAGTGGGCCTCATCAACACTGTTTATATTCATTATTATCTATTTATGACTGGTCTGCACAAACATGTTTTGCACATGCTTCTTGCACCGACATATTTATACTGTTGCCTTTTCCTCTGAACTGTTTTTTATATTGTTTTATATTTGCAGTCTTTAGTTTATGTTTCTTGTTGTGGATATGCATCGTTATCTCGTTCTACCGTGCATCTTTGATGTAATGTCTAAATGAAAAGAAAGGAATGTGAATCTGAATGATGTGATAATGTATAAAAATCTATAGGATTTCCAACATATAGGCTTCCTACCAGTTTTGTCCACATCCAGCTCGGGGGTGTAATCCCACAGCATCGGCTCCACGAGTCCGACCAGACCACTGGCTGCAACACAGACAACAGAGATGGATGAAACATGTTATTATTATGACTATTTTATATCTGATAATCCGCTGTGGTCCGAAAAGTAAATAAATCAATTAAAAGTGTTACACTGCAAGAGTATCTAAGTTATTTAGAAATTATTATTTTATTTGTTTTTTTTCTATAAATTTATTCACATAAAATGACTATGAATATTCTCATAATATGATGAATTTGTTCTTGTACTAGAATAAAGAATAATATTGGTAATATCATGACTTTATTCAAGTTTTATTACAACTTTATTCTTCCAATATAATGACTGTTTCCTAAAAATTATGACTTTATTCTTGTAATTACGAGTTTATTCTTCCAATATAATGAGTTTATTTTCATAAAATTACAACTTTATCTTTGGAAATGATTAATTTATTTATGTAATATCACAATTTTGTTTTGTGAAGATCTGCATTTCCCGTCCTTCACCTTTCAGTGTTTCCTGGCTCATGTTCCTCATCATATCGTCCCACATAATGATGGTCATATGAGGCCACTCCTCCTTGATGGCCTTGGCCACTTTGGTCACGTGACTCAGAAAAAGCTGCTCCACTGTGCGTCCAGGTGAGTCCAGCCACAGCCTGGACTCCTCCCCCTCCCCCAGCATGTACACCTGCAGAAAGGAGCGTTAATGTCGCCGTGACGATGAAGACAACCAGCAGCGAGCTCCTCGTCCTCACCTCGTCGGCGCCGATGTGCAGCGTATTGAGACCCGGATGCAGCTGCACCACCTGCCTCAGCATCTGCATCAGCAGACTCAGGCCCTCTGGTCTGTGCGGGTTTAGGGTCCCGACGCACTGCGGCTGCTCCCTCAGGTTCCACAGGGACCGGTGCTTCAGCACGAACTGCAGGAACAGAGGCAAGAAACTAGAATCACCAGATTCACAAACACATCTATCAGTTTTAATCCATAACATAAAACATGCAACACACAAACAGCCATAAAAATCCTTTAAGTGACATGTATGTGCTGCTGAAATAGTTCATATTTTGCACTGATTCACAATAAGATGAATAAGATTAGATTGTACTTTATTGATACCTCAAAGAAATTGAAACTGAGATAAATGAATGAATAAATAAATAATGTTATGTTAATAATGTTATGAAATATGTTGCAATTATGGTGTGTTTTAATATTATTGTTGCTTATTCTATATTTTTAATTTCTATATGTTCGACACTTTGTTCAATGAGTTTTTTTTTTTTTTTAAATGTGCTTTATAAATAAAAATTGATTGATATTATTTTATTGTCCACGTTTGTCTCACCTCCATGTGTCCAAACGTCTGAATGAGCGGGATGACCTCAAGGCCTTTAGATTTGGCAACTTCTTGCATGGACAACACCTCATCCCGGCTGCAAACAGAACGAACACACACACACACACACACACACACACACACACACACACACACACACACACACACACACACACACACACACACACAGAGAGAGAGAACTCACTGAACTTCCCACACAGATTGAATTATCTTTATTTAAGGATCTCATGACCAAAACAAGTCCATATATCCCACAATGCACCTGTAGGCAGGCTGAGCTGTAGCCTGCAGCAGCCTCAGCTCGCCCTCGTACGGGAACATGTCCTCGTACTCCACCAGCAGGCCATCGGCCCCCAGCTGGGACAACAAATCGATGAGCTGTGCAACAGAACACACACATCAGCAGACAGCAAACAGGAACATATTTACACACTGATACGTGTTGCTCCCTCACCTGGTGCAGGTGTTCTACCCTGGGAGGAGCTCCCTTCAAATCCAGGTGAACCAGTTTCTTTCCTTTAGGCCAAGGTGGACAATTCATTTTGCCTATAGAAACTGTGGAGAACATTATTGTGTGTATTGTGTGTATGTATGTATGTATGTATGTATGTGTGTGTGTGTGTGTTGCTCTTTGACTCACCAGAACACTAGAGGATATGAATAGAGCAACGCAGTTCACCTTTCCTATCTAACGTTGAACAACAGGCTAGGTAATCGATTAGTTCTGTCTGGGCGCGCAGAGCAATCGATGACAGAACGAAATCTGCGGTGTTGTGCGGTTTGACGGGAGGATTTATGCGGTTATAAAGCGGACACCCGCAGTCCGTATCTGCGCCTTTATTGCTCCTGCACGTTGTCCAATTAAAACGCTGCTTTCGCTTCCGGGCAGCGTCCACCAGGAAGTAGAGAGAGGTGCGGGGCTCATGTGGCGGCTGCGGGGTGTAACGCAGCAGAATGTTGTTAAGGGAGAAGCTGCAGACAGGCGGAGACGTGCGTGACGCTGTTTTATAACAAAAGAAGAAGAAGAAGTTTGCAGCTGAAATGGTTTTACCGAGGCAGAGAAGCGCGAAGGGCTCAAACGCCACCGAGATAGAGAAGAAGATCAAAAGGTGGGGAGGAAACAGACCGTATGTGCGTGCGTGTGTACGTGTGCGCGTGCCGCGAACAATGACGTAGCCATTACGTTCACTCCGGAAAATATTTATTACTTTTTTTAAGATTCAACACGTTGCATGAAAATTAGTATTTTCTGATTCATTTAGAATCAGAAATTCATTTAATTTGTATTTGTAGAAATGTTTTAGATTCATAAATGGAAATTATCTAAAGAAACCACAAACAACAACAAAACAGAAAATTAAGTTATATATTAAAACAATAACCTCAGAGTAAAGCGGTTAAAAGACTAGTTATTATTTTAATTCATGCACGTTTTATGTTATCCTTTATTTTTTATTTTTTCATCACACACCTAGTGTATGATAAAGCATTAAACATAATCTAGAAATACAATAAATAAAAAACAAAATATAAAATAATAATATGAATAAATAAATAAACTCTTTGTATGAAATTAAGCATTACACATAAAACAGAAAGAGATACAAAAAATAAATATATAATAATGGTAATAATAAAATTAATATAAAAATATTATCTAACCTTTTATTTTAATATCCATATTCACCTAGACCTGTTTACCTTGATGTTTTATGTTTCTGCAGTAGAATAAATGTTAAATAATGTGTAACTACTGTAAAACTTATGTCCACACTGACTGCTGTTAGTGTTAAGGATGAAAAGTGACCTTAATTAGATAAATAAACCAATTAATGAATTACTATTTTTAAGGGGGACCTATTGTCTATTTATTTTTAAAAAGCAGTTTTTATGCTCCAAAACCAATAAATTAGACCCGTAGCAGCACATTATTTGTAATTTTTATCACAATAATTGTTGCAGCACTGCTCTCATAATAACATAAAACAGAATGAAGATATTTTCAACTGTCTTATCACCTATCAGACAACAGGTTTTCTTATATCCAGCCAAGAAAAGTGTTTTTAAAACCTGTGACATCACCATTATGTTTTTCCTGTCGTCGTCAGGGGCAACGCGCTGCGGCAGGGATCTGCATGGAGGACTTCCCGAGGCCTCGTGGCCTTGCTGCTGGTCGCTCTGTGTGTGCTTGGGGCGGTGGCTTGGCTGTACGTGACCTCTAGGGACAGTGACGTCACAGAAACACTGGTCAGCAGGTCTGAGCTGGTCTCTCCGCTGCCCAGAGTCTACACTGTCCAGTGCTCCGAGGACTACGAGAACTACAAACGCTACCCAGGTACGGTGGGCTCAGGAGGGCCTGCTGTCATCAGAACTTAAACTGGAACCTAAAGGGTTAAATGTTAATTAACACAATCAATTTCTAGTGAATTGTGTCACATTTACATTGTGAAGGGAGAATAAATCCACTAGATGGCATCGTAACACTGACTCAAGAGTGAACAAGTTTAGAATTTTTGAAATTGTTCCAGTAGCGGTTTCAAAATGTGATGTTTTTTTGCTTTTAATTTGTTGGACAAAATCCTTTTTAATATGTTCAAAATAAAGTGTCAGGGAACAGAATGTGAAGACTATATCAGAAGAATCAGGCAAAAGAAACTCTGCAATAAATTATATTATTTCAGAATTTGCAGTGAAGATCTGAATGTTCCATAAAAATTTGATCTTCCACAACTTGTAAAACTAAAGAATCTGCATCAAGCAGCTCCTCTCTCATTTTTATTACTTGTTTTTCTTTTTTTTATTATTCCTGCTGTGTCTCCTGCAGGTTGTACCCCTCAGAAATGTGGCCGAGCAGTTACAGACAATGTCGTGACGAGGGAGGAGGCTCAGGTCCTCCAGAGGTAGGTGTTTGTATGTGATTGAGAGAGTGTGTGGGATTGAGAGAGTATGTGTAGGTGTGTGTGTGGGGGGGGATTGTGATTGTGTGTGTCTGAGAAAGAGAGAGAGAGATATGCAGGTGAATCATGTGTGTAAATTCCTCTCTGACACAGGCTGGCTGAGAGAGGGCTGTCACTGGCCGGATCAGAGGGAGGAGTGAGTATATGTTATTTAATTTTTTTTATACTAGTTGATATTTATACTCCACTACATTTATGTTACAGCTTTAGTTGCTTTTCAGACTCTGCATTATTAAAGATTAATTCACAAACTACTATTATAGACTATTATTAAAGCAGAAAATAATCACAATTGAGTAGCCGGAACCAGAGAAAGTTATTAAAATCGATTAACCAAATAGTTGTCAATTAATCAACTAATCATTGCAGCTCCTACAGTGTTCATCATAGGCGCTGTAGTGGAGGGAAAAGTTCCAATTAGGGCTGCAGCTAGCGATTGTTTTCAATTATTGTCAATTATTTAAACAATTTGTGGATTAATTGTTTGGTTCATAAAATGGTGCGTTCAGGTACACCTGGTTCTGTAGTCAAATGGCCATGAAGGTTGTTTAAAATGGGAATGTTTGTCATCACTTTCTTTTCTTTGCTACATATCAGTGCTGCAACTAATAACTATTTTGATAGTCAATCTATTGATTTATTGTGGCTCTGTGTAAGAATGTTGGAAAACAAGAAAATACAGTAGACAATACAAACAATAAAATAGGGCTGTTCTCTGATCATGGATTAATATATTGATTTATTGAAATTATGAATTGATTATTGTTTGGTACATAAAATTGTGTAAAATGTTTCCCAAATATGAAGATTCAACCTAAAATGTTTCTTTTTTGTCCAGACCAACAGTCAACCTAAAGATCATCAGTTTACTATTATAGAAGAT
Organism: Lepturacanthus savala; assembly: GCA_030544235.1. Taxonomy (NCBI): domain Eukaryota; kingdom Metazoa; phylum Chordata; class Actinopteri; order Scombriformes; family Trichiuridae; genus Lepturacanthus; species Lepturacanthus savala. The sequence continues at coordinate 10,207,401 of CM060471.1, forward strand.
TAAAGAAACCAGAAAATAATCAGAGAAGAGAAGCTGGAACCACATAATCTGGACATTATCTTCTTAAAAATGATACAAATTGATTATTGAAACAGCTGTCAATTAATGGACTCATCGTTGCAGCTCAACAGTGTTCAAATTTAGATTTTCTTCTTTATTCTCCTCAGACATTTAGTCTCTACCAGCATCAACGTAAAGAACATGTATTTTCTCATGTTAGACACATGCATCTCCTGCTGTAGCGTAATGAAATGCAGTGGTGATGCCAGTAGGAGGCAGCCTGATCTAATAATCAGGAAACTTCTGCTGTTGTCTCACAGCAGCCTGGTCCTCAGCCAGAGAAGCAGCTGTTTATAGAGTGTCAGGACAGTAACGTGATGGGAGGACAACAACAACAACAACATCAACAACAGCAGCAGCAGCAGCTTCTTTCAGCACCAGATTTAATCACACCATGATGCACCACAGAGTGACACAGAAAATCATTCCTGTCCTGCGTCAGTGGGCTGGCCCTAAACTTCCCGCTGTGCATTTTTCTCTCTATCTTATAACACAAATTGAATGCTACAGTTATATGCAATAAGCACATTCAATGCCATATTTATAGTGCAATAAATCCTGTCCATGTTGGTACTTGCATATATTTTCAATTCTGTTTCTTACTGTACTTTCTTACTTTGTATCCTTTTGCTCTTTTACCTTGTACTCTTGAGTTGGAGAAATTGTAAAGAAAAGCAGTTTTAACTGAGCAGCAGAAACAACAGGATTCTGAGAAACTCGTGAAAAACAGAGCAGGTCCAATCAGAGCTGCTGAGCAATAACGAGTGTAGGGCAGGAGGCCACCGAGGGACTGAAGAGAAACAATCAGCCGGCCTGCTGCAGCAATAGAGCTGCATCCATCAGCCAATTATTACAATAACCAACAACTATTTTGATAATCAATTCATCATTTTGAGTCATTTTTAAGAAGAAAATGTTCAAAATCTCTGGCTCCAGATTCTTAAATGTTCTTCTATAAAAGTGAACTGATGATCTTTGTGGACCGTTGGTCTGGACCAAAAAAATATTTGAAGTAGAATCTTCAGCTTTGGGAATCAATGATCGACATTTTACACCATTTTATGAACCAAAAAACTAATTGACTGATCGACTGTTGAAATGATCATTAATTGCAGCACTAGAGAAAACACAAGGAGCAGTCAGGCTGGGACTTATCTCTCAAAAACAATATGGAAAACAACATAATTTTATGAACCAAACAACTATTCGATTAATCATTCAATAATCAATAGATTGATATAGATCATAATAGTTGTTAGTTTCAATCTGCACTTATCTGTCTGACGAACTTAAATGTTTGCATTAATTCCTGTTTTTGTTTTGAACCCTGCAGGCCTCCATACTGGACCTGCACTCTGGAGCCTTATCGATGGGGAAACAGTTTGTAAACATCTACAGGTGAGAGAGAAAATCTTCTTCAATGCGGCACTTACAGAAATACACTCACAGAAAAGTCATTAATCTTATTGAAGTGTGTGTGTGTGAGCTGTCTTCTATTATTTAACAAAAATATCCTAAATAAATAAAAAATTGGAACAAATGTCTTTTCAGAAATCACATTTGTCACATTTTAGATTCACAGCTCAGTATAAATGATTGAAATGGTGGAACAAATAATGTTTGACAAATATGTTTCTTGTGTTGTTAGGGCTCCAGGGCAACCACACCAGGCCTAAACCCGACAGCTATTTCATAGCTGTCGGGTTTAGGCCCCAATCATACTCCCTACAGCTATGAAATAGTGTAGGGAGTATGATTGCAAATGTGTGCTAATACTTGTATCTGCAAAATACGTATTTTGAAAAAACTGCACAAGTTTTCTCATAGGAAATGAGTGGAACAAGGTCAAAATATGAACAAATCATCGTAGTTTTTGCAGTCCCATCTGCTGCTTACTGCTCAGGCATACTTTCACCTAGAGACCCCATTAAAACTTTAAACTGTAGATGGATGTCTTGTGTATTGATGTTTTATTCCACGTTTTGATGGGTAATGTAGGTTTTGATCAGTCACTGACTTTTTTTACAGAAAGTTTGAGTTTATAATGGGAGCTTATAGAACGGAATGTTGGGGCTTCAGTGGGAGACGTCATCGCTTGGAGTGTAGGAGAACAAAATACAAATGTTTCCACTCTGCTCTCGGGCCACAATTTACAACATACACACGATTTTTTCCAACTTTGTAGAGAAACGTGTTCTGATTCTCCCAGTATGCTCAAAATGTCTGGGAGATTTATTGAATTTGAATGAGCAGCCTCTAATTACAGCCACGTCTGTCTCTGCTCCTCATTGACTCCAATACAAAGATTTTCAGAGAGAAGCAGAACAGACCTCTGTTTTAAACTAGCCAGTGTCTCTATAATATTTACTGTGGAAACAACAAATCACACCAAAACCTTAGTGAAGCACTTAAGGAGATGAAGGTCCATGTTATTTTCTGATAGGAGCTACCATTTTGGCAGTCGAAGCTCAAATTGGAGACCAGTGCAGAAGGAGAAAAATGCTGTTTGCCTTTACCTGCAGTGCAGCCGTCGTCAGTGGCAACCAGCTCAAGTTGCTGTGGTAACCTCTGAGGCCACAGCTCGTTAAGGTTCATAAACAAACACCTGGTGCTCGTTAACACCTTAAACACTGGACCACCCATAACCATATGATGAATCAGACTGACAGAATGCAGGTGATCATAATGTTTGTTACACACACACACACACACACAAACAAACTCACATATCTCAGTGAAAATATGAATTTACATGGTACACATCTTACTCACTCAAAAATTATGCAATTTTTTTTTTATAAGCTAGGCCGTAAATCTAGGGACATGTCCCTACCAATATTCAGCCACGACTGTGTACCGGTAATAACAACCAATAACGTCATCCTGAGTAATGATTATGATGGCACATGAAGTATGCCACTGCTGGAAACCTCACCTCTTTACAGAGATACCCTTGTCTTGATTAGCTATTTTGACTTAACCCTTGAAGCACTGTATGACGCGCTGGTGCGTCCTACTCAGATGACGCTTTGAGGCGTCATTGCATCAAGATGCATATTCACAGGTGTCTGGTTTCACTTCATGTGGAGAGTGTGAAACCAGATCACCTGTGTGGACCTTAAACTATAAACCAGTTTTTAAATTGTGTTGATAGGCCAAGTAATTCAGTTATGATAAATTATTTACGCCATAATGTTGCTGAATATTTTCATTGCGTTCTGTATGATTGGTTATGCAAAAGAAACTTTCGGAATCTTTGTCTTGGAGCACTTGTGTGTCCCACCAATGTCAAAATCAAAGTTACTCCCTTGTTTGTGTGAGAAGTCTGTAGAGAAGGTTGTGTACACCGAGGCAGAGGACAGGAAAAAACACTGCAACAGGGAAAAAGAAAAGAACTCTTGCACAGTGTCAATCACCTAGACTCTAAATGATTGACAGTGTGCAGGAGTCCTTTTCTTTTTTCCTCTTCCAGTATGAGAAGTCTGGAAAAAAGTATGAAATTTTGAAAAGTGTATAGTAATGTTGAGGGGGCATAAGTTTCTGAATAAATACATGAATCATGTGCTCTATACAAGATGTGCTCCTTGTATATAATATCATAATGTATAGTATCATAACTTTACTAGTATTCTTTGTTTGAAATCTTTGTAGAAGCTCATCATAATGTACACTCTCCAGTAGACCCCGGAGCCCTTTCAGAATTTAAAAAGGAAGGAGGAAGGAAGTTTACTAGTTTATCATGCTCTTAGAACTGGCTTTGAAACAATGATCATAGAGCTGGGTGATATTAAAAAAGGCTATAAAATGTCTTTTATGACAATCATTAATTATTTCCTTTCAAATGCAATTTATAATTAATGGCCTACCTTTAATACATAAATGTAGAGGTGGCGATATAGCTAGAACATAATTGATGTAAATTATTTCATATCATTGGATGACAATTTTTAATGATAATTCTTGACCAGGAGAAAAAAGGCTGAATGTGACCACTTTATATAAAACGATTGATTGAACGATCAACGATTGATTGGTTATCAGGGGAAATATGATGTTTATGAGTCAAGAAGCATTGGTTTGTGTTTTTTAACATAAACCTTGAGTGAAACTATAGATTATTATATTGAACTTTATTCTCCTTGTATTGGTGATGTGGATATTGACGATATATATTGATCTCCTTTTATTGTCCAGGCCTAATATGGTAATTGTCTTCTAGGAGGTTGTGACTTATGGTGATGTGATTTGCATACTGGAAAAAAAAGACGTTTTATGTGCTCAACAATCTTGCCATCAGATCTGCTCCCTGCATCCGACCCTCATTCATCTCCCTCTGTTAATTTCACGTTTCCTTCAGTTCCCCGTCGTCTCTCCTCTCTCGCTGAGCAGGTGGCTGCCGCTGGATCCTCCGAGTCTGCTTTTAATCAGGAAACGATGATGCCGCACCTTCTTGCTTTTACCCTCCTGCCAACACGAGACGTCAAACTTTTAAATTATCTGCTCCGGTGGCGAAACTCACCCGGATATTTGTGTCGCTGTAGTTTAATTGATCTGGTCTCTCCTGTCTGGTCTTTGTGTGTGATTGTTGGCGTGTGAACGTGGCTGCAGGTATTTCGGGGATCAGGTCGGGGACGTGTTCTCGCAGGAGGATTTCCAGCTATACAGGTGACACAGGAGGCTTAATTAAAACCAGCCATGCATGTAATGTTCTTCCTTACTTTCTTTTCTTTGAAAAAGTGACACTCATCCTCACAAAAAGCTTTACACACACTGACAGCAAACACAGGTCTTAGTATAAAGCTTCTGGCAGCATTCAGCTGTATTTAAAGAAGAAAAATGATCAATACTTTAACAATGATGTATGATGTCAGTCATAAGCCCCACATTTACAGTATAAGCACATGCCATTGTTTATTAAATAAGTAAACTAAACACAAACTGTCATAATTTTGATTTATTGATTATTAAAATGGTTTGCAATTAATGTACTAGTTGGAAACTAAACTATTAATCAACTAATTGTTGCAGCTCTCCAATCAATCACGGTTAAATTATATGTTCAATTATTTATTCATTTATTCAGTAATTTATTTTATTATTTTATTAATGGAAGTTTCAGTCCATGATAAGAAAACCCAACCACCACAATTAAATCAGTATTTTCATTAAGTTCTTTCAGAGCAGCTGAGATGTCTTCTTATAAATCTCCTCAGCTTCATTAATAAATCATCATCTCTAACTAATTAATTCTCATTTCTTATTCTGACATGTGTGTTTGTTGCTGTCAGAAACGTACGTGAGCGAATCCAGGCTGTCATCGCAGAGACGTTTGGTTTGGACCCGGCGCTGGTCTACCTCACCAAGCCCACCTTCTTCTCCAGGATCAACAGCACCGATGCCAAGACGCAGCACGACGAGTACTGGCACCCGCACATCGATAAGGTGACTCACACCCACTTCACCATACATCAAAACAATTTCTGTGAGAGCAGAAATTGCAAAATAACAGCATTATTTAATGTTAATAAAGTCCATCTGCTCAGTCAGATGACTGACGGGTGTTTTGAGGGATTAAATTTGATGAACGAGGTAAAATCCAGCGTCTCAGTAGGGAGGGGGAACAGTTCCTCTTCTGCAATGAAAAGGTGTCAGTTGGGAATATAATTATAGCTACAATTAAAGTAATAACTATTGTTAATGTAATAATAATTACTATTAATGTAATAACTGCTGGTAATATAGTGATAAACACTGTTAATGTAGCAATAACTAGTTATTGTAATAATTAACTATATAATATAGTAACAGTTACTGTAATAACTATGCAATAACTGTCGTTCACAGTAATAACTACTGTTAATACAGTAATAGATGCTGTTAATGTAGTAATAACTATTGTTATTGTAATAATTACTGTTAATGTAAACTATATAATATTGTAATAGCAACAATACTGTAATAACTAATGTAATAACTAACATATCAGTAACTATTGTTAATGTAATAATTAGTGTTATAACTACAGTTAACAGTTAATGTAATAATTACAGTTAATGTAATAGCTGGGGGGCAGTGGGTAGCGCTGTTGCCTCACATCAACAAGGTCACAGGTTCAAGACCTTGAAGATGAAGAGGCTCATGTCCTTCTGTTTTACCTCAGCCAGGACGTCAAACTCTGCACTGCTGATAGCCTTTATTGCATCTTTATTTAACTTTCATTAAACGGGTAAATCAACCGAGAACAGCTTCTCGTTTACAATAACAACCTGAGGCAGGAAACAAGTCGGAATATGTAAAACATAAATAAGAATCAAGTCAGTGGACACAACACTCCAACAAGAATTGCCTCATAGCAAGAAGGAGTTTGCATGTTCTCTCCGTGTCTGTGTGGGTTTTCACCGGGTTCTCCGGCTTCCTCCCACAGTCCAAAAACATGCTGAGGTTAATTGGAGACTCTAAATTGCCCGTAGGTGTGAGTGTGTCCCATGATAGGCTGTTAACCATCTGGGGTGTATCCCTGCCTCTCGCCTGTAATGTGCTGAAATTGGCTCTAGCAGACCCCTGCGACCCTAATGAGGAATAAGCGGGTATAGAAGATGACTGACTGACAGACTGATGTGATAGCTATTGTTAATGTAATCATGATTATTAATGTAATAACCACTATTAACTGCTCCTCGGTGCTACAGAGTGTGCCACTGCAGCTTTTCCAGACTGTAGAAACCTCTTTCAGAGCCACTAAACCTCTCAGACTACAGACAAACTGTCAGAAGTGTTCCAGTCAGTTTCAGCCTTTAGGCAGCTGCTGTTTGTGCGTTACAGAGAAAGTTGTCAGGGGAAGCCGCTGATGAAACAGCGGTTTGGCCCGTGGTGGCAAGTGTCACAGCGGGAGAGGAGGACCCCCTGCCACGCTTTAATATATACAGCAGCATCACAGCTTCACCAGTCTGTTTATTCATCTGTCTGTGTGATACATCCCTTCATTCACTGATGAACTTGTTTGATGAGCAGCAACTGTGTCAGCTATTAAACCACACAAACATCACTGTAGAGATGATACACACACACGTTTACGCATTCAAACAGGTCTGAGGTTATGACAACATAGATTATAAAATCTTCAGTATAAGGTTATGAAACGATAGTGTATTATAACAAGAAAAGTTAAAAAAAAAGACTGTTACACCAACTATTTTGATAATCGATTCAAGATCAATCAAAATCAATTTTGAATCCTTTTTAAGAAGAAAATGTCCAAATTCTCTGGCTGCAGTTTCTCAAATCTGATTATTTCCTAGCTTCTTTTGATGAATAATGTAATAGTTGGCAGCTGATCTACCATCTATATTAATTGATCGTTATATTAAGATAAATGGTGTATTAGTGTAATAAATAAAAGTTATATATATAAATGTGTGTAAAATATATATATATATAATGATTATTGGAGTAATTTTTTTGGAAGAAAAGAAATGTCCAAATTCTCTGGTTCCAGCTTCTTAAATCAGATTATTTTCTGGTTTCTTTATTCTTCTTTAATAGTAAACTGATGATCTTTGGGTTGTGGACTGTTGGTCTGGACAAAAAAAGACATTTTAGGTTGAATCTTCAGCTTTGGGAAATATTGATCAACATTTTACTCCATTTTATAATATGACTAATCTATTGATCATTTTGATAGATTAATTGACTATTAAAATAGTCATTAGTTGCAACAACTCTGCAATTCAGATATTGCATATTTGTGGAATAACATAGAGCCAAGAATACATTAATAAATAAATTAATTAATATATTAAATAGGAAAATAAAATAACAAATAGGGGCATTTATATGGTAAAGGAAAGTAATACACAGAAATAAATATATGAATAGGAGATTATTAACTATAAACTATCAGAATAGTCTTATAGGTACATTATTAAATTACTGGCTCCAATTATTAAATGATTTTTTTGATTTTATTGAACATATATTTTACTTCAACAGTTATTACATTATTGGCTTTTACTACATTAAGGGAAAATGTCTTATTTCTATAAAGTGTTTCTGGTGTTTGATGACTCTGTAAAAATCCAGAACTACCCGTCTCTGAACTTCTTGGAATAACTCGGGAAGATTTATTGTTGGGGTGAAGATGTTAAAGTCAAATTATCAAACCTTCTTTCCTTTTTTATCAAGTTCAGAATTAGGTGCCTGCTTCCAAAACCCATTTAAAATTTTTTTATTTTTTCAAAGCTCTGAAACGTCCAATCTATGCAGCAAGGTGAGCAGAGGTGTGACAGTAACTCTTCTCTTTTCATCCCTCGCACAAAAAAAAAATAAAATCCTTCCATCACTTCTCCGGCGCAGCACTTTTCTCCCTTTAGATGTAGTCGGACGACACATCAGACAAATTTCACACATTCCCCGAACTAATCCTGCTGACGCTGGACCAGGACGATTCATGCCTTTTGATAACTTTTAGAAGTTTATCTTGAAATGAATTTTACACGGTTTCCCTGATTAACAACTTCTGAAAGTACGACTTTCAGTGGGATTTAAGCCATTGGAAACACACACTAATCCTCCTTGGCCCAATAAATCCCATTTAGATCCTCACACTCACAGTTCAAACATGCAGCTTTAGATTCTCTGAGCCAAGATAAAAACAGTCTTACATAAATTCCTAAAATAAGTGGGATTCCCCTTCAAGGCGGCGTCTTAATTTACTGCCTGTTGGATTTTTGTAAACTCATCAGATGTTAGAGTTGCCTTTTGATGAGAAACACTTATGCTTAGTGCTAATTTATGGGCGTCACTCATAAATCTGTTGAAGCATCTGTGTAAATATTCATCTGTGCTTGTTCTGGTTAAATGATGAAACAGAAACGGGGGAAGAGAAGCAGCCGTGTTAATGTTCCTTCACCTTCATTTCATCCTCTGTCTGTCCTCAGCAGCTGGATTTTTAATCTGGAAGGATTTTCTTCTCGTCACCATCTGTCTCTGTCAACTTTTTGAGGCTAATTGCCTCACCCCTGCACACATTTAAATGAAAATGTCCTCTGACAGCCTCGCTAATGAATGTTCTCATTTTGCTGAGTCATGGCAGCAGTAAAATTGTTGAACATGTCTGCACTGTAAAACGAAATTAAAGGAAATGAGGTTAAACTGATGCTATAACCAGGACCTTGACGACATAAAGATCATTATCGCTATGAAACGGCCTCTAGATACAGATGATTTGGGATTTTATGTCAAAACAAAAACTATTCTTATTTGTGTTGCAGTTTTAGTTTTATTTGCTTAGGTTTTTGACGCATAATCCTCAGATTTGTGTCTAAGAACCTGTCGCTGGAGATTTTAGTTTTTAACATATACGACACGAGGCAGCTGCAGGTAGTTAAAGGCTTTCAGTAAAGTAGCAGACAGTTGCTCATTGATCATCTGTATTAATCATGATTTTAAGTAAAAAGCTGCATATTGAAATTTCTTTCAAACTCTGAGGTTTGTTTGATCGTTCTCATTCTGATTCTTAAAACATCTCCTTACTTACATATATAGTTACAAAATATTAATGTCCTCATTAGTGCTGCACCAATTAGTCGATTAATCGATTAGTCACCAACTATTACATAAATCACCAACTATTTTGCTAATTAATTAATAGATTTGAGTCATTTTTAAGAAGATAATGTCCAGATTATGTGGTTCCAGCTTCTCTTCTCTGATTATTTTCTGGTTTCTTTAGTCTTCTGTAACAGTAAACTGTTGATCTTTGGGTTGTGGACTGTTGGTCTGGACAAAAAAAAGACATTTCAGGTTGAATCTTCAGCTTTGGAAACAGTGAACGATATTTTACAGCATTTTATGAACCAGAAATCGAATTTAATTAATCAACTATCCGAATAGTCGTTTGCTGCAGCCCTATTGTTGGGTGGAACTGAAGGTTGGCAGATAAATTACATCAATTCTGCTACTCAAACGTATGTTAATTTTTCCTTTAACTTTTTAAGTTTAAGGAAAATAATGTAATTAATGTAATGTAATTGTTAATGTAATCATGATTACATTAACAATAGTTTAACTTTTAAGTTTTAATTCACTTTTAGTCACTTTCTTGAAAATTATATTTAGTGAAGTTAGTTACAGCAACTCTACAATACAGAAATAAATATGTTTTGGGAATAAATAAATAGGGCATTTATATGCAAATGGAACTAATACACAGAAGTAAATACATTAATAGGAAATGATTAACTATGAACTATCAGAATGGTCGTTAGTTACACTAATTAGTGAACAAAGCAACACATTAATTAATCGTTGCAGCTCTACTAGATGCTGTAGACTTAGTATAATTTGCCAGTGTTGTAGAAACATATCCTGAAATCCCAACTTCTATGAGCGTTGTAATCATTGAATATCATTTTCCTCTATCAGGTGACGTACGGCTCCTTCGACTACACATCCCTCTTGTATCTGTCCGACTACGGCTCTGATTTCACTGGAGGAAGATTCATCTTCATGGACCAAAACGGCAACCGGACAGTGGAACCACGGGCAGGTACCTCACACATATCAAAGCTGCTAATTAATTAGTTGATTAGTGGCCAAACTGTGAAATTACAAAGCAGCTGTAAAACAGTGGATCAACCAGAGCAGTTCTCCTCCTCTGAAGTTTTATAGATTTTATTACAGGCTTACAGATGAATATAGTTAATCCAGATTATCAGTGGTAACACCTGGTAACTCTCAGCTTGGTCTGTATAAGCCTGTTAAACACACTTATCGTAAGAGCTGTTAATTTCATGATCACGGCTGGGTTTAAGATGTTAATTGCTGTACTTTAGGGACTTTGAGTTGGTTTTAACACACTTTTTCCAAAGTGGGTGTAATCCTGTGTAAGTGGGTAATCAGCTGCACAGTGAAGGTTCAGGGGATCAGGATAAAACCTCTCTAAACAGATCATCTTTAAGAAAGTACCTGTCTATATATAGACAGAAAGAGTCATGTGGGCAAGGCTGGGAGGAAATCGATTTTTGAAAAAGCACAAATGAAGCCTGAGGCGGGAGGAGAAGTTTGTGAGAAACCAGGTAAGTTTCTGAACTGGTCGCTTTAAAAGAATTTTCCAGAATGCGATCAGCAGCTTCTTTGAGGCATCTGTGGAATTTGAAAGGTGAATTTTACAGGCTTTTTTCTGTTCTTCTTTCAACATTTTCAACTTTAACTTTATAATCCTAGAGGGAAAATCTGTGTTGCAGCAAGGTGATACACACATCACTCACATTATGCAACATTTCTGAGCTCAAAAACAAACCCTGAGAGATCAGGAATACGTATTGAATGCCAAAGAAAAAGTAAATGCTTTGGAGAACTCAGGTCGAGTCATTTTTCATGCTTTTATTGTCGCCCAAAGTCACTAATTTATAGTCTATACACAGAAAATACTCTGAAGGAGCAACAGTCACACAGAAATTAAACAGGTTCAACATATTAAATGAGGGTTCCTGCACATGTTTTAATATAAAATGCCAGTCAAATATTTGGACACACTTTTAATAGAATTTCTGCACAGTGAAGCTCAAACAATCAACAAGTAACAATAGAACACATTTTTTAATGAAATGTCTTCTAATCCTTTGCAAAATGTCAAAAATAATTTTCAAAGTGCGCTTGTTATCGTCCACGTTCATTATTCTGCTAACTTTAAATTAGAAAACTTGTATTAAATTACATTTAAAGGTTAAGTGAGTCAGATTTAGCAGCATCATGCTGAACAGACTTGGCAGAAATGGGTTTATATTTTAAATATGAAATTATGAATATAAAGCACCATGATGGAGCAGTTTATACAGTCAACACCTTAGAACTGTTTTTCTATTTGTTTGAGTCTTCTGTTTGCATATTTTGCTAAATATTTGATTTCCTTCACATGTGCGCGTCAACTTCATCTAAATACTAATAATAATTGTGAATGTCTGAGTGTTTAAAGGTTTTCACTAGTACTAGTGCAGTGCATGTGTATGTATTCTTTTAGATAAATGGAAGCATGAGTAGATTTTTCATGTGTGGCCAAATGAGGGTGTGTTGCACTGTTGCATCGTCTTAATAGACAAACTGTACATTGGATAAGAAATGGAAATGGGCTACAATTTATCTTGAAAGTGCAGATCTCAATCTACATATCAGTTTTTAAATTATGTGGTTAGGCCAAGTAAAAGTACTTTTTCCTGTATAGTGTAATGATCTGGGCATGTGTTTATAAATTAATGAGTTTAGGCTCAGATTCCATTCTGTTAGTTGATAGTGCTGGGATTTCCTGAGGGTCTGTGAACACATCTTGGAGTAAGACCTGTCTGAGCGTGAGGAGTAAAGTAGCAGCTAAACCGGCTAATGTCTCAGTGTGTGGATTTTGAGATGTTGCAATACTTTTGTTACATTGGCTGCACGATCAGTGCAGCAAGAAACAGGACAACAGAGATTTGAATTACAATGTAATTGCTGGGAAGCAACATGTAAAAGATTGTTTGGACAACACCTTTATTATACAGAAGCCAGCCAGGAAGTAACAGGAGAGAGAGGAGGAGACGTGCAAAAACCAAAAATGTTTTGGCTGGGACTCGAACCAGGGTCTGCAGCTTAAGAGGGAAGCGCTCTACCCCTACACCACTGCAGCACACCTATCAGATTTTACCTGTTAATGATAATAATGATGTTTTTGAATATCCATCCAGAAATTCCACAAAAGAAGGATACACACCATTGTGCCATATGCAGCTATATCTGCACAGGCTGAGGTTTAAGTGACAAATGGTCAGAGAGACACACAAGCTACAGACACTCCTTGCTTTATAGATAGAAGATAGATCAATGTCAGTATAAAGTATCTGTGTGTGGCCTCTGAATGACTGAAGTGAGTCTGTTCAGTATGAAAAAGTCTCCTGAGGGACGTTGAATCTTCCTGATGACATTACGTCCTCAAATCCATCACGTCTGACAGCGAACCGCCCTCCGCCACCTCCACTCACCTTGTCCCTTCTTTCACTCTCGCTCCTTTCATTCTTCATCCTCTTTATCTCGCTGCATTGTCCATCATCTCATAGCCTGGAATCCAACTCCTCCGCCACTTTTAATCAACAGTGACTCAAAGAGGAATCGTCTTCCTCCTCCTCCTCGTCCTTGTCCTCAGGGTCGTCTCCACTCTGCTCCATTTAAGTCCCCATATGCCCCTTATCTAGCCCTGAGAACAGACGTGTGGTAATGAAGAGCGACTCCAGAATAACCGCCACACAACACACAGATGCTTTGATATCATCCCCCTAGGAGATGGATCATCTTAAACAATCTTGAGTATGAATACGTCCTGCTGGGAGCTGACTGACAGGCTCCAATCAGCCTCATGTCTGGACGGGTGATTATTAGAGATAATCAGGGCTCTGTGTAGAGAACGGTGATGGATAATTATAATTCCAGGAAAACATCCAGGGACTCGACTGTCAGAGAGTGCAAACACTTCTCCCATCTGATTATTTTCTGGGCTCTTATAATAGTAAAACAATGATTTTTGGGTTGTGGACTGTTGGTCTGGACATTTTAGGTTGCATTCAGTTTTGGGAAACTATTGTCTCTATAGCTATAGACATATATTTCACTTTTTATGTTTTAAAAAAAAATGTTTTAACTATAATTCTGACTTTTTAATCAGTTTTTTTTTAACTTTTTCTTTTTCTTTATTTTAATTTTTGATCTGAATTGAACTAATTCTACTTTTTTTTATTTCAGTGAATTTAAACTTGTTTTATGGAAACAAGATTAAATTGTTTCACATTTTATTATAATTCTCACATTTTGTCTAATTTTTTTTAACTTTAGATTTTTTCCACATTTTACCAAAATGAACAAAATAGAAAGTTTATTAATTGGTTAGTTTCCAATTACTGCATTAACAAAATTAATTAAAAATGTCCAAATTCTCTGTTTCCAGCTTCTCTTCTCTGATTATTTTCTGGTTTCTTTATTCTTCTATAATAATAAACTGATGATATTTAGGTTATGGACTGTTGGTCCGGACAAAAAAAATAAATTTTAGGTTGAATCTTCAGCTTTGGGAAACAGTGATTGACGTTTTACACCATTTTATGAACCAAACAATTTAGTTACAACATTAGTTACAGCCTTAATTGGAACCAGTTGATGGAAACACATCTAGTTTGCATTTTCATCTTGATGAGATGAAAAATGTTTGCTTAAAATACTTATTTTTCAGTCCAAAGGACGTTTTCACATTGATATTTCATCCAACCAACAGACCAAAATCGCAAAACTAATAAAAAGTGTGAGTAACTGAGATTCATCTCATGATCAGTTAAGAAATAGACAATTGCTGAAACAATATTTACTGAAAAACTAAAAAAAAAATAATAAACAAGAAAAATGAGAGATAATTATAATTTCAGGAAGAAAATCCAGGACCCGACTGTCAAAGAGGAGAAAAAAAACACAGAATCAGTTGTTTTGATTTAATTTTTATTTATCTCGAACAAAATAAATTAACAAAAACACAAACTGACAGAAAAATAGGATTTCCATTTTATTCCATGAAATAAATTTAGAAACAGTTGTTAAATGTCACAATGATGATGATGAATGAAGAGATGCTTATTAGGTATTGCGAGTGTCAGGGGAAATGTGTTCAAGTCAAAGAGGAGGAAGGAGAAGAGTGAAAGTATCTGCAGAGAAACCACAGACGGGTCACCGCTGTAACAGGAGGGCAAACGGTGAAGGAGGCGTCTGCCAGTCAGGACGGAAAATATGGGTTAATCTGTCAGAACGGACACAGCAGGAAGATCAGAAGGAAAACGCCAACATGACCTTGGAATGTCAGTGAAAACAGGCAGGCATCAACCAATCAGACGTTCAATTTCCTGCAGGACGATGAGTGAATAATTAGACATGGCACTGCAATGAATAATCAATTAGATGGCAACTATTACATGAATCGCTAGCTATTTTGATGAATTCTCATTCCCTAGCCTTAAATGTAGGTTGGAATACCACATTTTAAAATCTGCTGCCTCGTATCACTCCAATTGTACAGAGTTCCTGTGATTTGCTCGAAATGAGCCCTAATTGGTTGTTAATTAATTAGACCTCCAGACTGTCTGAATACTACTACTGAATAAAACTGAATACAAAGGATCAAACGATTCTAATAAATACAATTGTCTACGTCAGCTTACAATGTTCAGAAGTACAGTTTTGAGATATTTGTTCTTTGATTGTGTTGCTTCTGTGCTGCTTTATAGTTTTATTTCATTTAAGAGGGAAATATTGTAATTTGTAAAATACATGTATTTGACACAATAATTCTCAAAATTTTTAACAAAAATCTTAATCCAAAATTGATAATCTTATATAATGAAATGCATAATAGTGCTATTATACGATTAATTGATTAGTTGCAAAGTGTTATGTTAATGATAACTAATTTGATTCGTGATTTAATCGATTTGAGTCACTTTTTTAAGAAAATTCTCTGATTTCAGCTTCTCGATTCTGATTACGTTTTGTGTTTTTTTCAGTCTTCTATAACACTAAACTGATGGTCTTTGGGTTGTGGACCGTTGGTCTGGATGAGGAAAAAAAAGGAATTTCAGGATGAATCTTCAGCTTTGGGAAACACTGATCCACATTTTACACCATTTTATGAACCAAACAACTAATCGATTAGTCATTTCAGAGATTAATCAAATATCAGAACAGTTTTTGTTGCAGCTTTATTCTGTAGTGAAAAACAAGAAAGATGTTTTTCAACATGAGAAAATGTGGTAAAAATAGAAACTTTCCTATTTTAAACAAACAAGTACTGATTTCAGAGTTAACCAGGTGCACCTGAATGCACCATTTTCTCAACCAAACACCTACTTGATTAATAATAATTGACAATAATTGAAAATAGTTGTTAGTTGCAGCTCTAATTGCAGCCAATTGATGGAAACACACCTAGCATTTTCTTTTTTGATGACCTTTAAAATCGTTGTTTAAAACTTAAACATACAACTCATAATTCAGTCCTGAAAATGTTCAACGGGATGTTTTCATGCTGATATTTTATCCATCTGCTTTTCCCTAAATGTTCACATTTCTACTTTATTTCACTCTGTATTTGCTGGACAGCAGCAGCCTCTCAGCAGCTTATACTGTTATCAGCCGTCTCCAGGGTTTTATTGTGTAGCCTCAGGCTAACTCTCAGTCTTCCAGGTAACTTTTACCTTTAACTTTCTTTAACTTTAATGCTATTTCAATATTCTCTGAGCCTGTGGGAGGAATAGATTTGTTGACTTGACAGTTTGTCCATTTTGTACTTGGCTGTGTCTGTAGTGATTATTGGTTTTTTGCTCCGTCAGCAAACTTTGGTATTGATAAGTCACGCAGTAATTAGCATCTTGTTTGCATTACACCATCGTCCTGACTGGAATTCTGAAGGTAAAGTCCTTTATTAGCTGCAAATCAGTGATACATGGATGTTATTAAAAGCAAAAAAGCACAATCTGAAGAGCAGGAGTTAGTATCTAAATGATTCCAATGTTCAAGAGCTAAATAACTCAGAAGATTTGATTTCTAACCACCATTTGTTCTCAAGCAGAAGAACTTTCTGCAGAGAACACTTCAGTGTTTGAGGCAAAGCTTTGCATTAACTCCTCTTGATAAAATGAGATTTCAGCAGATGACCTTTGTGTAAGTGGCACTGTAGTCCTCCTGTTCACTCAAAAACAAACCCAAAATGTCAAATGCATTAGCTCCAGTGCAAATATCAATGAAAACCTAATTTTAAAAAATCAATTGCTTAAAATAGGAGCGTTACCTGGTCTAAATTACAGAGAGAGAGAGAGAGAGAGAGTTCATGTGTTCTGCACCACTTGTTCCACATTCTGAAGGTAATAACAGTGTTGATGACAGCAGTGGTTGGTTAATATTGCGTGTACAGTCATTATTTTTTCCATTATATCTGTAGAAATGCAGAAATGACTCAAATCACCTCTGTCTGCTCCCATGTTGGTTGGTATGAGGAAACATTAGCATAGCAGACAGTTAAAAGAGACACTGTCATGAATGTGTGTGTGTGTGTGTATATATATATATATATATATATATATATATATATATATATATATATATATATATATATATATATATATATATATATATATATATATATATATATATAATTTC
Source organism: Lepturacanthus savala (assembly GCA_030544235.1). NCBI lineage: Eukaryota > Metazoa > Chordata > Actinopteri > Scombriformes > Trichiuridae > Lepturacanthus > Lepturacanthus savala. Next base: position 10,224,675 of record CM060471.1, read on the forward strand.
TGACGTGTGAGTTGAGAGAGATGATATAAAAATATTATAAACACTGAGCAACAATAAAAACACTGAAAAACAAGAATATAGGCAATGAATACTATAAACTTGGCCTGGAGTGATATCAAATATGTATTATTGTGATATTTTCCAGCTCAAATATTGTGATATGATATTATTACAGGATTAGAGGGCAGAGAAGAGAATAAAAAAAACCTGACAATATAGTTTAAAGTTTTAGACAGTGAAAATTATTGCAAATGGCAGAAATATCACAATATTTCAATAAATGTGTCTAAGCCTCTATGCATTTTTTTGACTGAAATTATCCTTTGGCAACTATTTTAATAATTGATTAATGGATTTGAGTTATTTTTAAGAAGAAAATGTTCAAATTCTCTGGTTCCAGCTTCTCAAATCTGATTATTTTCTGGTTTCTTTAGTCTTCTATTATAATAAACCGATGATCTTCAGGTTGTGGACTGTTGGTCTGGACAAAAATAGACATGGCCGACTTGGCCGAGCTCTGTCAGAAACGCCCCGCCCCTCAGAGATCCAGGGTCAGTTGGAGGAGGCATCTAATGGATTCAGAGACGATTACTAATCACTACCACTCCTGTTGTGACATCACAACCAGAGCTATTTCAAAATGGCTTGTATTCAGCAACACTACAAAATGAGCATGTGGTCTTTTTGTCAGTGTTTTTTTGTTTTATTTTTAATAAAGGTGTCCCTACAAGAGCTATACATACAAGAAACAATTTGTGTCCTGCTGTTGGTGACTAATAACAAATAACTTCTGATCTTTAGACTTTTAATCCTTTACTTTGTCCAAAATAACATTTTCAGCTGAATCCTGTACACTGCAAACAAGTGAAAATATCTTGTTTTTGGTACAGTTAATCCAATATTGAGTATAATTATCTTGAAATGGCTTATTCTATTCTATTTGTCTTTATTTCAGTCAATTTAATGTGTTCTTAAAATGAATTTAAATAGTTTGACTTTTTTTTTTTTTCCTAATGTGCTATCTCATATTTTGGACTTTTTATCTGACAATTCAGCCTTTATTCTACGTTTCTGAAATAAGTAAAAATATCTGTTAATGGAATAAGATAATTCAAGAGAATTCTACTAAATTGTGGACTAATCATACAAAATTTAAGATATTTGTCCCTGATAAGATTACATTTTTTGCAGTGTAAACGTCTGGAAAGTATTTTTTCCCCCTGAATTTCTCTCCATTCATTTAATTTTCTTTATTGAGCTGAATTTGTCAGCAGTCAACATTTTGAACATTTATGCTGACGAGTGCGAGGGATTATTCTTGAAGATGATTCCGTATCTAAATCCGTTCTGCACCTGAAGCGTCTCTCTCGTCTCTTTCCTCTTCAGCGACACTAAACAAATAGACACGCATCTTAACCGGCTGCTGAAACTCTTGTTTTGTGCATTAATTCTTATTATTGGGTTTGCACAGTGTAAATTCCATTGATCAACCGTGAGTGGTACAGATTTCCCCTGACATCCTTGGCTGATGCTTTCACACACACACACACACACACACACACACACACACACACACACACACACACACATTGGAGCAAACAAATTAGGGCACAATAATTCCACTTTTTTTATTCATATTCCTATAATGAGAAAACTCCTTCAAAAGAATAAAACAAACCAGAAGTTTTATGAAACAATGTAAAAAGTTTTTTTTAATACAAATGTGTTAATTATGGGAAGCCGCAGACGAGCTGTGCAAACACAAATGAATTTGTCTACCAGAACCTGGCTGTGTGTTTGGACCAGGCTGCCTGTTAAATAGCAGCAGCTCGTTAGTCGGCCCAGCGAAGCAAAGTGAAGCAAAGCCGATTAGAAATCGAGAATTTGGCCCGAAACGACCTCATAGTTTAAAAGTCACTGCAATTCAACACTAAAACATCATCCTGGAATAAGCCCTGATGATGATGATAGTGACAATTTGTATAAATAGACCAAGAAAGTCTAAATATTAAACAGTAGGGCTGCAATTAATTACAATTCTGACAATTGATTAATCTCTTGATTAACGATTAATCGATTAGTTTTATAAAATGGTGTATAATGTCGGACATTATTTTTCAAAGCTTTCAGCCTAAAATGTCTTTTTTTTTTTTTTTTTTTTGTCCAGACCAACAGTCCACAACCCGAAAATCATCAGTTCACTGTTATAGAAGACTAAAGAAATCAGAAAATAATCAAATTTGAGAAGCTGGAACCAGAGAATATGGACATTTTCTTTATAAAAATGACTTGTATCCATTAATCGATTGTCAAAAGGGTTAGTCATTAATGTGACTGTTGGAAAATAATTGGTTAATTGACTAATCATTGCAGCTCTGCTACAGAATTTTAATAATGACAAAGCAAAATCATAGATTCCAGCGGTTATGAACGTATTCTCACACAAGTATTTTACTGTGATAGTTGATTTATGCTCAAATCATAACAACAAGATCCCTTTAATTTCATTATTTTATTCCCAAAATCAAAGTTGAAGTTTCAGTTCAAAGTTCTACACAATGATCTATGAACACGAACTAGTCTTTTTAAACTGTGTGAATTTAACTTTGAGCTCTTGTGAAGCGTTAATCTCCATTAATAAATAGCTCATACATAGACACATAACTTCTAAACGGTCATTTTCTTGAGATTTAACATTATTTAATCTAAATTAACAACATCCCGGCTCCAGCTCTGTCGTCAGACAATGAGATTAGAACATCTCACTTTTTGGAAAGAAAGAAGATGAACGTTGAACTGTTCCTTTAAATCGTTTCTCTCCTCTTTCCTAAAAACTGCGGTCCTTGTTTTTTTTTTTCCCCAGGACGAGTCTCTTTCTTCTCTTCCGGCTCGGAGAACCTCCACCGCGTGGAGAAGGTGACGTGGGGGACGCGATACGCCATCACCGTGTCCTTCACCTGTGACCCCACCCACGCCATCTCTGACCCCGCCCTCCCTGGAGGCTCCCGAGGGTGACGGTCGACGCCCACCGGGTAGATCAAACCCTGCGGAACAGACAGAGGAAGGAAAGTGAGATTTTATACGTAGGTGGACCTCGCAATAACCAGAAACTGTAGCTGAACGAGCAATATCTGTAATCTATTCTGATATTTCATAGCTATTGATCGTCTGTTCCTGCACTACAGAAAAAGAACACACACTTCTCCCTCTCTTTTGTTGAGGGTTTTTCTTATTCGTTTAGACCGTTGCGTGTTTTTAACAGATTTTTCTACAGCCTTTTTTATTTTTAATTGCACCACCTATCTCTGGAATTGGGTGTTTTTGGTTCCTCGACCCTCTCGGTTATCAGAGCTTCAGGAGAAATCTGTAAAACTAAAGCAGGTGATTGTGTTTTTGTCTTTTATTTTAAGAAGCGGGTTGTCGGTTACAAATCTGGCGAATCACCAACTGAATCACAAAATCTCCACGAACCAGGAGGCGTTTTCTTCTGAGAAGAACCTTCTCCTTCCTGATCCTGCAGCCATTGATCTTTCCAGTTTTTCCATGTGGTCTGAGAACGGTTTGAAATAAAATACTGAAGAAACATGATTGTCTCTGCGCCTCATCGACAGAGCTCAGATTTATTGGTGGTGTTTTTATTTTTTCTATTAGGGCTGCAACTATTATGAGATTCTATTGATAATTGAAACAAGAATTTGTTGTTTAGTTCATAAAATGGTGTAAAATTTTATCAGTGCTTCCCAAAGCTGAAGATTCATCCTAAAATATTTTTTTGTAAAAAAAAAAAAAAAAAGAAACCAATAATCAAATTTGAGGAGCTGGAATTGGAGAATTTGGCCATTTTCTTCTTATTATCAAAATAGTCATTAATGTAAAAGAAACTAATTAATCAACTTTTTTTTCTTGATTTTGGTCAAATATGTAGAAATAGAGATAAAAAGAAAAGGCAAAATGTTAACTTCACAACAAAATGTAAAACAATTGATTGTTGTTTCATTAAAACAAACATTTTAGTCATTGAATGTCTGGATCTTCAGCATCAGAGAAACAACAGAGCTAATGTTAGCATTAGTTTATCAGCAGCAAACAGTGTCAGAGAGATTGTTAAGGTGAAACCATTTTAATCAGTCAACTGTTTGTTTTGTATAAATCTGCAGATAATTCAGTTCCTGGTAAAAACTGAAGTTATTAGAGAAACAAGCTAATGTTAGCAGCATCTCCCATGAGCCCACGCTGCATCATGACATCATCAACTCTGTCTTTCATTGAGACTCCTTAGAAAACCACATATTGTTCCTTTAAAGGCTCAAAGTCAGATTGTGTTTAACTTCATGACTGTTGTCAGTTCATTGAGTGAAACATTGAGTCTATAACTCTTTAATTACAGCACTTCTGTTTAATTAATCAGACCTACTAAAGTGTTTTCACAACCAACTGCAGCTCTTTCAGGTAGGTAGAGAAAAAAGATTCTTATAATTAGAAAAACTATGAATGAAACTAGAGCCGTGACATTTTCAGGCAAATGTCCCAGATGGATTTTTACACATAAATGTCACAAACTCATTCTATACTGCATGAATTCATGCAGCAGGGCTGTGATCCCCTGTAGCAGTGTATAATGTAATAACAGCTTATAACATAATGAATTTGCCAATAATGTAATAACTTATGTTATTAGTTCAGTTATTACATTTGCAAAAGAGAAAAAATCTTCACCAGGCAAATAATGTAATAAGTTACAACATCATGTTTCGGCACTTATGTTATTGGGCAGTTTTACAATATTGGTCTATTACATTTTAAATAGGAAAAATGTATCATGTCATCGGCTGCTACATCCATCAAAACATTCTCCTTCCTTCTTTCTTTTCATGCAGCAGGTTACTGTTTTAGCTGCTGGAGGCAGAGCTAGTTTCAACTATACAGGTGGTTTAGATCAATGGTTCCCAACATAGGGTCCGGACCCTCCAAAGGGTCAGCAGAAAACATAAAAGGTTCATGAGGTGATTGACACTGGAGGAAAAAAATGGAAAATGTAATCAAGTGAATTTAGAGGAGAAATGTTTCTTTAGTGAAACTGATAATTAATATTAAATAAACTGCAACTAACAGGTATTCGGATAGTCGATTAATAGATTATTGAAATGATTAATTGATTAGTTTTTGGTTCATAAAATGGTGTAAAATGCTGATCATGCTCTATAATCTTTTAACAAAATAGTTGACGATGTAATAGTGATTAATTGACTATCAGCACAAATGAACTGGTTTTTAAAGGTTTACAATTATGAACATTGTTTAATTGGATCCTCATTAGATATCACAGTGAAAGCTGGTCTTCCCGGGGCCCTAAAATACAAAAAATACACTAGAATAAAAATAAATGAATAAAAAGTACATGAATGAATATGGACGACACGGGGTTAGCACTGTTGCCTCACAGCAAGAAGGTCACAGGTTCAAGACCTCCTTGGTCCTGGGTCTGGGACCTTTCTGTGTGGAGTTTGCATGTTCTCCCCGTGTCTGTGTGGGTTTTCACCGGGTACTCCGGCTTCCTCCCACAGTCCAAAAACATGTTCAGGTTAATTGGAGACTCTAAATTGCCCATAGCTGTGAGTGTATGAGTGAATGGTGTGTGTGCCCCACGATTGGCTGGCGACCATCTGGGGTGTATCCCTGCCTCTCGCTGTAACATGCTGGGATAGGCTCCAGCAGACCCCTGTGACCCTAATGAGGAATAAGCAGGTATAGAAAATGACTGACTGAATGAATATTTGTCTTATTAATCAGGTTAAAATAGTTAAATCTGGTCCATTGTTACTGCATAAACATTGATTAATGCAGCTTTAAAATGACAATGATGTAACATTGGCAGAAAAAACATGCACTGAAGATGAAGTGGGTCTTCACAGCTCTCGTTAGCAGGTTAATTAGTGCTGAGACAAACACAGTGGAGGAATGTTTGTTTGTGTGTGATCAGGACGATGCTGAATCCATCACAGCTCTGCAGTGAATGTAAAGGCTTCAATAAGAAAAGGTCTCATCAAAGTAGCCGCTGACCTGCTTCACTACAATCAATCATCTTACATGCGGCTCATGAAACATATCGATCAAAAAGGTCAATGGCGATTCTATAAGGTCTGAACCTCAAAGGACATATTTAATGCTGTCAGGATTAGTTAATGATTTCTCCTTAAACTCCTGTGGACTCCTTTAACCTGTTTGACCTCATCTAAAGACTCTTAAAAGTCTTAATAGCTGCACTTTCATGGCTCTATTTGAAGTTTTGATCCTTGAACATAATTGTGGTTTGAAGTACAAAGATGTGCCCTGATGTAGTTTCACAGTTGTCTGTATAATTGTCTCTCTTCTGATTGGTCGTAGAGCTGCAACAGTTAGTCGATCAGTCGATTAGTTGCCAATTATTACACAAATCACAGGCCTGTGATTGGTCAGATTGGCTGCAGCTGCTCCCAAACACAACCACACATGAGAATCCACATGAAGATTCATACAATGAGATAATCAAATATGATGCACCACAGTGACCAATGAATCTATAAATATCACTGATAGCAATATACATTAGCTAATTACTAAACAAATACATGTCAAAGATATTAAAGTCATGTAGAAATAATCAACAGCTGCTGATTTTTAGAGCTGCAACTATTAGTCGATTAATCGATTAGTTGCCAACTATTACAATCTTCATAATCGAGTCATTTTTAAGAAGAAAATCTCCAAATTCTCTGGTTCCAGCTTCCCAAATCAGATTATTTTCTGGTTTCTTTTGTCTTCTATAAAAGTAATATGTTTTAATTTTTACCTTTTAAAAGTTATATGTGTCAATAATTGATAGATGAATCGGTTATCAAAGTAGTCATTAGTTGCATGGCTCCCGGTTTAAAAAACATCAATCCACACCTGTCCACACCTGTGATAGCTCCGCAAAATCCTCCTCAAACAATGTCATGTTCATCCCAAAGCAGCAGGTGGCGATAGCACTCCTAACAGGAAAGCCGTTTTAGCCAATCACAAGGCTAGAGCGCTCCACAAGTCTCCATGGATACAACTTCCTGTTTACCGCCGTACAGTGTGATGGCAAACAATGGCGACAAAAATCTTGGGTTTCAGGAGCACAGGACTGCGGTTACGTGATGAAAGGCCAAAACGTGCAGAAACCCACACCATTTCAAAAATACCAGAAATAGATGGAATAGTTTCAGACAGAGTTCTCCTGTTTTTTATAAAGTACAGGTCACGTGACTGCAGGAAACAACCTCAGAGCTCATCAAATAGTCGTTAGTTGCAGCCCTACTGACCCACACAGGCTAGCACCAGCCACTTTGCATTTCCTGCTTTTGTTTCATTGCTCCTTGCATTCATTTGTCTTGAAAAGCGTTCAATAAAGAGGTTTCACTGTTGAATGACTTCATATGCTGCACTTACATCTGCACAGAACTGGATAATTGGAGTAACTGAAGCTTTTATTCGTAAACGGTCTTGAATGTACCCTGACCTTTTAAAACATGGCTACGTGCTGTCTGTTAGAACATTCCTGGGAATCTGAACAAATAAGTTGTGATGATGAATCTCTCTCTGTCCTGCTCTGAGCTGTGTAATTAATTGTTCTGTGAGACTGATTTTACCTCCATTATTATCTCTGGCGGGTGCCAACTGGCCCCTTTACCGACCAGTGTGAGGCACTCTCCTGACTCGGCTAATCCTTATTTAATGAAACCTGGAAATTTTCCAATATAAGCAGTTCACATACAGCTGTAAACCTCTGGAGCAGAGCCGTGGGCCTGTTGACACTCAGTTTGTATAACAAAAGGTTCCTCAGAACAGAAGAGGAAACAGTTTTCCTCCAGAATATTAATGTTAATAAACACTTTATTTCAAATATTAAATCTGTTTTTAGTTAAGTTATAAGCTCAAACACCAACTCAGGTAATTTAGGTGGAAGTCAATGGTGAAATCAGTTGGTTGATTTGGTCTCAGCCTTTTTTTTTGTTCAAGTTTAATCTGCTTAGATTTTTAGCAAAGTAAAAATAATTTTGACTTTAGTACTGATAAATAATATTAAAAAATGTTATGATTATTAGCAACATTAATCTACAACTATTTTGATAATCGATGTGAGTGATTTTTAAGAATAAAATGTCTTCCCTGGTTCCACCTTCTCCCAGGTCATTTACATATTGCTGTTAGTCTATTAATTAATCACATTAGTCAAAAACATTAATCACAAACTATTTTGATAATTGATTTATTGATTTGAGTCATTTATAAGGAAAAAATGTCCAAATTCTCTGATTCTAGATTTTCCAAACTGATTATTTTCTGGTAGTAAACTGATGATCTTTGGGTTGTGGACAACAAAACAAGACATCTTAGGTTGAATTTTCAGTGTTTTTTTTTAACTGATTGAAAACTAATCGATTTATCATTTCAATAATCGACAGATCAGAATAGTCGTAAGTTGCAGCTCTTTTACAAATTAAACAATAATAAAACATAATGCTCACATTCATATTTAATAAAGGAGGTTTCAAAGTGTGTTTCAAATTGTTTCTTTGCTTCAGTAAGGTTCAAAATAACAGCAGTCCAATGTGGCAAACTAGACTATTCCAGGTTATTACATTTTTTATTGCTACATGCCAACAATTTACCAGCAGCTGCAGTAGATTCTCAGAAAACCAACAAGACCCAGCATTCATGATATCACGCTCTTAAGGTTTTGACATTGGACAATTAGTTGAAAGGGCTGTGTTAAAAATAGCAGTGTGACATTCAATCAGTGAGGTCATCAATTTTATGCTAGAACTGGTGTGAATCAGTCGGCCCCTATTAAAGGATGAAGCCAGCACTTGTTGAACATGCAGTTCTCTTTGAAAACCTGAGGAAAATGGGTCGTTCAAGACGTTGTTCAGAGGGACAGCGTACTCTGATTAAAAAGTTGATTGGAGAGGGGAAAACTTACTAAGAGCTGCAAAAAATGATAGACTGTTCAGATAAAATGATCTCCTATGCCTTAAAATGGAGAAAAACACATGACATGGCAGAAAATGGAAGAAAGAATAACCAAAATGACAAAGACTCAGCTAATGATCAGCTCCAGGATGATCAGAGACAGTGTGGAATTACCTGTAAGTGCTGTGACGGTTGGAAGACGTCTGTGACGTCTATTCACAAGAATCACCTACAAAGTCCCTCTGTTAAAAAAAAGGCATCTGCAGAAGAGGTTACAATTTGCCTAAGAAAACATCAACTGGCCTAAAAGGAAGTGTAGGAACATTTTGTGGACTGATGAGAGTAAAATAGTTATTTTTGGGTCCAAGGGCCACAGACAGTTTATGAAAAAACTCTGAATTCAAGCCACAGTTCACTGTGAAGACAGTGAAGCATGGTGCTGCGAGCATCATGATATCTGCATGTTTCTCCTAATATGGTGTCAGGCCTATTTATCACATACCAGGGATCAGGAATCAGTTTGCATATAATAAAGTACTTGAAGAGGTCATGTTAATGTGAATTCATGTGAATTTCAACAAGACAACGACCCCAAACACACCAGTAAACCAGCAGCATCTTGGTTCCAAACCAATAAAATGAATATTATGGAGTGGCCAACCCAATCCCTGGACCTTAATCTAATCAAGGACTTGTGGGGTGACATTGAAAATGCTGTTTCTGAAATAAAACCAAGAAAATGTGGAATGTTCTTAAAGCATCCTGGAGTGGAATAACAGCTGAAAGGTGCCACAAGGTGTTTGACTCCATGCCACACAGATGTGAAGAGGTGGTCATACGACTAAATATTAGTTTAGTGATTCACAGGATTACTAAATCCTAGAACTATTTTTAACACACCCTTTTCAACTAATTGCACAGCCTTTTGTTGGTTTTCTGAGAATTTAATGTTCCTACTAGTTAATTGTTTGCCATGTAGCAATGAAACATATAATAAAAACCTGGATTATTTTGGTTAGTCATGTTGGACTGTTATTATTTAAAATGCTGAAGAAAAAAACAAAAAATAAAATAAAAAATGATGAAGATATAATGATAGATGTTTTTATTTTCTTGGCCTTTTGAGTTTAGATTTTTAACTTCACAAGGTGCAATTGAATGCACCATGAAATCCACACTTCCCCGTAAATGACAGTAACTTCAGAGTTTACTGGAAACATTGAAGTGCAACAGTCTGTCCCTCATTGATTAGCATCTACATAGCATCAACGTTATGTAGATGCTAATCAATTTTTATCATGAAAACCATAACTCACACCATCAAAAAACTATTACAGTCCAGACCTCTGAGAGTCATGAATTAATTCATGTAAAAATTAGAATTTCAAAAGACAAAAGTGACATTTACTGCAAGGATGAAAAAGTGTTGGGTGAAGGTGGTTTGACAGGCCCCGGCTGCATTTTAATAACAGTGAAGAGACGACGTGTTGTGTCGGCATTTGCTGTCATTTAAAGGTCACATCCTGTGACTAGAAATGTCATCTTTAAACACCTGAATGTCTCCCAACTTAATGAATGATGCTTAATTGGGTCACCTTGCCGCTGCTGTCAGAGGCAGGATCCTATTTTCTTTTAAGGGTCACATTTAACTCGTAGACAATGGGAGAGAATGTCCTCAGTGATATAGTCTGAGATCGGACTGATGAATCAGCGTTCTGAAAATTTATAGGAGAAAAACAAAGTTTCAGGACCAACTGAAGGCAGAGTTTAAGAAGCAAATAAAGGTCCTACTGTATGGAAATATGTTATCAAGTTGCATTATGGGAATTGTAGGATCCATTTTTTTCTGTATTTTGAGCAGCATAACATCAAGCACCAAGGCCGCGCCTCCTTTTGGAACCATAGTTTATTCCCTCCCTTATTTTCTTCATCAATTAACCAATTAGGCTATAAAATGGTGAAATATAAATATATAAATCACCATTTCCCACATGAAGTCCTTGGAAATTATTCAGGTATTAATTTATATTTAAAAGTCTGTACAAAAGTCTGTCAAAGTGATTAGCTTTCTGTCGATTAATTGGCTTAATGTTTGCAGTTCTCTACAACAAAGAACAAAAATATACCCTTTTTGTTAAAAAGATAAGAGGTTGGGTAAAAAAGTGATGAAAAGACATAATGGTCTACATTTTGAAAAACAGTTTCTATTTTTATATTTATTCCAATAAATGCAAATTCCCTTTAGTCTTCTGTACTAGTAAACTCATGATCTTGGGTTGTGGACTGTTGGTCTGGACTTTGGGAAAGAGTGTTTGATATTTTACACCATTTTATGAGCCAAACAACTAATCAATTTAATCCTTTCAGTAATCCATAGATTAACTTTCTACTAATAACTACTAACTAATGATTATTAATTGCAGCTCTAATTAATTATCAGTTTCACTAAAGAAACATTTCTTCTCTAAATTCACTTGATCACATTTTCCATTTTTTTCCTCCAGTGTCAATCACCTTATGAACCTTTTATGTTTTCTGCTGACCCTTTGGAGGGTCCGGACCCTATGTTGGGAACCATTGATCTAAACCACCTGTATAGTTGAAACTAGCTCTGCCTCCAGCAGCTAAAACAGTAACCTGCTGCATGAAAAGAAAGAAAGAAAGAAAGAAAGAAAGAAAGAAAGAAGGAGAATGTTTTGATGAATGTAGCAGCCGATGATGTAATAATGGCTGATAACATAATAAATCTGCCCTATTTAAAATGTAATGGGCCAATAATGTAATAACTGTCCAATTAACATAACAAAAGTACTGAAACATGATGTAATAACTTATTACAATATTGGTGAAGACATTTTTTTTGCAAATGTAATAACTGAGCCAATATATAATAAAAGGCCAACTTTATTGGCATTTTACATTTTAAAGAAGCAAATTCATTATGTTATAAGCTGTTATTACATTATACACTGCTACAAGGGATCACAGCCCTGCTGCATGAATTCATGCAGTATAGAATGAGTTTGTGACATTTATGTGTAAAAATCCATCTGGGACATTTGCCTGAAAATGTCACGGCTCTAGTTTCATTCATAGTTTTTCTAATTGTAAGAATCTTTTTTCCTCCTGCTGAACCTGAAAGAGCTGCAGTTGGTTGTGAAAACACTTTAGTAGATCTGATTAATTAAACAGAAGTGCTGTAATTAAAGAGTTATAGACTCAATGTTTCACTCAATGAACTGACAACAGTCATGAAGTTAAACACAATCTGACTTTGAGCCTTTAAAGGAACAATATGTGGTTTTCTAAGGAGTCTCAATGAAAGACAGAGTTGATGATGTCATGATGCAGCGTGGGCTCATGGGAGATGCTGCTAACATTAGCTTGTTTCTCTAATAACTTCAGTTTTTACCAGGAACTGAATTATCTGCAGATTTATACAAAACAAACAGTTGACTGATTAAAATGGTTTCACCTTAACAATCTCTCTGACACTGTTTGCTGCTGATAAACTAATGCTAACATTAGCTCTGTTGTTTCTCTGATACTGAAGATCCAGACATTCAATGACTAAAATCCTAAATATATAGTCAAACAACCAAGATCTATTAAAAACAGCATAAAAGTTGTAAAAGTGTAGCATAAACTGGATAAAAAGTAAATTTATGACTCACATGGGACTCTGAGGCAGCCATGTACCATCCATCATTATTAATATTATTCAGTTATTTTCTATACCCACTTATTTCTCACTAGGCTCACGGGGGTCTGCTGGAGCCAATCCCAGCATAATTAAGGCAAGAGGTAGGGAAACACCCCAGACAGGTGGCCAGTCTATCATGGGGTTTGAGAAGCTGAAGATGCAGTAAATGTAAAGAGAAAGAAAAATAAATCTCAGCATCAGAAGATATTTATATTTTATTTAGTATCAGTATAGTTTAGTATAGATTCATAAATATGAAATAAAACATCACTCTAGGGAAAAAACACGTACTGCAGGAGAATATCTAACCACTCTTTATCACCAATAGAATGATTTCTGACATAATTTATGCAAATATTTATACTGTATGTGGAAAATGTGTGTGTGTGTGTGTGTGTGTGTGTGTGTGTGTGTGTGTGTGTGTGTGTGTGTGGTGTGTGTGTATTATGTACTGTTGTATAGTGCAAAAAAGATGCATATTCCTAATAAATTCCAGGTTTAAATATGAAAAGGGGAATGTGTTGCATGTCTAAATGTTTACATTGTAAATTTCTACATTACTGTCTAGCGATACAAGGCCAGTCAGGTCATTTGAAAATTTAATCTACAGCTATTTTGATAATTTTACATTACATTTTTTAACAAAAATATTAAATATCAGCTTGTTTCAGCTCCTCACCTGTGATTTCATGTGATGATTTGTTGTTTTTTGTGGAACATGATGATAAACTGAATATTGCATAAAAATTGCCTTATGATCATTGCAGATGATGGAGCTGCAACAGTTAGTGGATTAATTGATTCATTTTCAACTATTACACTAATCCACAACCCAAACAATCCAAAAACTAAAGATCATCAGTTTACTATTATAATAGAAAATCATCCGATTTGAGAAGTTGGAACCAGAGAATTTGGACATTTTCTTCTTAAAATTGACTTTAATTGATTATCTAAATTATTATCAAAATAGTTGGCCATTAATGTAATAGATAGGGACTATAATATGTTTAAAATGTTTGCAGCTCTAACTGGAATATCAGCAGTTTCCTCTGACTTTTGACTACTCTCCGTGTGCCTACTGAGACGCTTTTACGCACCGTGCTCGTGCGTAATTTGGCACCGTTCCCACCTACCTATTGCGGCTCCAAACGCTTTCTCCTCCTCCGCGCGTCACTCGCGAGTCACTTCATCGTCCCCATCACCAGCGTCTCCGAGTTGAACTCGAACTGGTTGCTGGAAGACGCGGACTTGCCCCACGAGTACAGGCTGGGCGGCCGCTGCTTGAAGGAGGACGTGTACCGGTAGAAGCTCCGGTGCCGGTTCTTCAGGTACTCCCTGTAGTTCTTGGTGAGCAGCGTGTACAGGAACGGGTTGATGCAGCTGTTGCTGTACGTCAGACTCGCCACCAGGTAGTTGATGCACGTGTGCGTCTGCGAGGCCAAACTCAGCGGCTTGTTGTGGTAGAGCGGCAGCAGCTGCCAGATCCAGAAGGGCAGGAAGCAGGCCCAGAACACCAGCACGATGGTGAAGATCATAATCAGCACCTTCTGCTTCGGCGAGCGCTTGCGCACGCAGTTGCGCTGCGACTCCAGATAGGTGCGCGCCAGCTTGACGTACAGGTACCCGATGATGAGCCCCGGCGCCATGATGCTGGTGCCGAACAGGACGGTCACGTACACCTTGTACGCCAGCGGCGCCCAGGTGGGCGCGCACATGCGCTTCACGCCGCCGTCCGGGGACTTCTTGGTGGTCTGCGCCACCATGATCATCATGGGCAGCGTGAGGAGCAGCGACAGCAGCCACACGCCCCACGCGAGCGCCTTGCGGTAACTTTTGGAGCGGCGCACCGTGTCCAGCGGCTTGGTGACGGCCAGGTACCGCTCCGTGCACATGACCGTGAGCGTAAAGATGCTCGCGTGCATGGTGAGCAGGTCCAGGCTCAGCAGGATGCGGCAGCCCACGTCCCCGAAGTACCAGTCCTTCAGGAAGTACGTGGACACCACGAAGGGGATCGTGGACAGGTAGAGCAGGTCCGCGAGCGCCAGGTTGATGATGGAGATGTACATGGACGTGGCGAAGCGGATCGAGTGGCACATCACCACCAGCGTGTACACATTCCCCGACACCCCGACGACATAAACCACGGACAGGAGCGTCCCGAAAGTGGACGTGACGACGAGTTCGTGGTCCACGGTCCGCGGCGGACTCGTGTTCAAATCCGCCGACTTGTTGTTCATCGCTGTTTCTCCTCACTGGAAGTTTCTTTTCTTTTTTTTTCGGTGAGAGGAAAAAAAAGAGGCGCACCGGCGCAGGTTGTGTCCGTGTTAATCCGCCTCTGAGCTCGCTGCCGCTGCTCTTTGCTCCTGACGTCACCGCCGTTACACTCACACCGGTGATCTTAAATAAATAAATAAAAAATAAATAAATAAGTGGAATCTATCGGAGCGGCTGGGGAGTGTAAAACACCGGCAGGCTGCTGGAATGCGCGTGAAAAAACAAATATGAGTCATGGCGCAGAGGAGAAGATGAGACGCGATAATTCACACATGACAGATTCGCATTTGTCATTAAAAGTTTGAGGTTCTGCGTCTGATTTTAAGAGTTGGTTCAGTTCACGGACGAATTAAGTTTTACGCACAGACTCGCTGGATTCGTTTATGAGACGAAAGCTAAAACGCTTTAAAATCTTATAATTCATCAACGAGTATATGTTTTTTTTCTTGACTAGGTCACTTATCTTTTATCTCTCTTGCTCTCACCATATTCTGCACCACAGCTCCAATTAATGTTCTTTTCTTCTCTCATCAGCAGCTTCCTTATCATTATTGATATTAATGAGCCGGATACTGGTCATTTGTTACAGCTGCAACTAACGACCATTCTGATTCGATTAATTTATTATTTCAATTTAATTCAAAACAATTCAATCCAGTCTATCAACTATTGAAACGATTAATCAATCTAAAGATCATCAGTTTACTATTATAGAAGTCTAAAGAAACCAGAAAATAAGTGGATTTAAGAAGCTGAAAGCAGAGAATTTAGATATTTTCTTCTTAAAAATTACTCAAAGTGATTAATTTATTATCAAACTAGCTGGTGATTAATGTAATAGTTGGCAACTAATAGATTCATTTACTAATCATGATATCAGATGCAGTGATGCTCAGATCTGAGCTTCTGCACAAACAGGAAACTTTCTTGCAGAGTTTTCTTGTAGTCATTTTCCTGCATTAACTTATAATTAACGATTATAATCAACTTATTAATTTACAACGATTAGTCGATTAATAGATTTGAGTCATTTTTAAGTAGAAAATGTCCAAATTCTCTGGTTCCAGCTTCTCAAATCTGATTATTTTGTGGTTTCTGTAATCTTCTATAATAGTAAACTGATGATCTTTGGGTTTTGGACTGTTGACTGTTGATGACTGCAGATCATTGGAATAGTGGCAGCTCGACATATTAAAGCTGACAAACACCTCAGCTGTGAATCAGAGACTGGTTGCTCTCTTGCGGCTTCTCTTTTCCTAAATCGATGATGTGAGCCAGTCATCTTTTCCAGAGAGAGCAGGTGCGTGGGACTGTTCTGATGTGATTGATCGGTGTCTGGATGAGGATGTTGCACTGTAGCATCCACCCTCAGAGCCCAAAGAGTCTCAGGGAAAGGTTGGGTTTCAGCAGCAGAGCCAGAAACATCCAGTCAGACCTAGACTCTACAGTTAAAACATGACAATCGCTGGATTCTGTGGGATGCAGATGTGCAAAGATGCATAATCCTAATTAATTTCAGGTTATAAATACATCTTATATTTTGATATAACAGGAGAATCTGTTCATGCATTCCAATACGTTTTCTAGGAAGTAAATTAGATTAAATATTTGAGGTAAGACAAGACAATATATATATATATATCTTTAAATTTTTGCTTTTTGTGTATTTCTGTATTTTACCTCCTTATGCCTCTAAAAAATTATAAAGTAGTGATGCAAGGTCAGTCAGGTCAATCGAAAGATTCAGCTGAGTTTGAGTTTTAGTTTATTTATTTAAAACAGCAACAATGCATATGAATGAACATACATTTGTAAATATGCAAGATTATAGCCAATGGCTAATTTGCATCTTTAGCCCCGATTGGCAGGTTGATGTCATCAGCATGAGAATCAGAAAATAAAAGAAAACAATTAGAATAAGATCAATAAGATTTAAAAAGATTAGAGTATTAGTAGAAGAAGAAGAAAAGACATCTGAACAACTGCAGCAATTAAAAGATAAAGTGTTAGTATATTGTATAATAAAGTTTCTCAGCTTGTTGCAGCTTCTCAGATTTTTCTTCTTCTTTCTTTCTTCTTTTCTTCATGATGACAAACTGAATATTTTGTGTTTGTGTGTCTGTTCCTGCTTCCAGCTGCTCGTCACGTCCTCCCCGTTCATGTCGTGAGTCGTGAGGCTCCTCCTCACTGCAGCTGCAGGTTCACGCATCGTTAAAGGAGAAGCTAATTGCTGGGAAAAAAGGAGGAAACCGTGAGACTAGTCATGTCAGCTGCGGCAAAACACAATGTAGATTCATAACAGTCGTTGTTGTACATGTACAATTATACTTCCCACTTCAGACGTGAGAATTAGTCGTTATTTGAAGTTGTGACATCACTAATAAGATATATGTTCCCATTTTAAGACCCAGTTCTGGACCCTGGGCCACATGTTGCACCTCCCTGAGCTACATCTTATAATGACAGAGATATTAACATCTACTTTTCCATCATATGCAGCTTTAAACGTCCTCTGTGTAAAAATATCAGTCATGTTTACATGTTTTTGTCCTTGGTGACGTCTTGTTTCCAGCCACAGCAGCAACAAAACCCTTTTAATTAAATCACTGCGGCTCATTCAGTCAATTAATTAACAGCCAGCTGGTCCTTAGAGTGTCAGAATGAGACAGAAACTACAAGTTCATTTTGCTTCATATCAGTTGTTGTAGATGTGTTTTTTATGCAACTATTTGTTAACATGTTCAAAAATCGAGGTTTCCTTCTTCTCCACATATTGTATTTCATCATATTATTGGCTGTAATGTTTATAATCTGCATATTTCTGTGTGATAGCAGAGTACAGGGAACAAAAAGAACATCTCCGGAGTTCAAAAAGTTGCCTCGTTCCTGATATGTGAGTCACCGCCCACATACAAAGAAACTTTTTCCATTAATTATAGTTATTCGTTGTCATGTGTTCACTGATGAAGCCTCGAGGGCTGGAAACAAAGCAGCTAAATCAGGACTCTTGGGTGAAGAATGAGGATATGAGCTTCCCAGGAAATGTCAAAAAGTCCAAAAAAAGAGGACAGATTAGATGGATGCAGCTGAACAGGTGGCGGGAATAAGACGTGATGTGTGTTAGAAAGAAATTAATCTTCATATAAAGTCAGTGGAAAGAACAACATGTGTGAGTCCTCTGCAGGAATCGACTGAAAGTGCAATGATCTGATTTAGGCTGAAATATGCAGAGACTGGGAGCAAAGAGCTGGGAGTCACACAAACACACACACACACACACACACACACACACACACACACACACACACACACACACACACACACACACACACACACACACACACACACACACACACACACACACACACACACACACACACAAACTTGTGCTGTCATTCCATTGGCTGATTGAGGTTAATAATTGCTTCCTAATAACAAATTCTCACTTCTGCAGCTTTCTTCTCGACTAAAGATTGTTTGTTTGACAGATAAGTTGTAAAATAGTTTTACAACAACAACTTCTTTTTTTAACTGTCTCCCTGCTTTAGAAGCACTGATGCTGCTGTTAAAATGCTGATGACTCTATTTCCTGACAACAGATCCTCTGCTGGAGGAAATATGCAGAATTAAAACTGCAGATCCCACAGTGGACTCACAGAGTAAGAAAAGTAATATATTTTACATGATATTCCACCGTACACAAAGCAGGGAGATGATGTGAATTTATTTTTACCATCTAGGGACAAGATACAGCGGGAATGGAGCCGCATTAAGTAGGATTTAAATGGAATGAGACACATAAATCATTGGAATTAGGGTGAAAGGTCAATATGAGAAAAAAACATGGCTTTGCTGTAGTGGAAATAAGAAAGAGCGGAGGACATCGGAGGAAGCATCGTCCAGGTAGAAAGATGGAATTTTCTGAAGAAGAAGATGAAGATAATGATGATGATGAAGAAGAAGATGCAGAAGAAGGGGATGAAGAAGAAGAAGGGTGATGATGATGAAGACGAGTGTGCAGTTTGCATGTTTCCTGCCTGCAGCATCATGCAGTGAAACTCTATTTTCTCTCCATGAGCCTGAGAAGTTACACAACAGGCGAAAGATTCTGCAAGAAAAACCAGGGAGGAAGAGTGTGAAAGAAAATCACCACCCACACGCTCTTTATTTGGAAAGTCCAACCAGAATCTGAGATGACCACGACACGATTAGATCGCTTCACTTCCTTAAATGGATAGTTCAGTATTTTTAACATCTAGTTCCTGTTATATATGTGAAGAATAAAGACATAATTTCACTGATCTGCCTCTATTTATATTTGTAGCTGGATTTTTAATATAATTATAGTTTGAATCCTAGCAGAAAAACTTCTTTCCTCTTTTTTTTAACAGAGCAGTAGAGGTTTACCAGAGCCGTACTGTGGTCTGAGACGTGTGAACTACAGGTGAACTGACATTATACTGAAAATCCTACAAAGATCAATACTGGAGGATCAGTGAAACCATATCTCTGTGTTTCAGGCACATGGCAGGAAGAGGATGTTCAGAAAACACAGAACTATCCCTTTATACCGCCACAGGCAAACACTAAACATCTCTGCGAAAAAATACTGCCAATAACCTTTTATCAACGATTCACTGTTTCTCAACTGTTAAATCAAAAGAAGTTTCTGCTGAGTCATCAACTTCATAACCTGAAAAGAAGAATAATAGAACTCCAACCAGGGGCGTAGCCAGAAAACAAATTCTGGGGTGGCCATCTTGGGCCAGTCTTTTAATTGGGGTGGCCCAAGAACCTGGACCATTCATATGTAACACTAAACAACACACCAATACACAGCAATAGCCAGCCAGAGTACTGTCACATGTCTGTTATGTGTTCAAATGAATCATGTTTCTGTCACCTAACTGGCCTGGCTTCACAACAAGGAAATGTAACTACCATAATAATAATAATATTAATAAAACAGTGACCACCACAGTGAAGACACAATAGAAATGTCCAAAAATAATGGAATTTATTATGAAAGAACTCTCTGAGTGCATCATGCTCCATGGCACAGTGGTTAAGATACAAATTAAGAAAAAAAACACAAGTGGCCCATAAAAACAAAACATACAACCAGAACATTTAAAATGTTTAATCATCATTTTTATAGTTATGCTATTTGTACATCCATGGTTGAGGCTCTTACAGTAGCTGTATCCTTCTGTTGTGATGATTTGCAGCAGATTTATCAACAAACTCTATGCTCAACACTCCAAGATCACTCAGCTTTTCCTCTCCCATAGTAGTTCTCAGGTGTGTCTTCACAAGCTTCAAACAGGAGAAGCTGCGTTCACAAGCAGCTGTGCTGACATGTATTGCCAGTGCAATTTTGCAAAGCTTAGAGAAAAGATCAAAGACCTCTTGATATGGTTCAATAAAAGCTGTGAGATCTACAATAGCATGTGGTCTCTGCCTCGCTTGTTTTACCTTATGGTCTAAAAGTCTTTTAACTTGGTGGAGCTCATGCTCTAGATCAGGGGTCGGCAACCCAAAGAGTTCAAAGAGCCGCAAATAGTTAAAAGCCTTATATAATCCTTACATGAAGGCAATACAGGCTGTAATTGTATATTAGCTATATTAGCCTACTATCAAAATGACAAAATTTATTTTCCCTGCAGCTCATCCTGGTGAGAATGACACACCACATGACTACTCTGCTGTTTGCGGCTTTAAATTTAACTTCCATGATATATTATGTTTTGTTGCAGTGATGAAATTATAGAAATACAATAAAAAAATATGAGTTTTAGTTAATTATTTCTATTTTGAGGATTAAAAAAAATACAATACAATCCTCCTCTTTCCATAACAGCTGATATCCGATCTGATATTACTGTTGAATGAATGAACTATTGTGCCGGCACGGGGTGGAAGCACTGTGCCACCCTCACACTGCAATGAGAGAATAGAAATTTTTCTTTCTTTTTTTTATTTTTCTGCATGGATAGTAAGCGGGATGATTGTCTTTTCAGCCTGAATCATATTTTAAAGCGACAGCAAACTTTATTTTTCATGTCTACTAAAGAGGTGAAAAATGCATTTGTTTCAACATTGCCAACGATTCCGCTGTCCTTATCAAAGTGATCCTTTGTTTACTATGTGCTGTTACTCTCTAATTATCGTTAACCATAAGAAACGTTTAATAGAGAAACACAGTATATTTATAAAGCGATATAAATGGGAAACAGGGCTATCCACACTTAAAGATGTGCATATCGCTGGCAGGTTCGCTGATAATCCCGCTGTGATACACAGACCCTTAGGTAGCAGCTTGTGAGCCGGTTGTTTAGACCCCAGTGTACACGTCAGAGCTGGGTTGTTGTTGAAACTGGATGAATGAAACTAGATGTTCAATCTATCTCCAATTAAAACAAACCCCTGAGCTCACAGAGCACCCTGTCCAAAGCTACATTAAATACTCCTGTCGTGTAATACTCTTTGTCATTACCCATTTTGTGGCTGACCAAAGTAGACCGAACATGATATCCCTGTAGCTTTGCACTTAGGTTTCTCTTGCGTCTTGGAACAGGGTCTATCCTGATATCACATTGCTTTGCAAGCTCCAAAACAGTGTCCCACAAATCTCCAAACAACTGATCTCTCTTATAAGACTCAAAAGTGTCAATAAGTGCCTCCACAAGGTTTACAGCTTTTGCCAGAGAGGAAGACTGGAGCATATCTGAGAGTAATTTGGCATCTCCCAGAAGTTTCTTGAATATAGCAAGAACCACTATGAACTGCAGGTTGATTGAGGCAACAGGCCTCTGGCACCTATTTTGGCAGGCATAATACCTGGAAGTCCCACGGGTGTCACTCCGCACTTGTAATTCTCTTGGGGCATCTCTTGGGTACATGTCCCTCTGTATTTGTAACCATCATGAATGTACTGCTGACCAAGACATGTATGTGTAGAGCTGCTGTAACAGGGAAAAAAGCATTGAGCCTCTGGCAGCCCCCTCACTGTATCCACAAGTACCCATTTGAGGCAATGTGTGAACATAGAATGCCAGATTGGCTACCTCCTTGATTTTAGCCTGCACACCGCTGTGTTTGCCACTCATGACGGCCGCCCCGTCATAAGCCTGTCCAACAAGGTTACTCTTGTAATCAAGACCGTACTGTTCCAAGAGGAAAATAATTTTTTTGCTTAAGCTCTCTGTTATAAGGGTTTGGGCTACCTCAAACTCCAAAAAACTTTCATGGATCTGATCATTGTACTAGTACCATACCATGAAAGACATTTGCTCCATTTTCTTTCTGCCTTTTGTTTCATCACGTATGCTAAAAGCGCCACTTTCCTTGACATCTTTTATTACTGACATGCGCACCATCTCTGCTAAACATGACAACATTTCTGATTGCATTTCTGGGACCGTTCAGTTTTTACAAAATCTTTTCATAATGCTTTGCTATGATGTCCGACATTCCCAAAAAGTTCCCTTTCCTACTTAAATCCATGGACTCACGGTGCCCTCACATAACAATGTTCGGGGTAGCACAATGATCACTTCAGAAAGAGTTTTGATGTACCCCCTGTTTTCTTCCACAATTTTGTTGTGTTTTTGATTTAATTGCTCCATTACAGATCCCTGTTTTTTTCTGCAAGTTGGTATTCTTTCTTTCATGATGCTCTGATCTACTATGTGCAGCAAACCCTCCATCTCTATAAGTAGCGTTTTTGAAACCTGAACCTGAAGTGAATGTACTCTCAACATGACCAGCTAAACTGAAATGCCTACAAGCATAACAGAAGGCAGAGTCTTCACATGCAGAGTACTCTAACCAGGGGTGAACTGCATACCATTCACCACTGAAGCTCCTGTTTCGGTCGCCCTGGAGTGTCTTGGGGAATTGCAGTCGATGTTGCGCTGGTGCTTCACATCTTGGTTTTGAAATGTCTGTAAATCACCAAGGAATTCCATATTAGTACAAGGTTTTAATATACTCCTCACTTCAAATATGCAAATATGACCCAAGAATATCCTATAAATTATGACACACACACACACACACACACACACACACACACACACACACACACACACACACACACACACACACACACACACACTATGGCCCATATATAAGATGATCCTGAAGACAACCTGTTGCAGGTTCATATTTAGGGGAAAACATTTAGTTTCAAATGTTTTGTTTCACATAGGAAACCTATTTATGTCAAAATGCTGTTTATAAATTGTTCCACATTTAAGTAGAACACATTTCACAGTATAATGTTTATGTGCACTCCTAACAGCACAGAGATGGCTACTCAGCAGCAGAGAGATTCTTGGCATGATCATCTCTGCTCACTCAGGGTTACCAGACAAGCACCACTCTCCTGAGCAAATGATCATTGAATGGCGCTGTCCGTGGTACCGCACATTGACAACTGATAGTCCGATTAGCATGCATAATGTAACAAGGATAAAATCTACATTATGTGGACAAGACCATTAGCTGTATTTCTGTGAGGAATGACGGCGGAATCATTCAGGATTGGAACATATGTTTTGTGCTACTTTGTCTATTCCGCGAATAGAGGAGCTCCCTTTTTAAAGCACTATTTTTAGAACAGAATCCCCGTCTTATATTTGGGCCAATACGGCAACAAATGGCACACACCACCGTGATAACACACATTACAGTACTGAGACCACAGGCCAGTCGTTTTCCATAATGAATATTGTCTGCATTTATGCATGTTTTCGAAATATTAACTTGGCCAAGGACGCAAGAGTTGCATGAGACCAGGCAAAGAGCAGCATGCGGCTCGCGGTTGGCTACCTATGAAGTAGAACCAACTAGATCAGCGGTTCCCAAACTTTTTAGCCGTGCCCCCACATCTATATCCCAACCTGGTTGACGCAACCCCTATTTCCCACACCTTCTACATTAACACACATTCACATTCACCTTTCACATTAACAAAAGAGCATCTGAATTAAATTGAAGTTTTAAAGTAATGCAACACAGTAAAATTTATAGCAGGAGGTGACAGGCTTAGCATCAGGGTATTTAAACCACAGCAACACTAGTCTGATGATACAGGAGGGGATATTATGTTATAGCTGCTGTTTGGTTGATGTTTTTGAATCAATGATCATTCATCACCTTGTTAAAAGGATGTGACACTGAGGAGCTTCCACACTGTCCTCATTTGGTTGCTTTAAACGGACGAGAGTTGGTTTCCTTGGATAGTTTCACTTTGTTTGTCCAGGTGTGAAAGTTCATAGAACTCTGGTCCAAGCAAACCAACTCTGGTCCGGTTGAAAATAGGGGGTCTCAGTTCGTTTGGTGTCTCCGCCTCAGCTGAGAGAATACAACCCTCGCTGTTGACACGAAAATCAGGAGGTTTTTTTAGGAGTTCAGGAGTTCTGATATATCAGGTCTACTTTATATAAACAACTCAACATCTCACCAGCGTGGTGTCTCTGCTTCAACCACATCTCCGCAAATCTGCGGAAATGTGAGCTTGACTCTAGTGCCTGGACTTGACTGTCATTCCATGGTGTGGAAACAATGCACCAAAAAAAAAAAGTGTTAAACCAGCATATCTAAACAGAGAGAAGTCATATAACGGGATGTTGAATATCCATTTAATGTGACAAATAAAACATTTATTTAGACGTCTTTATTGTGTTGGTAAATGCCACTTTGAAAAAACAACTACAGACCACCATCACATTTTTTAGCTTGTGAATCCCTGAGTGGCCGCACTGCACGTTGGGAATCCCTGTGTTAGCTGATAGTGCTGGGATTTGTGTGTGAACACGTCTTGGAGTAAGACCTTTGTTACTATGAGGAATAAAGTAGCAGCTAAACCAGCTAATGCCTTAGTGTGTGGTGTTTGAGAGATGTTACAACACTTGAGTTATGTTGACTGCACCATCGGTGCAGAAAGAAACGGGACAATGGAGCTTTGAATTGTATTGAAAGCGCTGGGAAGCAAAAAGAGGAAGAGCCATGATACGCAGCTTTACACTGTAAGTAAAGTGCTGCTGCAGGATATCACTGTGATACCTAAGTCTATGGGATTCTAACTTTTTTTTTAAAGATTTGATTGTGGCATAAACACTGTTATTATACAGCAGACAGACAGGAAGTAATGGGAATGAGAGAGGGGGAGACATGCAGCAAAGGAACGCTCCAGCAAAAAAACAGGCACTATATGGCAGCAGTCTACCCCTACACCACCACAGCATGGCAGGAGATTTAAACTTTTAATGATAATGATGATGATTTCAATATCCACCAAAAAGGATGCACACATTCATGCCATGCACAGATATATGTGAAAGTTGAGGTTGATCTGACAGTCAGAGAGATGAGTGAGCCACAGACACGATCCTTGATTTAGAGATACCACATGAGAAAACCTCAGCTACAACACAAAATAAAATATTTTTATCTGTATTCGTTGTACCTGTTGCTGTTTTTTTCTTCAATATATAATAGAATTCAATATTCTAGTTATATTAGCTATGTCACAGCAACATAAATTGATTCTTGACAACATAAATTGACTCTTCTATAGTCATCTCATATGTTTGTATGTATGTAGATTTCCTTTGTTACCAGATTTAGGTACATAACCTTTATGGTTGTAGAGATATTCCATATTTATTTTATAATTTAGAGCAGGAAAACTGAAAAAATACTTTTTTAAACCTAAAAGATAACATTACATTTAGTTCTTTGTAGTTCACATGTAAACATGACAGATGTGTTTGTCTTTACCTGTCTTCTTCATCAACAGCAGAGTGTAAATCTATTATTTTAATGACCTTGAACCAACACTGTGAATTTGCTCACATATTTAGATATGATTGTACTTTTTATTCTACAAAAAAACTCATTTACATTTGTTTTATTTCCTCTTTATGGTTGACTGGGTCGAAGACAGCCCACTGACGCTCAAGAATCAGCAAATTAATTCTTGTCTGCTGCTTTTTTCTGAGTGGTTGAATGAGAATGAATCAGCTGTCTCATCGTGTGTGTGTGTGTGTGTGTGTGTTTGCTGCAGCAGATGAGCTGGTTCCTCCATTATCGACGTGGAACTCTGATGAAGCTGCAGGTCTCAGGAAAACACAGGTGGATCCAGATCAGCTGATCAGTGGTCATGTGACCTCTGCCCTCGAGCTAAATATGAATCTCTGCAATCAAGCCTCAGCACCACATTCTGATTAGTGACCGTTTATGTGCTTGACCTCCACAGGTCACATGACTTATTTAGTAGGTGTGTGTTTTCCTTTTTATTCTTGGTTTCATGTCACCTCTGCATCCTTTAGTTTCCATGGTGATATTCATGAGTTTATATGGTTATACTCGGTGGGAATGCTCTTTTCTGATTGGATGACAGCTAATGTCTTCACCATTCTGAATGAATGACCTCTCAACTTGTAACTAAGGCAATAAAGGCTAAACTTAAACCTTACAGGATTGAGTTGTAATATGATAAACTAATTACAGAAAAAACACACACTAACATCAGGAAATTTTAATATTTCTTTGAATCTTTTTGGAGAATTTAACCGAGTATAAGAAGCAGCAGGGAAAAGAGAAATGAAGAAAATCATATTTGTTTTAAATTGTTTATTTAAATGTTGTTGAAGCATTTATAACTTTAGTAAATTGAAAAATACATTCCAAGTACAGTTCACCACCGGCAGCCATATTGGCATCTGTGTCCACAAACAAATAAATATTTATATATTCATACATCCTGTTTATAAACTTCAAAACAAAAGCATCATCAATTTTCGTATTAGAGTTTTATTTTAACTCCAGTAGTTTACACTGGTTTATAATTAGTCCTTGGTTAAACAGCTTCACAGAGATGAGTCGCCCTATTTACCGGAGTACCTTGTCATTACACAGGAAGCTTATGAGGTTGTAATGATTGTTCCAGACATTAGTCAGACCCTCAGGTGTTGCCAGGGAAACTGATGCTCCTCAAGACTTAAATTATAGCCAGCAAAACGTATGAAAATACCATTTTAAGTGCAGAACTTTGACCAGAACCTCGTGACAGCTTTTATTTTAATGTGTACTCTAAAGTGTAATGAGGATAATCAGTGAGGAGGCGTTAAAACCTTAAAATGTTTAACGCAGCCTCCTCACTGATTATCCTCCATTTAACTGGGACACAGAGAAGCATGTAAACAGCTTAACAAGGCACTGAAATAACAAGCTAATGAGTGAAGGGCTGAGACGTGTGTGTGTGTGTGTGTAGGTGTGTGTGTAGGTGTGTGAAGGTGTGTGTGTGTGAAATACAAATACAACACAGCACAACACAGAGACAAACATGACTGCAAAAGTGCAAAATTGATTTAAAGAAGCTTTAATTTGTTTTTGTTTGCAGCTAAATGAGAGTCCATACACCCACACACACCCACACACACCCACACACACACACACCCACACACACACACGCTATCCAGAAAGTTACTGTTAATTTTGTTAATTTTAATGTTTTTTTTAATTTTATTTAGTTTTTCTATCTACAGTATTGTGTCTACACTTAAAAAAAACAATTAAATACGATGATTTCAGTTGTATTTCCAGTATTAGGTGATTAAATGTATTATAGTACAGTAACTCTTTGACTACTTTATTTACAGTCATGTTACTGTGATTAAAAGTAAATAGCTGCAGATTTCACAGCAAAGTTGTACAGTGTGTTTTAGAGCCTTTAAATGCCCCCTCACTGTCCCACAGGGTCCTCTACGCATCTGAGGCTGTCGCTCAGTGCACAAAACAGCTGTGAAATATTTACTAAGCAGGCTGCAGCTTCCACATTTGATGCTGCCAGAGTTTCTCCACTTTTGATAGAGATTGCTCTGACAAGCTGAAAGCTTCATTTTCCCCCCTTTCTCTCTTTGATATATCAAAGTCGACGGCTCTTCCTCTGTCATCAGAGATTTTTTCGTCTAATGGAAAGTTCGAAATTTGTGTTTTGGTAGATTTTTTCCTCTGTTTTTAAGAGCCTGAAGGTGAAGGACAGCGATGGCAGATTCCTGCGGCAAGTTCCCCAAAAACAAATGGAAATAAACAGTATCTACACTGATATATTATTTATTTCCAAGAAGCTGTTACAAACAAGAAAAACACATATTTACAAACTGGTTTGTTAGTTAGTTTATTTTATATCATCATCTTCAGTTTTACTCAAACTTTTTGTCTGATTCATTAGAGTGTAAGTATGTTCTAATATACATGATTCAATCAAATTAAGATTTTTGTCTCTGGTTTTCTGGTGTTTTGGTTGTTTTTCTTTTTCATTCTGTGTCCACTTCCTATTTTATTTTGAAATAGAAATTCTCCCTTTCTTGTCCCTTTTTACTTCCTGTTGATATATCCCACAGTATTTAGCTCTCTGTTTATTTAAGCCCTGAATGAAAGAAAATAGAAATAACCACTATTCCCATTGATAGAACATTTATTGCCAATAAGATGTTACAACAGAGAAATAATCCACCAAGCCCACATTTACAAAATATATTTTTCTTTGTATATTTATTTTAATAATCAGTTTAACTCATACTTTTTGTCTGGTTCACTTGACTCTTTGTTTTTCATAAATATGTTTTAATATATATTTCATTCAAAATGAGGATCGTTTTTGTCTCATATAGGGGTTATTCCAGAAAAGAGGTTCAAAAAACTCTGAGTTTCTCATTCAACTCTGAATTAACTTACTCTGAGATGGGAAACTCTGAATCTGCTTCCAGAACAGCTGATCTGAATTAGTTCAATCAACTCTGAGTATGTTTACCTTGACTTACATGCATGTAGAATGATTTAAAAAAAACATCAATGGTGCACTGATACCATCAGAAACCATGGCAACAGACATGACTGCATAAAAAAGTTATTTTACTTGGATATAACTAGTGGTATTACAGGGAGTACCAACATATTGTACAGTAACATTAACACTGCTGCAGCAGCAAAGAAGAAAAAGGCGACATGGGAGAAAACTGAAAGTTTGAATGGACTATTCCATTGAGCAGCAAGTTCATAGAATATAGTAGGAATAGGAAAAGGAATACAAAATATAAAAATATGAAATATAGAAACATAATTCCAAAAGGTAAGGCATATTTTGCTAGGCTATGATTGCAACTCACTTTGATTTAATTGACATAGGCTCTAAAACAAGTAAATATTCAGTATAAAGTAAATATTAATTCTGTGGTTACTTCAAATAGTAATTTAAGCCCCTAACAAACAAAATGCTGTTGGAACTCGTCCCCTCACTTTAACACTTGATACCATGTTTACACAATATTATTGAAGCACAAACACTCAATATGTTATTCATTAAAACAAAATAAATAAAAGTAAAAATAAAAACTAAATAACATTGGAGTTCTGTCTTAGACAACAGAAGGAAAACGGGTGGAGGGCCATGTCCACATCACCTTTGTTTCTTCCTTATACATCCTGTCTGCATTTGTGTCGTCCATCACTACTAAAGAGGACAAATTTATTACCTAAATAAATATTAAATAGTTAATAAAACACAACAATCCTTACACCTTTAAGCCCCAAATCACAAGACACATTTCTATTCTGTCATTTTACCCTTGACAAAGCAATAACTTGAGCACTATAACTGTTTATTAGCTGCTGCCTGTGCTGATTGATGAGAAGGGAAATGACTCTGAAAATCAATATCAACCGCATGATTTACAGAAAACTTTGGCGACTGATTCTTCAATCAAGGTTTTTCTCACACCACCTGATGAAGTGTTCAGACGAGACTATTGCTGCCTTCACGTGGGCTGGAGAAGATGATTGTTTCTGTTTCTGAAGTGCAAATTACAAGTGTGTTGTGTTTAAGTGCTTTTGTTGTCAGAGTGAATTGAAAAATGGCGGACCCTTAACAGTATGTTAAAAAGACAATAAGAGTAAATGGTGATGTTATTATAATGCTGCCAGCATCATGTAGCTACACACTAACCAACTAAAAGCAGCAGAGAACATTTTATACAATATGATGCTTTATATATTATGACAACCATTACGCAGTGGAAATTATTACTTGAGTTCATGTGCAATTTTGAAGTTGTTTTTTTGATATTAATGATAATTATCATATGAATGCATGATTTGTCCAACTGAGGGACCATCCACACCAATACAGGTATTATTGAAGCTGCGTGTTTCTCTGTACGGTTTCGGCCTTTTATTCACACATAACCACAGTTGTGGGCTCCTGAAACCAGTTGAAACCTGTTTCAAACCTGAAACCAGTTTTTTTGTAACCAGAGTCCAGGATGATTTTTTCAAAAAGTCTCATTTCAGCAGTCAAAGCAGTTTGTTTTTCTTCTATAGGATTTTAAGGCAGCCGGCTTCCAAATAGTTGCATTGCTGCCAACTGCAGGACTAGTACTTTATATCCTTCTATATAATGCAGAAGAAATATGACCTTTCACTAAAATGCTTCTCAGAGATTCCTCTTCCAAGTTAATCTCTTGCAACTGTCTGATCAACCCTTATCATTAGTGGACATAAAACATGAGCCGCAGTTTCTTGTCGACATTGTTTGACATCACGCTGTGAAGTTGTGGAGCTTCTAGCCTTGTGATTGGCTAAAATGTCCTTCCTGTCCAGAGTGCTATTACCACCTGCTGCTTTGACACGTGCATCACATTGTTTGACGTGGATTTTGTGACATCATTAATCACCCCGCTGGTGTGGACGGGAACTTTTTTTTTTTAAACTCAGGGCCATTAAAGTTTCTTTGTGGACGAGGCCTGAGAAGCCCAGTTTTAATATGCAGATCATCTGTTCAGCAATTACAGCCGATTTAATTTCTCATCTCATCTACCTGCTTGTTCCTCATTAGGGTCGCAGGGGTCTGCTGGAGCCAATCCCAACACATAACACCATTCACTCACACCTACAGGCAATTTAGAGTCTCCAATTAACCTCAGCATGTTTTTGGACTGTGGGAGGAAGCCGGAGTACCTGGTGAAAACCCACGCAGACATGGGGAGAACATGCAAACTCCACACAGAAAGGTCCCAGACCCAGGACCAAGGAGGTCTTGAATCTGCAACCTTCTTGCTGTGAGGCAACAGCACTAACCCCTGCACCACCCTCGATTTAATTTTCACATTTAAATAATAAATATATAATGTAAGTGACAGTTCAGATTAACTTTGTTTCAGAAACAGAGAATCCTCTCTCTAGTTAATAAACATGTTTATGTTGCTATAAACCAACAGCAATGTCTCCTCCAGCAGAAATGAACTCACGGCTCAGAAACTAAACTCCAACAGAACCGAATAATGTTTGGACTCAAAGCTTTTCACACTGCAGCAAAGAGGTTTATCACTTCACTTCAGACTCCTTATAAACAGACATTATGACTTGTATAAGTCTTTAATACCAGTGAACTTATCATTTTCCTTCAGGCTTAGTTTGGCTGAGCAGCTGCTGTATCCACATAAATGTATTTTTGTTTTTTCAGGATTAATGTATTGAAACACCTGTAAACAAGTGTAAACAGGAAGCAGATTGTTGTTGGAAAACACAGACGTGACTCATCACAAAGTAAATATGGCAACAAATAAACCAGAAGTTTTGTCTATCATCAGAGGAAGTCAGGAGATGGTCTGACAGCATTGATTTAACATTTAGAGCTGGAACTAGTCGATTATTCTATTGATTATTGAAACAATTTTAACAAACATTACGCAAACACAATTATAAATCAATTTCTCATGAAATCATGGCAAACCTGATTTTCTTTTCATCTTCGTCTTATAAATGTCATGCAGGAAGGTTTCAGCAATGAAGTCAGCTGAAGATTTAACCTAAAATGTCTTTTTTTTTTTTTGCCCAGACCAACAGTACACAATCTAAAGATCATCAGTTTACTATTATAGAAGAATAAACTAGAAATTAATCAGATTTTAGAAAAATATTTTCTGAACATTTTCTTCTTAAAAAAGACTTAAATAGATTATGCAAAATAGTTAGTGATTAATGTAACAATCTGTAACTAATTGATTAATTGACTAATCATTGCAGATCTATAATTCACTAATAATCTATTCATCTATTATTGTTATAATTAACTGAATAATTAATAGATCTGAAACATGATGGTGATTCACCTGGTTTAATCTTTAGTGATGCATTTCATTGGAGTAAATTAAGTTAGTAGTAAGTTGTCTCTTTTCCCTGATGAATTATTTAATTATTTATTTAATTGACAGAAAATCGATCACCAACTATTTTGATGAAATAAGATAAATCTTTACTGTCTCCTTTAGGATAAATTATCGATTGATTAATTATCAAAATAGTTGGCGATTAATGTAATAGTAACTAATAGATTAATCAACCAATCATTGCAGCTCCAATAACAAGCTGCTGCATTTGTTATTACTGGTATTTAATTATTTCTACATGACCACAATATTTTTTATATTTATATGTTTAATATTTTTATATTATATATTGCTATCAATGTTATTTATAGTTTTGTTGGTCACCATGAAAACATCATAAGGTACATTGATGATTTTAGTGTGTGGTTGGGTTTGGGAGCAGCTGCAGCCAATCTGACCAATCACAGGCCTGTGATGAGAGAGAGAGAGAGTGTGAGTGTGTGTGTGTGTGCATGTGTGTGTGTGTGTGTGTGTGTGTGTGTGTATGTTTGTTCCTCCAGCTGCAGGTAGATGGAGGCTCATTATTTTAACTGGTTGCAACTGTTCATTCCCTGAGAATCTAGAGGATCCCAGCTCCCTGTTTCTCTGCACCACACGGTTCCTTTAGTTGGTTTTATCTTCAGTCTGAGACATTCCACACATCTACTCACCGAGTTATTAATGAACGATTTCTACATTTAGATTTTCATCCTGTTGCACTTTCTTTAACAATATAAGAACCAGAAGGTGTTACCGACACATCCTCACACGTTTAATAACCTGAATCCTCATGAATCCTTTCTTCTTACATTACAATTCTGAAAATCAATTTTCAGTAAATCGTGTCTGAGCTTCTCTTGAACTTTGGTTAAACCCTTTCTTTTTTTATTTTTTTTTTAGTTTATCTTCTCTTCAAAGCTCTTTGATTCTCTGCCAGTTTTCAGTCGTGAAATATTGACGATAAAGACCCTGTTTAAATCACTGATTTACATTCTCCTGCTTCGTGGTCAGGAGCAGCACGCGTCCATTATAAGCAGGAGACTATGAAAGTAAAAAGCAGAATGCTGGTGTGAAGCTGCTGGAGATGTTTGCATAAATCTGTCAAATCCCGCTCCACAGTGTTGACTCTATTTTTGTGCACATGAAGACGTATCAGACCTGCAGGATTCTCTCTGATATGAGAGGTTTCTCTTTCGTCCTCATGGTCTGAAGGAAACTGGGCCTGTGACCGACCGTCAGCCATTTCTGACTGAATATTTACATCATGACATATCTGGTGCAGACGGGTTCAAGTTTTGGGGTCAAATCTGCACTGATATATTGAATAAAAACTAAAAACTAAAAATAGTCATATGCTGTGACCTCAGTCTGCTTTTCTTTCCCAAACAGGAATATTCTGCATTATTTATCCCTGCAGGATTCATATACAGTAGAGGTAGTGCTTCTTATGAATAACAAGTTTTCAAGTTAAAATGCATTCGTCGTACTTTAACAAACTTTTACATATCAGCCATGATAGTTTATAGAATATGATTACATCTATTTGAAGTTTTACAAAGCAGCAATAAGCAATGGTCTGTTTAAACAACTGCTAGATTTGTTAGAGTGGAGATGCTATAAAAGAGAAACTGACAGTGACATGAAAAAGTGTTTGTCTCCTTCCTGATTTCTTATTTTTATGGAAGGTTTGTCACATTTAAATGTTTTATTATTAAGGGAGGAAAAAAAAATCCAAACCTACATTGTCCTGTGTGGAAAAGTGACCCCCCCCCATTAAAACATAACTCAACTGTTGTTTATCACACCTGAGTTAAATTTCTCTAGCCACACCCAGGTCTGATTACTGCCTCAAAAAACACTTAAATAGGACCTGCTCAACAAAGTAAAGTAGACCAAAATATCCTTAAATGCTGTACATTATATGGGACAAACATGCAAACAAATAAGAAATCAGGAAGGGGGCAAACACTCAACCACACCTATGTTTATAGGTTCATTCTTGTCTTGTTGCCAGTTTGCTTGACTGAAAGTATCAGAGGGAAAATCAAATGCAATCTGAAAAGATTATTACTGTAATTAATGGAGCTTTGAGTGAGGTGATGAGAGATGATGGATTTTTGTGTCCTTGTTCTCAGACAATTACCTCATCACTCACATGATGTGATCGTTTTTATTGTGTTTGCGCCGGGTTTAGGATCAATAGTCTAGAGATAAATACATCACGACGTATAATCTCACTGTCATCAGGTCGTCACCGTTAGAGACGACCTGTCGCCTCCCTCTAACGAGGAAAGTAAGGTGTGTTCAGAGCGGGACACGGAGGGTTTAGTGGGATCAAAAAGGGACGAACATGGCAATAACCTGCAGCCGTTTGCAGGGAAGACTCCTGCAGATATGGTGATGAGACAAGGTCATGAAGTCAATTCAACAATCGTACAGGTTGATCAGGAGGAGACTGAGAGATTGTGGATGTGTTTGCACAATACAGAATTAATGCCAGCAGAGGTTTATTTATTTATATTTTAAATTTATTAGTGAAATTGCAAGACAACAGACAAAATAATACAAGGGACAAATAAATTACAAACAGTGGACAAATATACAAACTGACAACACAAAATATTTACATGTGAAAGTAGGTGTGTGTGTAATAAAATGTAATAACACCATATTAATAATATATCCACTGGTATAACATAATACATATAATTACATAGAGAAATATATGTATATTACATAATAATGTAGCATAAATAATGTAGGAATAAAATTAAAAATATGCAACCTCATGTAATATATTGATATATGAAAACATGATATAATATAATTATATAACCTAGTATCAAGAAACTAATAATATTATTAGCTTAATATAATATACTATAACATGATACCATACAAAATAATACAGCATAATAATAAGCAGCATAATAAAACACATTATAACATACTTTGCTACTATGTGCTACTTCAACTTGGAAGAAACATTTATTGTAAAAGTTTCTGCATTTTTAATGTGCAAATTTTCACAAATACTTTTTTTAACAAAGGAAAAATGCCAAAAAGTTGCAGTCCCTCAAATGGCCAGCCCAAATGGACTGAGTCAAATCCCATATACATCCATGTTAACATACAATTTTATAGCAGAAATAAACAAGTTTACTGGTAAACATGTTTTAATTTGTAAATATGATGATCCCTGTTTGTGACAACAACTTATCACCAGGTTTTCTACTTAACTCAACTCCCTCTCAGCTCCACACTTTCTTCCAAATATGTTCACAGTAGAAATGTCTTCACCTATATTCACGGGTGAATGTGAAGCTTAAGCCTGAAGCTGCACATTCAAAGAGCGCTGGAGCTAAAAAGCTGTTTGAATGAAGGATCGCAATATATGTTGTCTTCTTTCAAGTTTAATTAACTTCTAATGCAGCAACACAGACCTAAACCTAAATTCCCCATAGACACTTTCAGTAGATTCACTCTAATAAAACATCCTCTCCTGTCTTCATAAGAATCAATTTACTGCCTCCAGCCTCCAGCTTCTGTACATCCAACACTAACTCACATACACAACTAATTAGTCTCACAAATTATAGTGTCATACTATGTAATTAGTCTGTTATTTAGGGAGATGGATATTGGCTGCTTCTTTATGACTTTGACATGAAATTAATCATTGAGCCAAATAGACTTCTGTGGAACAGTGACGATCTCTGTATTGGACAAACTATTTTATGTATAATGATAAATCCAACTTAATCTTTGCTGCTGGAACCAGCACAGACCTTTTTCTGAATGTGGAATTGCCCAGAAAATCATAATAATATGAGCTTTGTGTAACTCTCTGTGCTATAATGTCATAAATTAAAAAACAAAAAACATGCAAATAAGATGCAAGATGAAAATTCTCAGGTGATGTGAATGTCAATAAGCAGAATAAATGCTCCTTTTGTATTAAAAGCTGTTATAGTTATGGTAATTCAGCTTTCTAGTGTCAAAAGAAGAACAGATAATAGCACTTTGAGGATGATTTTTT
The DNA here is from genome assembly GCA_030544235.1 of Lepturacanthus savala. Classification (NCBI taxonomy): domain Eukaryota; kingdom Metazoa; phylum Chordata; class Actinopteri; order Scombriformes; family Trichiuridae; genus Lepturacanthus; species Lepturacanthus savala. The sequence goes on from CM060471.1 coordinate 10,260,886, forward strand.
TGTGTTCATTTGTTGTATTATCTGTCCTTCTTATCGACTGCGGTGTCATTATTATTCCCTTTGTGTCAGCACTTCCTCTCTGCTGCTTCTCTTTGAAGGCAAAAAACATAAAATAGAAAGAAAACTGCATCTCCATTGATTTTAAATGCTCAGTCTTGCTTGTCTCAGTGTCAGTGACATCACCAGATGATCATTCGTGGACTAGATGCAGCGTAAAAGACAAAACGAACCAAATCCTCTCACTGTTCAGCTGTGCATCATCAGCTGTGATGACGACTTCAGAGGCTCAAACTACACTGAAAACTTTAGTTTCTGTTCTCAGCTCTCTAGGAGTAAAGATGTGGTATCGAGGCCTGTCTGGTCCTCTTTCATCACCAAACAGGGTTTGGGGAACTTATTAGAAGTGGCTGATATTCAGTGTAAATATGAGATCGGAGGATTTCTTTGTTGCAGTAACCTAAAACATATGCGGCGTCTGACAAACTAAATTTATTATTACATGTGAGACACTAAGTGGACAGTAGAGATGTGTGAATCACAGTTACATCAGCGGACAGGACGGGTCGTAAAACATTCTGATTCATACTGGAGGAGTTCTGGGTGGGAAAAACAGTCCTCTGCTATTATTGTGTTATTCTACACGTCCAAAAGATCAGCTGTGCATACAGGGAGACTGTTTGTAGTGATACAGCCATCTTGATGAATCCTGAGCTCCATAAGACCTTCTACAAACAGTTCAGAAACTAAAAGTTTAATTCCATTTATTGTTTTGTGGGGAGCATTTATTATGTTCAACTCAAGTTTTTGGACTTTGAACTGTGAATGAATGATAAAAAATCCCCAAATGATGATATGGCCTATTTAAAAATAATGCAGTTAATGGCCCTGAAAGGTTTCATCCTTCATTGAGGATCTAATGATAAATTTGTTAAACTATAGTTATTTTAGAGGCTGTGATGCTGCAGAATTATACTGAGGAGCATCTACTCTGTAAATCCTAATTACAGATAACAGGCTTTTGTCTCACTAAACTGTTGAACTGAGATTGTCATGTTCATAGTGAGAATTAGACACAAGAACAGCGTCTCATTACAGAAACAGGATACAACTGTCAGTTGTTCTGTGAGCAGATTTCTGTATATAAATCTGCTGCTGTTTTACATGATGCACAGTGACATGTGCAACGTTATGATGTTCGCTGTTTCTGACACTCTCTTTAGAACTAATCCACATCATCAACACACCATCCAGTCTCAATTTCTACACTGTTCAAATTACAAGAATAATTCTCCCTTTTTTTTCTTCCTTTTTAATGACTCAAATGAAAGATCTATGACTTGTTTTATGCAAACACAAAGCTTATTTCTGTCAATTTGTTCCCACTTTTGTAAAGATCTGTGTTAGTGAGCTTCTCCTTTGCTGAGACAATCCATCACCTGACAGGTGTCTGATTGAGATGCTAATTAAACTGGTATAAGGCTCTCTAAAATGTGCAATTTTATTGCAAAAGACAATGTTACAGAGGCTGAAAGAACTGAGGGAAGTGCAGTTGGTGCAATGACTGCAGGAACGTCTCATACACTGATCTCCATGATCATCGTCTTCAGCAGGGTCCTGACTTGACTGCAAAAAATAATAATAATACATGTTATTCATAAAGGACTCTTCATTCAAGAATCTCAATGTGCTATAGGTAAATAGAACAGGAAGAAAACTCAACAAGATTAAAACTTAGATCACAGAGACATCTCTTTTCCAATTTAAGAGGCACAGCAAACAAACAGTTCAAAACCTTTGTAAAATAAACATTGTTGGAACCAGCTTGAGCAGGTAAACTCTCATCTTCAATGGCGTTTGGCTTTCAGAGAAGTGTTTTCTTCATGAGTGAGTTTTGGTTTTCTCTGTATCCATGGCGGGCGTTGTGTACGACGTTGTTTTGGCAACAATGAAGAATGATGCATTTTATAGATGTTGATTTGAATCCACAGATACCGTGATGAGATCCTGAGGTTTGTTGGCATTGTTCATCCAATGTAATCAATTGGAAACATCCTGGTTCCTCATGCAGAATCAGACATTTATCACAGATGGAACATGTTGGGATGTTGTGGATCAACATGATGGCAGTGATTTTTACTTCCTGCCAAAATCCAGCCACTTAATAGCCAGGGTATACCCATCCTTCAATGCAATTCAGTCTGGACACCAAGGACCCAATTTTCCCCTTGGCGAGGGAGCCAATCACAGAACGGGGAAGGGTGCAGCAAGACAATGATGAAACACAAAGCAACTTCGGATCCAACATGGAGGCAGACAGTAATTTACCTTTCAACTTTTCAACTTAGAAAAGTTTTCCAAGTGATTTAGACCGCAAATTTATTTTGAAAAATGAGCAACTTTTAGCATGTTTGATATGATTGGCTATAAGCTACATTCAGATACATAGATAAACAGCTCTGGGCTTCCATAAACCACGCCTCCAATAAGAACAAATGAACGGATGGTTCCCAGACCTCATCTCAGTCTACACTGAGATGAGGTCTGGTGTTAGCCAGCTAGCAATTTAGAGGAGTGAAGCAACAATCAACAACCTCATCAAGTCTACATGATGATGATTAGTAGCGGAGGAATGGGACACAAATGTCTGCTCTGGTGTTAATGTACCTTATGGCCATTATAATAAATTTATACAAAGAGACAAGTCAGACCCATGGATGTATTATAAAACTGGATAACGGACTGAAAAATGGCCGCTATTCATTTCATTGGAAGTTGCTCGCCTGGCGCATATGTCGAAAAAGTTCCTGACTTCCGGGTTTATTTCTGTTTTATGCGACTCATACAGACTGATCAGTGGAGTCACCTCCCATGATGCTCTGGGGTCTCCCATCATGCCCTGGGGCAATGAGAATGTGTAAACTGAAAAAAAACAAAAACATCACATTTCAGTCGTTCAGTTCACTTGCTGAAGAAAAATAAACACCTGGAATAGAGACTTTACCAGAGCTTTTGTGGCTGTTAGAAAGACTTCAGACAGATAAAAAGGCCATGACTAAATATAGAATACAAAGATTTGTATTTAACAGGGTATTTAACAAACAGGTATTTAACAAAAATGCTTTTTTGGTCACAGTACCATGAGTGACCCACTGGGAAAAATTGACATGCTGAGAGGCGATACCCTATCCAGGTTTTATAATACATCCATGGTCAGACCACCCTTTGTTTTGGAGCGATACACATTTTTTTGTTCAAAATGGCTATCAACAATAAACTATCTATACTAAAGCTCTTTTCATGTGTAGAAAAACATACATATAAAATAGTAATAGTAATTAGTAATATGTCATTGTGTCCCAATGTATCCCAATATATACGACTGTAAATATAGTTATGGATGTTATAGTTATAAATTTGCTATTTCTTCACCCAATGCCCTTGCATCTCATATTGTACATTTAGCTGTCATTTCACTACTACACTTAGATTTTCTTGATTGTCAGTACAAAAACATTTCATTTGGAATGAAATTTCATTGCGTTGACTGAGTGTATAAAGTGCGGTATAAAAACAATTATAAAACCAGTAGCTCTTGGTTATAAAATGATGTTGTTGTTTTTTTCTGCTGAATGTATCCCTCCAGAAACTGTGTTGGCAGGAACAAGCTTGTTTTTAAACGCTGCACTAATCAAACACGGTGATAATTATGATTTTCAGGCTTCTGGAATTTCAGCCTAAGAATGAAATTAAAATGTGTCGCCTTTGTCCTTGCTCCAGGAAAACATGGGAGGGAGAAAAGTCTGTTAGTGACAGAGACTGATGAACATTTGATTGATGCACCACCGATGCTATGGAAGCTTTTATAATCAGATCCGTGAACTGCAGACTGTTAGTGTGTGTGTGTGTGTGTGTGTGTGTGTGTGTGTGTGTGTCAGAGAAAGCAAAGGGAATGAGAAAAGAAGCTGCCTTGGAATTTAAATGAAATGAAACTACTACACAGCTGCTGCTTTGGGTTAAAGGTAAAACTCTGTGGATCATGTAGACGCCTGATACATGAACTCTGCTTCATAACTTTTCCACCAACCTTCATAACACAGAAATCAATATAGGATCAGTCATGTATAATATATTCTATTCTTTTTTTCCTCTCTGTGATCTCTCTGCAGCTGTTTGAGAGCACATTCACTGACTTGAAGTCAACATCACATTAAATTCATCTGTATCTCAGCAGGATATAACACACACACACACACACACACACACACACACACACACACACACACACACACACACACACACACACACACACACACACACACACACACACACACACACACACACACACAGCATATAATATAAATTAAAGCCCTTTTTGCACAGAAATGTTGCAGTAATACTGCAAAGAAAAACTCATTATTCACCCTTGTCTTCACCTTTCTTTTTTCACTGAACCGAACAAAGCCGCCATTATGCTAATGTATAGAATTTATATTTTTAACTTGTTTTGTCTACCAGTCAATCTTGTTTTACTCTTCATCCACCAGCTGTAACATCAGCAGCTAATGTAATGTTAGCTGTAGATCCTAGTTTGATATTAGCTGTGCATCATCTGTAGCATTGATAGCTCACATAAATCACATTAGGATATAGCTATTCCTTCATTGAAAATAGTTGCTGACTAATAGTTTACCTCTTTTTTTCTATTTCAACTAAGGTATATATCTGGTTCTTTAGCATGCTAGCTAACTAGCTGCTTTTATCTGTTTGCTATTTGTTGCTGACGGGTGTAATCTGGTTAAATCAGTGTATTTCACTCAAAGTGCTCAGCAACTAATAGGTTCAACTACGCCTGGAAACCTGGTTGATACAAGTTTGATGATTAGAAAAATGTAACGAGCTAAATGACGCTAAAAAAGTTTAACGCTGCTGAACTGCAGACTCATGTTTGTTTGAGTTTGTGATGCTACAAGCTTCATCTTTGACATCACAGTTTTCTTTTTTAAATATTAATTAGGGGTGGTACTTGATAAAAAAATCTAATTACAGGTTTTGTAATTAATTAATTAAAATGAATCGAAATTAATTGCATAACAATATTTATGCCAAAAGCATCATTCATTTTATGTAAATGAATTTTAGTCGCTATCTGTAGCACATTTTCTAAACCCTTATCTTGATAGTGGTCTACAGTCCTGGGAAATTTTTCACTGTTTCCAATGATGACTTACCATAAAATACCAATTAAATGCAGGGTTTCAAATGACCTTTGGGCCTTCTTTAAACTCTGGGTGCAAGTGTATATTTTGACAAATAACTGCAGGTTCCAAATTAATGGCGAGTCTAATTAATAAAGAAGACGTGATCACTGTCACTGCACGGCTGCGTTCAGGCCAAAAGCTGCGCATGCAGCACGGTTTAAGTCAGTTTTTGTTTAGAATGCATGTTAACGTATTAGACCCTTCATACCACATCATGTTCTGTATGGACACTAGAAAATATAATTTTTTTTACTTTGTATTTGATCAAATAACGCGTTTATGTCCCACCCTTAATATTAATAAAGCATTCTGAATTAAAGATGTAATTTCATGCATTTAACAGAATAATCTACAGATTTAACCTGAGTTTGGTGCAGAAATGTTGCAGGAGCTCGTGGTGTGAATATTCAGATGTGCTGCAGCTGCAGGCAGCAGATGTCGTTTCCTGCCTCAGCGTGCGGCTGACTTCCTGCAGTTTATCAAGGTCAAGCCGGACTCGCAGCAGGTGGAGGCTGCAGCAGAAGCTTTTTAGCTGATTGGGGACCAATTAAGTGACTGCTGAGTTTCTGCCATCGAGGGACGTGATGTCACCTTTACTGACTCACCATGACTCATCAGTCAGTCAAGCAGCGATACTGCTGCTGTCAAGATTCTCCATCACCTGCAGAGTCTGTAAACACTGATATACAAGACAGACTTGGGTTCACCAGTAGGACAGTTTCATCTCCTAGGAACAGTCTTTTTTGGTCACTTTAACTTACTAGAACTATAACGATTAGTCGATTGAGTAGTTTCCAACTATTACATTAATCACCAATCATTTTGATAATCCATTAATTAATCCTTCAGTCCGACTCATTTTTAAGAAGATTCTCTGGTTCCAGTTTCTCAAATGTGATTGTTTTCTGGTTTCTATAGTCTTTTATAATAAACTGATGATTAAAAAAAGACATTTTCGGTTGAATCTTCAGCTTTGGGAAACAGTGATTGACATTTTACACCATTTTATGAAACAAACAAATTAATTAATCCTTTGTTCAGATATGGTGATCTGTCAGCAGCAGGAGGAGTTTTGGGTGGATGGATCAGTGCTTTGTTTCATGTCTTAAGTTGGAAAAGTTGCAAGAGATGACTGTTCACCTTCACTATTAAATTACATTTTGTCTTATGTCAGGTATTGATCATTTTAACCCAAATCATGATCCTTTCCTAGACATCAACCACTGTTGTCACAATATAACAGTATTTAAAAAAGACATTGATATGATCTGTATCAAACACTGACATGATTATTGTTTTTAAATGGTTTCTGGATTTCAGGCTGATAGCTTCAGGAACTACAAATAAACACTAGCACTTTGGCTAATTCTGATGTATTTACAGTAGAATTTAATGACATAGAAATAACAAAAAAATGTGGACAAACGTTTGAGTAGAAATGATAATATACAGAAAACTATCAGGAAACCTTATAAAAGGTAAAGTGACAGTTTTCTCAGCCTCTGAGTTTTGAGTCTGAGTTTTTGTTGGTGCAGCTGTTTATACCAAGTCCATATTTTTCTTTAATCAAACTTTTGCAGCCTCAGGCTGTTGATGGCATGAACTTTATTCTCAAAACCTGCTTACTCAGAAAACTCCAGAGTCCTTGTTATTGACCTTCACTAAGGCACAAGAAAGTGTGACTGAGTCCTCCTGTGGTCGATAAAAGAAGCTGCAAATATGCAAATAAATGACAATGGCCAGCAAGTAACAATTAAAACCAAAACCTAAAACCACTAAAAAACTAATTTCAATGATACAGAAATTCAGTCAGTCAGTCGTCTTCTATACCTGCTTATTCCTCATTAGGGTCACATGATCTGGTGGAGCCAATCCCAGCACAATACAGTGAGAGGCAGGGATACACCCCAGATGGTCGCCAGCCTATCGTGGGGCGTAAAGGTCCCAGACCCAGACCGTGTCGCCCTTGATACAGAAGTACATTTCTTTATTATTTTCCTTTAAAATGTTAATTGTGCCAAGTTTAGCAGCATTTAACAGAACAGACATGTCCGAAATGTAATAAAATATTTGGAGGATGTTTTAATCAATATATAATTCAGTCAATATAAGGATTTTTTTTAAATATATAATATACAATATACTGGCATACTGAATCATAATTGGCCTATAATGTGTATGACCTCATGCGTTAATGACATGTTTAGTCACATTATTTCCTACTTGTATACACCCAAACATGGAAATCATAGCCTATTATTGATGGATAATTCATTCTGTGACTGAACATGACCTTAAAATATATTCTTTGCATATCGTTTCACATTTTAGCCTCGGCTACATTTACAGCAGCTTACAGATTAGCATCTCTATTAACTATCTGTTGATGCATCTGTAGCTACTTCACTGTTTTTCTTATTCTCTTAGAATATTACAATTTCCACCTTTCCCCCCATTTGCCTGGTCATCCTCTGCCTTTCTTGCTGGAAGTAATGCTGACTTTGATTGATGCAGCCTCTTATGTTACATGCTCTGATTCATTCAAATGTGTCACTATAAGAAATAGACCTAACATCGTGACAGTGTTTACTTTTGCTTTTAACAACTCAGATATACAAGCATCTCTGTCACATGAAACCATGTTGATGATTGTAATTAAACTGACTATATGTATTTGGGTGTTTGGGCATTTTTTGGTTTGCAACCTCTTAGTTTTGCATGGTGGTCGTCCTGAAAACAGTTTCTCTCCTTGTTCAGGCAAAGATGGATTGATGCATTTCTCACAGTAGACACAGGTGAAGTTAATGTATTATATATGATACATACGGCTTTATAGGGCTAAGGGGAAACATTTAAATAATACAAAACTTAAGGAAAAAACGACTGAGGTCATGACCTCTGTGTCCTCTACAGCCCTGGTTGCAGGTTCCAGACCTGGGTCTGGGACCTTTCTGTTTGCATGTTCTCCCTGTATCTGTGTGGTTCTCCTGCTTCCTCCCACAGTCCAAAAACATGCTGAGGTTAATTGGAGACACTGAATTGCCCAATGATGTGAATGTGTGAGTGAATGGTGTGTATGTGTGTGCTTCATGGTGGACTGTAATGTGCTGGGATAGGCTCCAGCAGACCCCCGTGACCCTAATGAGGAATAAGCAGGTATAGAAGATGAATGACAGGCTGACTGCTCTGGTTCAGTTCTTTGTTCGGTTTTCTGGACTCAGTCATAAATAAAAAAAATCATCCTTTAAGTTCCTGTTGCTTTCTCCTGAGTTTGAGTCTGCTTCACTCTCTGTAAAAAAAAACTACAAACAAATAATATATACACTATGCATGATATAAATATGAGACTTTTTGCTTTCAGTTGTGTGTTTTTTAAGGTTGACTGAAGCTTCAGCCACAAACCAGAACAGACGCCTGAAGTTGTGTTTGTGTATTTTCAGAATTATTCATGACCTCAGTGTGTTTCTCTCCACCATGTGGAAACATTTTCATTTTCGACATTGGACATGTTTGTAATCCAGAGTTGTTGGAGCAAATCCTTGGATTTAGTGCTTTCAGCAAAACCAATTTAGGGAAGAAAGATTGGATCACAAATTGAGAAAATGAGAAGCCGGGACAGATGACTCTCAGGACAGTTTTTTTTTTGTAGCTAAAATACATAAAGTGTTCTCACTGAGCTGCCACATGGTGGAATTTGATAGATCTTCCTGTTAACAACTAATTAAATATTTCAATCAACACTCTCATGAGTCCTGCTATGGAGCTAAACTTTTAAGACATTTTTAAACACAATTTTATGCATCTTTGTTTACACTTCATTTAAAAAAAAAAAAATAAAAACAGAGTAAAAAAAGCCCAGTTCCAACAAAAAGACCAGAGACAAATTTTCTAAGAAATTTGCTTTTTTCCATTGATTTTGCTGCCAAATTGCTGCATCTGATGCACTGAGGTAGCAGCTCGTTATGCAGTCGCCTCCTGAAGCTGAAAATCCACTCGCTGCCTGAGTGAAGGACGGGTCAGAGCAGAAGGAAACTTAGCATGTCAGAAGACATAAAAACACGGCCTTGATCAAAAGATGAAGAAATGACAGTCATAATAAAACCTATTAGGAAGCAGTTAATATATTTTAATGGGAAAGGAAAATGACTATTTGTATTTAACCTTCATGTCCTGCTCTGGCATTTTTTTAATTTGTTGGTCATTTGTTGATCATGGCTGTGTTACAGCTTTTGACATAATTTTTTTTTCAGAAACACTTTAATCTCACGTCTTTTATACTCTGAACATACTCTATGCACCCATGCATAAGCAAAGTCATCATACATCAATATTTTATTATATTGTATATTTGGTAGTTTTGAGCAGGTAAGAAATTGTTGATTTATGAATCATACATTTACGAATCATACATTTCAATAATAAAGCTATGGTAAGTGAAGGTATATATCTTCTTTATTCTTTTAAACTTTGTGGTTTACATTAGAAGAAAAGTTTGGTAATAAATTGTCTTGAAAGTATATGCATGTGGTAATGTGTTACAGTTTGTATGCACATATGCATGTTCCTAAAAAGTTGGCTTGAAAAATGGTTTTACAGTAATATATTACCATACACATATATGCTCACAATTTATTAGACAACTTTTTACTTGCATAGGCCAAAAAGTTTCAAGAATATACAATGCATTCATGTTTTTGGGTAAAAGGAACATTTTTGTTTGAGTCTATAAACTACTGACAACATTTCCCCCAAATTCCAAATAATAATATTATCATTTATTTGCAGAAAATGACAAAGAAACAAGATCAAATTCATTTTAAAACAACATAAGACTAATGTTTACACTTAAGAAAAGTTCAGAAATCAATATTTGGTGCAATAAGCCTTATTTTTAATCACAGCTTTCACACGTCTGGGCATGCACTCCTTTAGTCTTTACCATTGTTCTTGGTTCAGGTTTCACCTAATCAGTACCTCTTCAAGCAGAATGAGGTGTGCATGTGTTAGAATTCAGCAGACATAGGAATAAAATGGCTGGAATACATGTAGAGATGCTGATTTCAGAAAGAAAATGCAGTGGTCTCTTATTTATTGGTCTTTTTTCCCAGAGCTGTATGAAGAACCATACAACCTGAAGCCATTATGGAAATTGCTGGTTGGTGCCTTGGAGGATGCCTTGCAAATGCGTGTCGCTAATTGTGATTCTTGGCAAGATTGAGAAGCACCATTGTTTCTACCACCGGAAAAGACCAGGCCGCAGAGTTATGTGTAAAGAGCCCATTCTCTGGTTCCAGCTTCTCCAGTCTTATTATTTTGTGGTTTCTTTCGTCTTCTATAATAGTAAATTGATGATCTTTGTCTTGTGGACTTTGGGTTCTGGACAAAAAAAAAAAACATTTGAGGATGAATCTTCAGCTTTTGGTGCAGAGTGACCAACATATTATTCTATTTTATGAACCAAATAACTATTTTTTTCAATTTTTGCAAGAATTGATAGAATATTCCAATATCAGAATACTTGTTAGTTGCAGCCCTAGTGAAGAATGTAATGTGTGAGACTTTCTCTTATGATAAACATCACAGAATCTGTATTTTTGCAGTTTTGCATGAACAAACCACAATTTCAACAATTAATGTTGTGTTCTATTTAAAGATCCATGTGTAAACAGTTAAACAACAAATTACAGGAATGAAATAATAAATGAGAAGAGATGGATGGTGAAGGCAGATGATTCTAGGCTGAAACTGACTGAATCCTTAATAATTCTACAAACAATATGAATCATATTTTCCTCTCATGTGACGCCTCAGACAAACAATGTTCTCACATCAGGTCTGTTCACAATAAGTACTCACAGCACATCCACATTTTCACTGTGGCGAAATGTGTGAAGTCTGTAATGAGGTGTGGACAGGGAACACACACACACACACACACACACACACACACACACACACACACACACACACACACACACACACACACACACACACACACAGAGAAACACAGCTGCAGTTCAGCTGAGGTCAACTCTAACAATCACTGTCTATTCAAGAAAACTCCTCCCTCGCTGATTCTGTTCCCACCTGTAATTACATCTGATAACTGTAAATATCTCAGGAGAAAGTAGAACATGTAAGAATTAAAGAGAACAGAGCCACATTTTACATACATTTGTTTTTGAAGCCGAGATATATTTTCTTGAATGTGAAAGTTAAAGTGTTTGAGTGATTTGGATTAGAATTTTTCAAAAATATTTTCATTATAACTAAAGTTGACTGTTCTGAAAGGATTTAATGGGACTGAACAGAATAGTTTGTAAATGAAATTGTGATTTTGAACATTCTATCAATTTATTTAAATGGAGGAAAAATTGCCAGATTACTTTTCGACAGACGCTGTCTGTGGAATAAATGTGGTTGGCTTCAGAAAGGAAAGGCTTTAACTGTGCAAACACTCTTCAAAAAGGACAAAAGGATAAATCAAATACACATGAAGAGATAAAAATATGAAGAGATGTGGAACAGGAATTTATTTCTGTCCAAATTCACTGGTTCCAGCTTCTAAAATCTGATTTTGGGTTTCTTTAGTCTTCTATAATATTAAACTGATTAGCTTCGGGTTTGTTGACTATTGGTTTGGAAAAAAAAACAACATTTTATAGATCGAGTCTTCAGCTTTGTGAAGTAGTGATCAACATTTTATGAACCAAACTATTTGATTAGTTTCGATAATGAATAGATCGGAAAACTCAACTGAAGCCTCGATTTCAGGATTTCAGGAGCAAAATGTCATCAAAGTTTAAAATTAATAAAATAAGATTCCATATTTTAGCAGTTTTGTGTTAAGAGATGCTTCTCTTTGTCCAATATTTACCAAGTCAAATAATATTTTAGCAGATTGATCACATCTGAGCTTCTGTTTCTTACTCATGTTCCAGTAATGTGTATTTCAAACCTGTTTCCTGTGTTTTTATCCTACAGACTGTGCACACAGATGCTGCTGGAGGGGATGTTGCTGTGTTCTACGAATTTGTGATTTTCAGCTGTTCAAACAAAAAAAGGACTTGACTCGTTTGCTGCAGCAGTTTATTTTTCTCACCAGTATATGAAAATGTTTAGTGTTTCAATATTGTGCAAAGTGGAAAAAATCTGTGGGTTGAATTGGCACCAGGATGCAGTAATAAGAGGTTTGGCCTGTTTCAATGAAAAGATTTTAAAGATATTAAACTGTGTAAAATTAGACAGAAAAAATGTGTTTTTTTCCTTTGATTTGGTTAAATATTTCAAAGATGAGCACTGTAGGAAATGAGCTCATGTCACAAGTTGCATCTTTTATGTTGTAAACTTGATAAAAACAGGGACATGTCAAACTAGAACAAGAGAATCGGATTCTGATGATGAAGAAAGATGTGCAGAGGAAACATTTATATTGAATTATGTCATCTCAAAGGTATCTCTTTCTTTCTGTGTGTGTGTGTGTGCGTGTGTGTGTGCGTGTGTGTGTGTGTGTGTCAGAGACACACCAGCTGCAGCGTCTCTGCAATCAGGCCTCTTTAAATACTAAATGGACTTTAACGACCATCAGTTTATTACACTTATGTGTATCTGCATATAACATATGACCATATTCACCACTGACAACAGTATTATTTTACTTCAAATGCACTGGTGTGTTTTTGAAATGACAATAAAGAAAGTCTAAAAGTGAATATTTCTTTTAACAGATGCAATAAGTACATGTGTAAACTGATCCAGTTTAGTTTTGTGTAAAATGAATTTCAATGAGATTATGTTAAATGGACAACGTAATATCATGGGCTTGCTGTGTGTGATGAATTATTTACTTTTAATTATTTATTAAATTTTTTATGGTCACCAATGGTATTGCTGTAAGTTTGCTGTACTGCTGTGTGTGTGTGTGTGTGTGTGTGTGTGTGTGTGTGTGTGTGTGTGTGTGTGTGTGTGTTGGGGTATATTAATTGTGAGTATATGTGTGTGTTAGATTCCTGTTTTTTTAATTTTATTTTTATTTTTGTGGTTGTTGACATCATCATGCCATTTCACAGAAGTGATCTTTGACTGTCTTAATCTATATTGTTTATTTAGTTTTATTATTTTATTTTATTTATTATATATATTGTTCTATCTACATTACATTACATTACATTACATACATATTGTTTGTATCTACACAGAGACAGTGGTGATAATGAATAAAGACATTTAGAAACAAAATATTTACATGTATTTTTGTTTTTGTTCATTAATATATATACTGTCCCAATTTCCAAATAAATGAATCTATACAGTTTTCTCCTGCAGTTCCATCACTGCTCCTCCTTTAAGCTTCAGTTCCCCAGTTACCAGCTTAAACCTCCCCAGCTTCTCCCATAAATACCTTATTTATTATATCCCAGACTTTTTTTTTCTACATTTTCCATCATAGTCTTGATCCATGATCCTATTTCCAATTTAAATGTGTCGTTCTCAAATGTAAACCACTGCACTAGATAATGTTTTGTAGGTTAATAAGATGTGTGGCAATGAGAATATTGATGAATTCATATCTGGGTGTTTGTTTGCATATGTGAATCTTGTGGGTGTTTACAGAGCAACACACACACACACACACACACACACACACACACACACACACACACACACACACACACACACACACACACACACACACACACACACACACACACAGATAAATACAGAAAATCTTTAATTGGCTTAGGAAAGATAAAAAAGAGAAAGTGGAACAGATAAATTCTACAGCAGAGAAGACAACTGATTCTTGATTTGGACTCAGTGCTTTGCTCTTTTCATCGTCTAATCTATATCCTCCTACATCCTGCATCTGCTGCCAACTTCTGCTAGACCATTAAGGAAAAATATACAAGCATTCGAATAGAAAATAGGTGTTTCTTTAAGCGTTTGCTCTTACTGAGAGAGTAAAAACACACAAGCTCTTAAAAATAAATACGAACAACTGTCATCAATCATTGTGGATTCTCTTCACCTCAGGGTTGGTTTATGTTGTTTAAAGCTGCAGTGTGAGTATGAATTAGTTTGTTACTGCTCCACAACATTAGTCTCTGTATGATAGCGTAGAAACTATCCACAATTTACTTCCCATTTTTCTTGCAAAGGTGATTATATAGTCATTAAATATATAAAAAAGCTTACAGCTAAAAGATAAATGTAGTGTGTGGACTGTAAACTCTTTTTCTTGAACTTATTTCCTCAATCATATTATTAAAGCTGCAGTGCAGATTATTTTTTTACATATAAATGCTGATTCATCCCATAACCAGCAGGTAAATCTCTCTGATTCACAGTAGAGAGTTTTTAATCTTGTCAGTGGAGAAAGTTCCTGCTGGTCAAAATTCAGCCATTTCATGGGTTTGTGTGACGCTATAAACCATTTATCATCTGTTTTACAGCTGCCTGCAAGCATACATTTTCTTCTGTGTAATTACTTTTTACCACCAGCAGAGAGAGCTAGACGTCTTGCACTACAGCTTTAAATAATATCCAGAAAATCCATTTGTTGACTTTGTGAATCAATTCAGAATTGTAGGAGCAACTAACAACTACTTTGATAGTCAATTAATCTATCAGTAATTGAAACAATTAATGGGTTATTTATTTGATTCATAAAATGGTGTAAAATGTCGATCACTGTTTCCCAAAGCTGAAAATACAACCTAAAATGTCTTCTTTCCCCGAGACCAACAGTCTCTGGAAAAAGGTCATCAGTTTAGTTTATAGAAGACTGAAGAAACCAGAAAATAATCCGATTTGAGAAGAATTTGGACATTTGAACATTTCTTCTCTCTGTGGAATGAAGGAGGCCAAAAAACATCCAGTAGATCATCTAACAGAGACGAGATGTACTGATGCTGAATTACTGTGAAGCTGCAGGGGTCCGAATTAAACAGGAATGAAGTGAAATAATGGATGGAAAAGAACCTGATATTTGTTTTTAGTTGCATGGATCTTAATCCTCTGATATTGTTCCCACAGTAATTTAATACAACTTACTCAAGTGAGGAAGAATTACCCTGAAAATGTTTTATAAACTTCATTTAAACACATTTAAAAAGGAAAGAAGTTGTCAACTAATAAATATTCAGATTCATGGATTAGTTTGGTTCATAATATGTTGTAAAATGTCTATCACTGTTTCCCAAAGCTGAACTTAAGTCAACTTAAAATGTCTTTTTTTGTGTAGACTAACAGTCCACAAACCAAAGATCTTCTGTTTCCTTTCACGAAGACTAAAGAAACCAGAAAATAATCAGATTTGAGAAGCTGGAACCAGATAATTTTGGCATTTTCTTCTTAAAAATCACTCAGATTGATTAATTGATTATCAAATTAATTGATGATTAATGTGATAGCTGGAAACTTGATTACTTGACTAATCACTGCAGCTTTACTTTACTGGTAGCACGACAAACACTGTTGGATAAATGAGGCCTGGATATTTACCTCCACATATTTTTGTTCATCAGGCAGTATTCATCTTTCAGCAGCTGATCAATAGGATTAACTCTCTGTGCTGCTGCAACATTGAAGGGAAATCCCTTTGGTTCTGCTCGAGGTGCCATATGATTTCAACCTCTGCCTTGCCTTGTTTCGTCTTTCTGTGGTAGGTCTCTAAAATGTTGTATAAAGGAAATTGGTTGTAAAGCCTCAGCTTATGGTTCCAGCTCTGCCAAGCTGTTCTCTCCCATCTGTTTACTGTTAGTGTTCGACCATTTCTGCTTCTCCTCCTCGCTGCTCTCGGTTCTATCCCTTCAGAGCCAGATGGCTCAGTGTTGTGTGGTGGACCTGCCAACACACACACACACACACACACACACACACACACACACACACACACACACACACACACACACACACACACACACACACACACACACACACACACACACACACACACACACACACACACACACACACACAATAACAGGAGATGCTTCATGCACATGAGCACAGAACATTCTTTTTCAAACCTCAGGTACAGACACTAAATTGCCTGGTAATGATTCTCAGAGAATAAAACCAGCATCTTGTGGATAAAAACAAAATTATTCACATTTAGTTACAGCTACAAGGATTTTACAATTAATGGATTAGTTGCCAACTATTACATTAATCATCAACTATATTGATAATCAATTTATCTATTTGAGTTATTTTTAAGATGAAAATGTCCAAATTCTCTGATTCCAGCTTCATGATTTTCTGGTTTCTTTAGTCTAATAGTAAACTGATGATCGTTGGGTTGTGGACTGTTGGTCTGGATAAAAAGGTTTAGGTTGAATCTTTAGCTTTGAGAAACAAAGACATTTTAGGAAAGAACCTTGTGGCCCATCGAAAATCCTTCTGCTATGAACAGTATTTTATATTAAAATTAGCAAACTAATGTACTTGAATATAGTCAGTTGACAAACTCTACTTTTCTAATATTGTTACACCATTTATTAATTGACAAGGTAAACGCTGATTAGCAATTAAAATACTACCATTATTAGCAATGTTTCCAATACACTCTGTTCTGCTGGTGGATTTCACCAGTTGATCAAACAATATAAGTGATTGTTTGGAACGTTGTATTGTTGTGTGTTGTAAATTATGTCCTTGATTTTATGCTTAAGTCTGTATTTTAGTATTTTTCTGTTTGTGTCCCTCTTGTCCTGTAAAGCATTTTGGTGCAACCATAATCATTTTTGATTGTGCTCAATAAATCAAGTGCTCCATCAATAAAGTTTTATTTTACTGATGTAATTATTTCAACTTCAGTTAGATCCTGTTTTATAACTGGAATCTAGTAGTAGATCTGTAGTTTTTTTGTAGTATATATTTACTTTCACAGCTACATGCTAACTTAGCCAGTTTAACACTCGCTACTCTTAAAGGAGCCACAACACTTTTATAATGCAGGTCTAATTGGAGGGAAATTCTGTGATTTTACATCATCTGGAAGTTTATACAGATGTCATCGGTCTCATTATGTCTATTTCAGACGTGGAAGTTTTATAGCAGATTATTTGACCTCTTTGCATGGTGAAAAATGACACAGAGGTGACAAAACGCCAAAATCTGACACCAAGGGAGTGTGAACAGGCTGTTAGTCTATCAAAGAAAACATCTTGTTTCACTCAGTGAATGAGAGGGAGTAGATGTATAATTATACTCTGGGGAAATGGCATACAGGAAAACATTCTACATTGTTTTCCTCAAAGAGAAGAAAAGTGTTTTGGAATCTCTCAACAGGATTTGGAATTCGTGTTAAGCTCTGTGTGTTCTCAAGGCTTTTGGGCATGATTTGCTTTCCGTTCACCATCCTTACCCAGTCCCTGTCTGTCCCTGTTGACCACGCTGTTCTAATTTCCTCCCAAACAAACCATTAGCTGCTTCTCTTCTCCTTTTCTCTTCCATTTCTCTACTTATTTCATTATATCCAGCCCAGCTGCTTTGGACAAATCACTTACGCGTTGTCTCAACATGTTAGTTTGACAAATGCAGAGTCCAGACACCTACGATAAAGCACCAGCAGCAGCAGAAAAGGTGTCTGGTTAATAGTAATATGTTTGTATTACCTCATGTTGTTTCCTGTCACACCCTTTATCACTGCTGTTCTCTGTGTTAGCAGCATCTCAACCTGCGAGTTTTTCTTCCTAAAGCTGGAACATTGAGATGCGACATGCTGCTTAGTAGATGATAGCACACAAATTGTGAGATATAAATAGCAGCATGCTGCAGTGACTCTGAAAACCCTTCAGTGCTTTTGAAATCCTTTTGAAAACATCAACACAAGTTGTTACTGGTTCTTCCGTGACTGGTCACATCAATAATAAGGCGGCTGCATCATCCAGACTGTAATAAGGAAGAAATGTCTGCTTGACTGAAGATAAATGACTTTTTTGGTCTCCTATAGCAAATATATCATTTCATCCTGTGTTCAAATCAGAAAGCAAAAGATTGATTTTATGAATTTATTTGGATGACACATCGTTCCTGATTATGTAGCTGGATTCTTTCTCTGAGTATAAATAAAAGGATAACTTGCAGAAGGTCATACTGAGCCTGATAGTTTCCTGCTATGCAACAAGATCAACTGACTCTTAACAAAACCCACGTTAGCTTTGCTGCTAACATCTTCATCTTATTTTATGCCATTTTACACTTTCCTCATCTGGTCCAGACTTTTGGACTTTGTAAGTCAGTTTAGAGTTTTGAAAGTGCTTTGACTTGCAAAAGTTTAAATGCTGTTAAAAGAGCTGCACTTTTCATAAGTGACATTTTCCTGTCGTTCAGATCGTTCCTTGACTGTAGGTGTTTGTGTAGTTGTAGGCAAATTGTGTTAGGTATAATATAGACTATGATAAGGTTACAAGTAGCCTGGCTATGCCCTCCCATGTACTTGCCATGACTCTCATGAGCCCAATTTTCATTTTCCATCAATCTCTGTGTAGGTTTTGCTGGTTTTAAGAATGATAATGTTGAGGTTGTTAGTTTGAGATGTAGTAAGTTTATGATGACGTTCAGAAAGATGTGAGTGAAGGTGTTTGATCAGTAGTGCAATATTAATATATTTGGTGCTACCAAATATTCAGAAGTAAATAAAGTCAGTAAAAAATAAGAAGAATCTGTTGTGAGTTTTTTGACAAATGCCATCACCAAAGTTAGTGATTGTGGTCAGATCCAAAAGTTTAAGGAGTTTAAGAGTTTTGGCTTCAAGTGAGGTAACACTAGAGCTACACATGGTAGCACTTGGAGAGAGGAGGAGACAAAGTTTTTAATTGAAATATAGTTCAACACCATGAAAAAAAAATACTAAGACATGGTATTTTTGGAGAGAATGAGAGGATATGAAAGGACAGGAAATCAATGTCACCTTAAGAAACATCCTTGTTTGACAACTAAGACAAACCAATCAAGGTCCTGTATAGAGAATCAGAGCCCACTTAATTAATGACAACAGGATGTAGATTTGTAATAAAAAGTTCTGAAGTTCGGGCAACACAGTGGTGCAGGTCTGGGACCTTTCTGTGTGGAGTTTGCATGTTCTCCCCGTGTCTGCATGGGTTTTCACCAGGTACTCCAGCTTCCTCCCACAGTCCAAAAACATGCTGAGGTTAATTGGAGACTCTAAATTGCCCGTAGGTGTGAGTGTGTGAGTGAATGGTGTGTGTGCCCCACGATTGGCTGGTGACCATCTGGGGTGTATCCCTGCCTCTCGCCGTAACGTGCTGGGATTGGCTCCAGCAGACTCCTGTGACCCTAATGAGGAATAAGCAGGTATAGGAGATGAGAAGTTCTGAAGTTCAGGTGTGGATCCTGTCATCCTGACTTACAGACACGCACACATGCTATTTCCTGTACCTCAACTTGGAGTTAGCAGGCTAGGTGGCTAATTAACAGCACATTGACATATCCGAAAATGTCACCTTGGACCTGTCAGACGCTGGTTTGGTCATTGCTCTCTGCCTGTGACTTGTGGCTACGTCACTTCAGTTAATTGGTCTCATATCGTGTAACAACAGGCACCTTCCACCTAATATCACTCAAACAGCCTCCTGAATTCAGGATTGAAGTATTTGTCGACTGTCTAGTGTTTCGCTGTGAGACAAGGTGACAGCTGGGATTGATGGAGCTTCTCTAAATGGAAAATGCACTTTATTATAATATAGATGTCATGACTCACTGATTTCCAGCAGTGCGGAATGATAACAGCTGAGAAAATGTACTTATAAAATCATTAATTTGACAGGTTCCTTTGGGTGAAGCATTGCCTGTATACATTGCTGGCATATTGGACATTTTTTCACATTTCTGACATGCAGTTTGCTCCCTGTCTGGTATATTCTGCCAGCAGATGACAGGGGGTCATGCTACTCTGTTTCTGGAAGAGAATCAGGTCAGTTCTCACATCTTGTAAAAGAACAAAATTATCAATATAGTCTGAATCATCACAAGCACAGGCTATGAGTTGAAATATGAGGCATTATTTCTTTTAAGAAAACTTGCAGAGAAGAAAATATACATCTAAACATTCTGCTTTGGATAATTAGTTTCTAAAGCGGACATTTAGTCCCGCTGACTGATCGAAGAATCCAGAATTCTTGAATAGGAAAATATATAGATATAAGACACTGAAAAGTCCATAAGACACATGTTTGAGTTAAATATTAGACCATGATGGGATGAAAACTAGTTGTATCTGGTCAGATTTAAGCACTGAATAATTTCCCCTCTTCAACAGATGAATGTTCAAAAAAGTCTTTGTAAAACTCTGAATAAACATAATTCTGCACAGTGAAGCTCAAACATCTGAGAAAACATAAGTAAAGAGCTGCAGCTTAGAGTCTAGAAAACAATAGGTAACAGTATTGTTACTCCCTCAAGTCCCATAAATTTTATATTTCAACATTTTTATGTGTGTACAGCACATGACATGCAGTTTGTGTTAGCTAGAAACCATCACAGCTTCACTGTTGGTATATAGCGCCAGGCTAGCTGTTCCAGGCTTTATTCTATGCAGCCAGGTGTTGTACAGGCAATGTTGTGTACTACATGCTACATGTGACATGCTACATGCTACATGCCAACATTCTGGTAAAACAATTTCTTATTTGCTCTGTGTATGTTAAGATAATTTTTAGTATGCCAGCTGGTGGTCGGTGGACATAAACAATAATGATTGTCTGCTAATGCTACTAAGGTGACCTGTGCCCATGGTTTTCTTCCCCAAAGATAAGCAGTTAATTCTTTCACAATCCTCCTGAGACCTTTAAAAATTAATTGGTAGGCTGAACAAGTCCCAGAATGTAGTGATAAAAGTACTGGTGGTATGTTTGTTGTAAAAGTGGTAGTATTATTATTGTTGTTTATTAAATTATTATTGTTGTAATTTGTTGAGGTCTGATTGTACTGTGACTCTGTTGAGTAATTTTTAAATGTCATAAAAATACAACATGGACAACAGGAAGACAATACAATATAAAACAGTTAAGATCATATGAAAAAGTATAATCATAATAAAGCTAATTGATGATCTTATTTTGGGAATAAATGCTCAAGCTTGTTTCACAAAATGTTAAACTATCCCTTTAAAATGTGCAAGTGATTTTATTCGTCTTCCAGCAACTTGTGGCCTATAAAACTGCAGACATTTTAGAAGCTATTATTTTGCCCGCGTGTTTTCTCCCCACAATGTTGGGAATCGTCTATGATTGTTTGCACAATGAGAAGTTTTCGGATTGAATGGATGTGGCCACCATGAGCGTTCACCACTTCCACCAGCGGAACAGGACTCATGCAGCGAAATAACTGCTGAAACGTTTTAGAGCTAAATCCATCAGGCCGGGAGACACATCCCTGACTGCTCTTAAAAAAGAGAACATGGATATGTTGAGGTCCCCATGTGGTACAAAGACGGGAATAAAAGGCAGCAGGATGAAACCTGATGTTTTTTTCTCCACAGCATGTGCAGGACAATTTTGTATATTCACTAGATGCATGGTTATTTCTCTAGGAAACCATTTATAATTGAAACCGTGTGCTGATGCAGTACTTTAAAAACAACATAATTGGATATGTGTAACTGCAACAAACAACAAAGCAGTTTTCCATGAGAAGAATGCTGCACACACACATTTTCACACACACAGTTTAGCTCAGTTTTGCTGTGCTACACATTATGCAGTATTATTTTAATGCTGGATTTTGACACATAAAATCTTTTATCTGTTAGTTTTTTGATGTGTGTGTCTTTGCTTTATGCTATATTTTGCTTTACTGGCTGATGCTGCCTCTTTGTTGCTCACAAACCATATCCAACGCTTGATCTAATACTGGCTCCTCTCCAGTGGTTCTTCTAAATCCAAGAATCCAACAGAGCCCTGGAGTCAAGAATCCAACAACAAGACTAACTTCCCCGTCTCCTCCTTGCGAGATCGAGGCTCCACTGATGCAGTCGCTGTTAGGTTAGTTTGGTTTAAGTGTTGCAGCCTGGGCAGGATTCAGATAGATAGCATCTGTGTGACTGGGGAAATGAAAACGTGAAATATTTCGTCCATGTGGAGCAGGGCTCAGTTTGTTTAGTTAAAAAAAAAAACAAACAAACAAAAAAAAACAGGTGCTAACTCATATTCCAAACCACTTTCTGTTAACTTTGCTTCAAACATCGCACAGTCAAAGAAAGATGAGAGGAAGGAGTTAGGAGTAGGTGTTGCTGGAATAATCTGCTGCTGAGGGGCATCAAAATTAAACTCCATGGTTTTACTTGTTGAATTTTATTTTATTCTTTTTTTATTTTAATTTTTATTTAATTCTACTTTTTCTATTTTTATTCTGTCTTTAATATTAATTACTTATTTTATTCTTCTTTTATATTGTTATGCTAATTTATGTATTTTTTTGTATGTAATAAAATGTATATTGTATTCTACATTTTATATTTTATTCTAATTCTTTTAATTTAATTTTATTCTACTTTTTATATTTTTTATAAAACGTCACTACTAGATGATGTATGAAACTACAGACAGTACCTTTAAAATGGACTAATATAGCTTTGCACATTGTACACTGATACAATACAATAAAGGCCAATAAAGAGAGAGGAAATATTCCTAATGGATGTTTTATATCAAAAATATATAAATATTAACACCATGTTTAAACCACCAAGTTATTTACACCAAGTTTAAAGGTTTTATTCAGCTGAAGAAGGCATTCAAAACCATATTTGTTCATCTGGCAGCAGCCATATAGTTGAAATTCATGTCATTTTGGCCTTTCTGCCAGGTGAGATCCTGCAGGTCAGGTGTATGTTTCTCTTTAATGACCACAGCTCTTTTTTTTTAAGAGACAGTGCTGAAAAACCATCCAACCACTGAAATAACAGGTGGTAATTAGTAGTTTGGCTCTACGACTTTTTCTTTCTTTCTTTTTTTTTAATCACATCGGGGCCACTGTACTGTACATTTCAAATCCTATGAGAAAATCCCATATCCAATTAATCTTCAAAAGCCATAAAGATCAAGCTCCTGAAAATACCACAAGTCCCTTCATGTCCATCAATTTCTGCAAAAAAAGACTTATTAGATCCATAAAATATTTTGGCCTCTGTGATTCTGCTGCTTCTCCTTTCATATTAAGTTTATATTGATCCCAAACAGCAGCAGCCACCATCTGTTTATATTTTCTTATATTTTTTTTAATTATACGCCACGAGGTGAGAGAAATTGCATATGTGTACAAGTAGACCTGGATATATATATTAGCAGCCTTGGTGCTGCTCGTGTTAACAGTGAATTGGCTTGTTGGTCTTAAAAAAGAGTTTGAAGTGTTACATCCTCCAGTCACACTGATCAAAAGCAAGAAGCCAAATGAGCTGAGGCACCAGCTTCTTCTACTTCAAAAGGGTTTCAGAGTGGACTGCTTTATCAACAGCATGAGGTTCAGTGTGTTAATTAGTTCAAAAGGCTGAGTCATGTTAAAATTATTCATTATTAAATAATATTAAACATTAATTTATCAATTTAAAAAAGCCACTTATCCCTGTAGAGGCCAATTAATGCTTGATTCTATAATTAGGAACCGATCTCTGGTTCCTGCTGCAACAGTTTTTGACCATAGGCTTCAGGCTTTGTACTTTATTAATGCAATGGTGCAATGCATGTATTTTCATGCATTGCACCAAAACTTTAAAATGAGCTTCCAAGAAAATGCACAAAAATTCTCTTCTTTGGTTTATTTTTTACATTGATATCAGGTCATTTTAATTAAGGTTTGGGGTCCCCTATATTATTCTGTTTAGCTGTGTTGTTTATCGTTTCTGTGCAAAGAATCCCATCAATTCTTAATGAGGCTTTAATTGTGAAGCTAAATACATAAAGATAAATGTAAAGTATGGAAATCCATAAACATAAAGATAAACTTAATGTAGAAGGACAGAGCTGACAGCAGCAACTCAAACCTTTCCCAGCACTTTTATTTCCAACACTCATCACTAATCACTGTTGAGTCTCTCCCTTGTTTTTATCAATCACTGGATTCACCTCAATCAATATCCAATAGCAGCAGAGCAGCAGGATTACGCCGTGATGGGATTGAAGTGTGCAGGGTTTCACACGTCTCATCTGGAGTTTCTGTGTTAAATAACTTAATGGGACCAGACAAAAGCCTCCAGTGGTGCGTTGCATAAACTGGCCTCATAATCTTTATACCAGATTTATACCTGACCACATCTTTCTTGTGCTGCCAGACAGCTGAGGCGCCATGTGGCTCAAATAATTCCAATAGTTTTAGGTTTTTTTTTTCTGTAATATGTCACTCTTCAGCTTTTTTTCATTTCCATGGAAAAAAATAAACTTATAGAAAGATAAATTATGAACAAGTTCTATTTGGTGCCTTCACATTTCAGCTGATGTTTTGCTATTTCTACTCCTCATATTTTCACACAACTGTACTCATTACATTTTTAAAACAGCTTCACGCAAAAACTTCTCCAGATAAATCATGCTGCAAAAAAGAAAACTGATCAAGTGAACATATCTTGTTTTTGATACAATTAATCCAATATTGATCTCTTTTGCTCAGGTCAATCACTCACTGCTGATCTGCCATAATTTAATTAAAGTATTGTTTTTGTCATATCAGCTGCCATGTTACCATGCATTTGCAAAACGTTCTTTCATGCAGGTTTTTTTTCTACTTATTAGCCACTACTGGTCTGTTAGCTATCGTAGGCTTTTAGACAGATTGTATTCCCCACCCATGTAGTCCTGGGGCGGGGAATCCTGCCCCAGGAGGGTAATATTGTCCATAGCAAAGACTCCAGTGGTTAAGTAGAATCCGGTGTGTTACTGTTCCATTGGAACAAAAACCTGCACCCACACCAGCCCTTCTGGACCAGGATTCTCTACCTCTGGTAGACATGTTTGTTGACTGGATTGGTGTGTGGAAGGAGATTGTTCTTTTTAAAAAAGAAATCTAAACTAGTGTAGCTGGGGCCTTAATGAAGATTTGGCCAAAATGCCCTTAGCTGTGGAAGTGTAGACAAAAGAAAACTCTGTAATGTTTGACAGCTTCTCCCACTTGTTTGCTTTTGTTTTGTGTGTTGTCAGCAGATGTCAAGGTCTAAATATGTAACTCATACTTTTGAAAATAAAAAGGTTGAACTCTCACTCTTCACTTTCCAGATCTTGCATAAAGACTCTGAGAGGAAGGACGGAGGCCGGTTTTGTGAAGGTGAACTTGTTAGATTTATTGAGGCCTGCAGCTCCAAAGGCAGACATGTTGTAATCAAGCAGACAGCATTTTCCTGATGCTTTTCTCTATTTGTTTGATTCATGTCCAAAAGGAAAATTACTCATTTTGTGTTTTATGGGTTTCATGAATATTTCACCTTTTTAATTTTTAATCAGATGAAGGGTTTTAGTCATCAGACATCTGGATCTTAATTGATCAGATAAAGAAACTGAGTAAATGTTAGCATTAGCTCACAACACAGATCAGAGAAATTCAGATTGCTAATGTGAAATAGATTTGATCTTTAATCAGTCTGTCTTTGAGAGAAGGTTCTATAAATATTTGAACTTTTAACAATCTTTAACCAGATAAAGGATTCCAATCATCAGACGTATTGATCTGAAATTATCAGATAAGCAAATGTTGAGCAAATATTAGCATTAGCGTGAAGAGAAACACAGATTGTTAATATTAAACTGTTTTCACCTATAATCAGTGTGTTTTGTCTTTGAGGAGGAAACATCTGCACATAATTTGGCTCCTGAACATCTGGATTTTAAACTATTAGAGGCAGAATATTACATATAATCTGTTTAATCTTTAGGAGATTCCATAAATCCTTGTTAATATTTCAACTGTGAATTTTTGTCAGCAGCCGCAGGTAAATTTTAGAAAATGTCATGTTTTCTCATCTTTCCATCATCTTTATGTAAAAACCTCAGAGATAAAGGTCAAGACTAATCCAATAACTGTCACTACAGATGAGCATGATGGACTTGTTTGTGCTATGATTTAGCCGCAGGTGTTCCAGTTAGAACACATCAATAAACAGTTGAAAACTGAACTTCAAAGCACGCTGCAGTTTTTGCCTCCAAGTCATTTTCTTAGCTTGACTCTGATGGCAACCAGATGTCAACATCTGTATCCTGAGAGCTCTGTTTTTTGGGCTTGTTTGCTGTAGTTACTACAAAGATGTTCTCACTCCTGCCTGAATGACTGTGCCTTCATGGAGTTTTATGGCAGCTTTTTCCTGCACTTAGAGTTTTATCATTCTATCGAGATCAGTGGTTATTGAAAGAAACAGATAAGTCCAGATCCACATTGAACTTCCTACTCAATGCCTTTTATTCAAGCTAATAATGTATTAATAAAATAAATATTTAATCTGTAATCCTATTTAATATCCTAATTTAATATGTATTCTTTTTTCTTCCTTCTTCTGTCAAATGCCTTGTTGCCCTCTAAACCTGCACCAAATGTCACCAAATGTTGCGTATTTTATATTGTATGGTTTGCATTAATGGAGCTCTGTAGCTCTGAGGCCCCCTGGACATTTTTTTTTTAAATTGAATCCTTTGCCCCAGATTGACATAGACAAATGAAATTCACGACACATGTACAGCATGTCAAGACTCATCGAAAAGTCTCTTGGATCTACACCCTAACACCAACAGGAAGTCGGCCATCTTGAATCACCCTTTCACGGTTTTCACACATCATCTTATTTGAATGAACTAGTTCTGGTGATTTTATCACCGACTTTAAATTCATTCTAAATCATCTTCAGACATCAGAGGTGAAAAGCTCTCAAAAGCTTTTTCCTACCTTATCCCTGGTTGCCATGACGACAACACCGATTTCCACATTTTGCCATGAAACGGGAAGTTGCTGTAACTTCAGGAGACTTTCTTCAATTTTCAGCAAATATCTCCTGCTTCATCAGTGACCCTGAACACACCCGCACAATCAGATTGACTTTGAGTCATGGCGCCACCTAATGGGAACAGGAAGTAAGTGCAGCGTGGCTAACATCATGCCTGCTGCTTTTATCGATTAATATTTAAATTAGAGGAAATACTTTGGTACACCATTCATATTAATGCAGCCAGGAAAACACTGTACTTTCAGATCAAACTGACTATAGCTGTTCAACGTCATCTCTAGGTTTCGCTATTCAACGTCATTTCAACACAAAAACTGAAGTCTTGTGACAATTTTTCTACTCCCATGAGGACAAACAGATCATATAAAGTGCTATGTTTGTCCATTGAAGCGTCATTGAAGTCACAATATCAGCATTATAGAAAATATAACGCTAACCAAATTAAACCAAGTACAGGTTTGTGTCCAAAAAAAGTTGGTGTGACCTTTTCTTTTGTTTGAGGCAGATATAGAAGTTTTGAAAACACAGACACACAACAACACTCTAAGTGAGATGAAATGACAGCATCTGAACTTGCAGCTTAGTTCATTTCTCAGCTGGAATCAAACGGCTTCAAAGTAAAGTCCATCGCAGACAGCGGAGATAAAAAAACCTTCAATGTGGTGAAGACGCAACACATGAAGAATCCTCGTTAGTGAGAGATTCCTCTCGATCCACAGAGCAGTGACGCTCCAGCAAACCAACATGATCCAGAGATGAATGACTCTTCCCAAAAGCATTCATTCTAACGTGGAAAAAAAAGATGTAAAAGAGGATGGAATTCCATAACTTAATTTGACATATTTCCTTGATTAGTTTCTGCTGATGCACAGCTCATTACTCAGGCTACAGAAGGCCAGAGTAGCCTCGCACTCGCTCAGAAACACCATTACCTTATGTTTTTATGCAGCATTTTATATTCCTAAGCTTGTTGATGGCTGGTTGAGCAGCTGTGTGCAGCGTGAGGGCGTCCTGGGGAAACTAGGGGAGAAGCTGCAGGGAAAACAAAGTGCAAAGATAAAAGTGAGAAATCTGAAAGCTGTTTCCAGACCTTGAGGTGCATCGTGTCTCCTTCACAGGATGGAAAGACATAAGGAGGACACGTGTCTGAATAAATCTCTGAAATGTCTGGCCTTCTTTTCTGTTTTGAGGATGGACAGGAGTCTGTGAATTAATATTATATACGGTCATGTCAGAATAAAGCCTGCTATTTTATGTGATTTATTTACTACTTTTTTTTTCTGCAAAACACACAATAAAAAGAAAAGGTTCATTCTGTAATAAAAAAGAAGCTTTGACAACGGGGCTGATACAAAACATGAGTCGAGTTTTGGATTCATTTAAATTAATAAAAATAAATCCAACATTAGAGCTGTTAATCAATTAGTTGTTTCTTTCATAAAATGGTGTAAAATGTTGATCACTGTTTCCCAAAGCTGAAGATTCAACCTAAAATGTCTTTTTTTGTTCAGATCAACAGTCCACAATCCAAAGATCATCAGTTCACTATTATAGAAGACTAAAGAAACCAGAAAATACTCAGATTTGAGAAGCTGGAACCAAAGAAACTGGACAATTTCTTCTTAAAAATGACTCAAATCAATTCATTATCAATATAGTTAACAATTAATGTAATATTTTTCATCTAATCGGTTAATTTACTAATTATTGCAGCTGAGTCTTAAACATCTGTCTTTATTCTTTTTTATACAGTTCTTCCATTGAGACACTACATCTCTTCTGTCAGAGATTCCTGTTCCTTAATGTTTTTTTTTTTTCTTTTTGGACAGATTTTGAGTTTAGCAGCAGCGAACAATGACATGAGGTTATTAAAGAAACTCAGTATCAGTGTTGGTGACATCCATGCTCCAAGATTGTCACTGTTCACATTTCTTGTTTTATTCATGAATAGGAGTCAGCTGCTTCGACGTCTGCTTTTCATGCTGAAAATTAAAAAAGTCCTTAAATAGTCTCAATCTGACAAATCACAGTCATGAATCATCATGTTTCCCTGTGGGTTTGAACTGAGTGGAAATCTTAACAGGATCTTATTAGTGTGTGGATTCTTGTCATTTTAATGAATAACCTCATGTATAATTTACTGCTGAGTCAGCACGAGCGAGACTAAAGCAGTTGAAGTCTTTTTTCCTTTATCATGATGATATAAAAACTCTCTTTATGTTGTTCTACAGCTTCTTTAAATTACTCAAATCTTCATATATATATATATATATATATATATATATATATTGCTTCACAATTTTTACATTTCACCCTATTCAGGATAAAAATAAGGTTGTCCACTGGGTCTTAAAAAATATTAAAAGTTAATAATTATAATAATAATAGTAATAATAATAATAATAATAATAATAGGTTGATCAAATTGGGGGGAAATGAATGGTCTTAAAAATACTAAAAAGTCTTAATCATGGTTTTAGAGGTTCTAAAGCAGGTTTTATAGGTTTATGATGATGGTAATAGTTTTTTTTACTATTCTTCATCTATTTTTCAGTTGAATTATATTTAAAGAAAATCCACACGGTAGCGCAGGGGTTAGTGCTGCTCCCTCACAGCAAGAAGGTTGCAGATTCAAGACCTCCTTGGTCCTGGGTCTGGGACCTTTCTGTGTGGAGTTTGCATGTTCTCCCCGTGTCTGCGTGGGTTTTCTCCGGCTTCCTCCCACAGTCCAAAAACATGATGAGGTTAATTGGAGACGCTGAATTGCCCGTAGGTGTGAGTGTGTGAGTGAATGGTGTGTGTGCCCCACGATTGGCTGGCGACTATCTGGGGTGTATCCCTGCCTCTCACCGTAACGTGCTGGGATAGGCTCCAGCAGACCATGTGACCCTAATGAGGAATAAGCAGGTATAGAAAATGACTGACTGACTCTACTTAACATTACTCTATATATTTAGGTGTATCAGTTAAAGTTGTATTGCTGATTCTTTAAATTATTTTTAGAAGGTCTTTAAAAAGTCTTAAAAAATGATTACATCCTTTTGGTATTACTTGAGTGTATACAATATACACTCAAGTAATACCAAAAGGATGTATGAAAATATGACTGATGTACGTAGAAATCTATTCTCAATTAAAAAAAGAAATAGAGAAATGACCGTAAAATACTACTGAATACTCCAGATACTCCAGTATTGAAATTAACTTCATGATTTCTGCATAAACCCTGAAAATGGATACAGGATATTTATTAATGTTCTTTTGAGAGTATTTGAAATTTATATAAATCACAGATTTGCCCTAATCGGATCAAGCTGGTTTCACCACTGCTGAACTGTGTAAAAGCTGCAGGAAACAGTAAAAAATCACAACTGTAAATCCAGATGGATGCTGAAAGTGATGAGTTTTATTCCCCAGTTTATAGTTGGGAATGGGAACATGAGTTTTCCACAGCGCTGCTAGCTGTCAAGAAAAAAAAGTCCAAATCTAACGAGGAAAAGTCCAAATCTAACGAGGATCCACCTGCTACTCAATGACTTTCATGCTCCTGGATCAACATCGTCACCGAGGAGAGAAGAGACACGTGGAGGTGGAAGCAAAAATAAAAGATACAGCGAAGGAAAGCAGCAATGAAAAACTGATGATAAAAAAAAAAAAAACGAAAATTCCACAAGATGCTTCTCAGATTCGTCAGGACACATGCGGCCTGTTCCATGGTGTTTGATGATGCTGACATTTCTGAGCAAGCAGACGAGCAGCTGAAAAACGAGACCAGTTTCTGCCAGGAGGACAATTAAAAAGTCCATGTTTGTAATGTCATCCTCATTACTGAGAGGCTCAGAATCACAGCTCTGACATTTACTGTAGTGGCCCTGTGGGGGAATAAAGGATCGGCCCCACAGGAAGGAGGAAGGAGGGAGGGAAGGAAGGAAGGATAGAATTAAGGAAGGAGGGAGAGCCGTTGTTACTAGAGCGAATCCGTTTGGGCCTTTTCATGTTCACTTCTGCTTTCATCCAAAAATAATTAGGGTTTTCCTGCAGATGATTGGTTATCTGCTGCTGGATCGCAGAGCCTTGACTCCTCCACATACTCAAAGTGTTTGAAGAGTGTGTGTGTGTGTGTGTGTGTGTGTGTGTGTGTGTGTGTGTGTGACGATAATTTGGAATGATGAGCCAATTAAAGCCAACAAAGGGATTTGATCCATTCAGTAGAGCTCTTATCATTAGTTGCTAACATTAATCACCAACTTTTTCATAATAGAATAATTGAATTGAATCATTTTTAAGAAGAAAATGTACAAATCCTCTGATACTTTCTGGTTTTTGGTCTCTTTATGTGGCATGATAATCCTTTAGGTCATTTTAATTTACTATAGGGCTACAAAAAAAATAATTGATTAGTTGCAAACTATCACATTAATCACAACTATTTTAATAATCGATTAATGGATTTTGCCATTTTTAAGAAGAAAATATGTCAATATCAATGTCCAAGTGAAATTACTCTGCATCTAAATCAATTAACAATAAACAACTTCAGAGTATTTGAAAAATCAGAAAAAGATCAAATCAATTTGTGTTGATTAATAGCTATTGACTATAAGCGTGCATGTTTCCATAAATACAGACACATCAGTATCTTGAAAAGGCACTGGGAGCCAGTCTGTTTAAATTCACAACTGTGAATGATTTGAAGAAGTGAAGCTTGGATCCCAGGCAGCAGGGTTTAGAATAAAAGCAGAAAGTTCAGCGGCAGACTCGCAGTCATAACAGGAAACTGATTCCCAGCAGACGGCAGGAGAGAGTCCAACAAGGGCATATAAGGACAGAAAAAAAAGGATCTGAAGGCTGGAACAGAACGGACATCTGACGAGTCATGAAACTGAAGAGGAAATTAGAAGAAGGTGTGAATGTTATTGTCAGAAACACGACTCCTGGACATAAATTAACTCCAAATAGGGTCGAAGCTGCTGTTAGATTCATAAGGGATCAGCTGACTGTGTAGGGGTTCTGTGGTGGTGTAGGGCTAGAGCACTTGCATTTTTCTTCAGCAGCCGACCCTGGTTTGAGCCCCGGCTGGAGCGGTTCTTTGCTGCATGTCTCTCCTATTACTTCCTGTCTGGCTACTGTATAATAAAGGTGCCTATGTTGCAAAAAAATCGAAAAAACAAACAAACAAACAAACAGAAAAAACATTACTGTGTAGAATTATCACCCACCTCTGCAGTTTCCTGCAATTGTTTCAACACATTGTTCTGGTTCATTCATCCAGCAGCAGAAACTGCAGATGCTTTAAAAGATTTTTTTCTATAAAGTCAGTTAAACACAAATTGATTGAATCCAATATAGACAAGTTGATAGAGATTATTATTTTTTTTACTAATTTATGTACTTTAGATTTAATCTTTTCAGATTTTTTTTTTGTATGGACCCCAGGAAGATCAGCAACTACTTTGTGCAAGTTAATGGATCCTAATGAAGAATAAAGAATAAGGCTGCAACTAATGATCATTCTGGTCAATTAATATATTGATTATTGAAATGATTAATGGTTTAATGTTTGGTTCATTAAATGGTACAAAATTATTCATCACTGTTTCCCAAAGTTGAAGATTCAACCTAAAATGTCTTTTTTTGTCCAGACCAACAGTCCACAACCCAAAGATCATCAGTTTACTATTATAGAAGACTAAAGAAACCAGAAAATAATCACATTTAAGAAGCTGGAACCAGAGAATTTAGATATTTTCTTCTTAATGACTTAATGACTAATTGATTATCAAAGTAGTTAGAGATTAATGCAATAGTTGGCAATTAATTGATTAGTGATTGCAGCTCTAGTCTGAAGAGGTAATACTACAATATATCACAAGCAACAAGCAACAGTTAGAGCAGTAACTATGACTTTAACAAAATGAAACAAATAATATATCATTTAGAAATATAAATGTCATCCAAGCAACTAAAACTATAATAAAAGTGATTAGAGATTAAATTTACCTGAATTTGAGGAGCAGAATTCATGTAATTGTAATTCCACTCAGCAATAGGGCTGCAGCTAACGAGTATTAATCAGTTAATTGGTTCATAACGTGGTGTAAAATGAGGGATCACTGTTTCCCAAAGCTGAAAATTCAACCTAAAATGGATGTTGGATATCTATTATATTTTCCATGAAAGCTGCATCCACAGAGCCGACAGCATCTTATTGGACACTTCATCCTCCAACAAGAGTTTCTGAATCCTGAAAACATCTGTTTCCCACAGGCTGAAGACTCCTCAAGAGTCTTTTCTCCAAGAAATTTTATTTCTTCATAGGCACCATTTGAAAACCTAAAGGTATAAATGACAGTAACGGTTCCTGAATCCTCCAAATATTCCTCCAGAGAACCTCACATTTCTGCATCATCATCGTCATCATCAAGCCTGAAATATTTGGATTTATTCTTCGGGCTTGGAAAAGGGAAAAATAAGAGAAACCACAATAAAAAAATAAAATGAAAACTGAAAATAAAAACTTTATCAATAAAGAGGTGAGCCAAGCTTTGTAATTTTCTCCAGATGTGGTGGCATGACTCTGAGGACCAAAGTGTTCTGTTGGCAGCTGCTCCCTTCGCTTCATATCTGCAGTAAATCTACATATTTTCTCTTCTCTTTGATAAATAATACTGCTGCAGTACAATAGCTGTTTTTTTATGTGTCTCCTATCAGCCACTGTAGAAAAATCCTTCAGGTTTTCTCTCTGAGTTCATAAGTGTCCACTGAGCAGACTGAAGATGCCACAAATACAAGAAATCCCCTGAAAAATAAGTTCAAATCTGACATTTGCGATTCTCCATGACTTCTCCATGAATCCTAACAGAAAAACTTTGAGGTGACCTCCACCTGTCCACGGAGACTTATTTTTTATTTTATTTTTTTACTCATGACCATCAACGTCTTAAATCTCCCCTGGAAATATTTTATCCTCCCCTTGGGCATCGCTATCTTGTTCAGCAGCAAATGAGAGCGTCTGCGTCAGAGTGAAAAACAGCTGCTCAGGGAACGGGATGGAAACCCAGAGACGGCCAGAAATGTGTCCTACATCGTTTCCCAACACACTTGTGACCCAAAACTCCGTTTGTGTCAATGAGCCTTTTTTTTTCGATGGAGTGTCAACGTCTTAATTCCCGTCTGGAAAAACCAGAACTTTTATTCAGAATCACAAACAATTAGAGTTGTTAAAAACAGAATGAACAGCAGCTGCATATACATCTGCTAATGTGTGTGTGTGTGTGTGTGTTTGATGTGAATTATTTATCAAGGGCAATGAGCAGTTAGCCACATATTTAGCAAAACAGCAGCTGCTTGAAGTTTGAGTTCATTTAAATGCAAACATTTTCTGAATTTTGGAAGAATCCTGTGTTTTAAATAAGCACAGTTCCCCATTTCTGCAGTTGTGAGTCTCTGTAACATCCAGGAATATTATCCACAGCTTTCCTGAAGCCTTCAACAACAGCTGCAGTGTTTTCAGATATAGGGAGATGTATTGAGAACAGTGATAATAGCGTGTTCTAGTTACCTTGGAAGTCAGAGCTGGAAACGTCAACCCTGAGTCAACCTTTTTCCACTTATAACAAGTCGGAAAACCATAATTTATAGGACTGTTCATTTATACTTGTGTGCTGCAGTTACTCCACCAAACCACTAGTTGGCGTCTGCATTTCTATGAGTTCCTTCCATCAGGTTCTACAAACAGTGGAGACAGAAACTGAACTGAGTTGCAGGTAAAATACATTAGAGGAGAGCAACTGTTGAATATATCGAGGCAAGTTGACCTGAGCTTGTGGTACTTTTATAATATTCATTTCTGCCAAGTCTGTTCCTGGATGTAGAGTCGTCTTTCACATTTTTCTTGCAGCCATCATAGTTTCTCCTACACACTTTGGCTACTCAATTGGTTGCAACCTGTAACTTTATGCCTAGATGGCGCCAGAAACTATGAACTGTATCTTTAAAATACAGAAAATGCACACTGTACCTTTAATATAGAAACTAACGAGTGTATCTTTAACAGAGAAAACACACACTGTTCCTTTAAAAGACTTACAGCTTCCTCATTACATCAATATCATTATCTAATTATGTTTCCTATGTGTAAAGTTCATATTTTAAATTCACACATATAGAGAAGAAGCGAATGAAAACAACAAGAACAGGAACAGACTTTCACCATCAGTTATTTATGATTTTACTCGGTTTTCATCAAATGATAAATTTCCTGATCTCTTCGTCATCTGCACAGTTTCTGATATTTTTGTCAGAGACTCAGCTGATTCATCAGATATTTCCAGGTAAGAAGAGTAATGGTCGTATTTCCCTGTGGACGCTTCTTGATTTCAGCTGCGTCAGTGGGAATTACTTTCAGACACAGAAGATTTTCCAGCTTTTCTTCTTCAGTGACTTTAATGGATTTTATATTTTTGTTTTATGACACTTTTAATAAATCATCATTAAACACATCTTCAGAATCTTCACATACTGATACATTTTCATTTCCCAGATTATCAGTAAATGATTTCTGTTCTCACACTTACTGTTTATCATCATTATTTGACTCTTTCTCTTTATCTGTCATAGATTTTGCTCATATCTGTCTTCTGATAAGTTGAAATCTAATTTTTAATTATATTTTATACTTAGCTTCTATTTATGTGTTTGCTGAACCGTGAGAGTTGATTGGATTTGTTTCCTAAACACAGCAGTTTGGTTGAGGACAGATAGTTTAATTTAATGGATCGTCTCATTTAACACAGCATCTGGACTCAGGAAATAGAGCATAATTAAAGGAAGATGAATTCAAAGCATTAATTGAGAATGTGGAGACAAACACAGCCGTAGCAGAACAACAGTTTTAAGATCAGAGAGCAGCACAGCAAACAAATTACAAATCTGCCGTTTGACCTTTAGATTGTGGATCCTTTAACAAACTGAATAAGGTCAAAAGAGTCTGCAATGTTAGAATCACTACGAAAAACAAGACTAAATACTGAAGTTCATCTATTAGAAAACTAGAAAAACAGTTTCCTAAATTTAAACTAAAAACTAAGCTCACCAAAAAGAAGCAATATTTTATGTTCATTTAAAACTAAACTATACAAATCACTATTAAGATTAGATATACAAATATCATTAAAACACTTTTAAAAATGGATTTTAAGATGTGATTTAAATGAAGAATCTGCTGATCTAAGATCCTCAGGTAAAGAGATAATGTTCCATAATAATTAGAGTGGTTCTTTTAGCCATAATTAATACGCATTTTATGTTGGTGCGATTAACCAGAAAAACAAAAGGAAGCTGTAGAGCTGCAGAGATTTTCACAGATGAATCCGTGCAGCACCATTCAGTGAAGACTATTTTGAGCCATTACAAGCTGAGTGTGAATTGAAAACTGGACTTAAAGTGTTTTTCTGAGAAAAGTGTCGCCCTCAATATATAAAAGCTGTTACTGAACAATAAACCTGCTGTTAGAGGAAATCATCTCTACTCTGATTGACCTGCCGCATAAAGAAAGAGAACAACTGGCTCACACTTTTCTTTGTGATCTAACAATTGCCCGAGTCGGGTTTTTCCAAGAAATGAAAAGAACAGTAGAGCTGCTTCCTTTGCTGTGAGCAGGAGGAAGATTTATGAAACATCCAAGAATACCAGCAAAATCACTGCTGTGATGAAAAGTTTGTCTTAAGGTGAACGATATAAAGACTTTAAGCTGTTTTATTATGCTTCCATCTCACTTCTTATTTCAGGGTGTAAACCTTCACTTTTTACTTCACTTCATTCCTGTTGTGTCTATAGATTTTCTCCTCCAATGCAAACCCTAAGAGTTGAGAAAATAGCCTTTGAAAATGACTTTTTTCTCAAACTCTCAGTCAGAAATCTTCACTTCAACACCTTTTACAGACACAAAACTTTTATATAAATTATTCTGATGGTTTTTAAAGAGAGGTTTGTTCATACATCATTTATAACCTGATTCAGAGAACCTTGTATTCCTAAAAGATTTATTAAGGTTTATTATTGAGAGTATTTTCTGATAAAAAAATACTTATTATATCCTCCCGTCTGTTCTAGAAACATCTGCACATTTTTATATAGATAAAGCCTCATTTGCATATGTAAGCATTCAATTTCAGAAAAAGATTTCAATACAAAAAAATAAATGTACAAACTGTTCAGGTTCTTCAGACAGATGTTCTATAGATGACAGATGTTACAGAACATCTCATTATTTGCTTGTTTTGTGTGTTTAATTGTGAAATGTGAAGATAAGGTTTTGTTCCTGATCAGTGGCGACTCTTTTTTTCATTTTCTGGGTTTTCAGTCAACGTTCCAAGTCAGAGTCTGACTTTTTGCCAGAGTTAGAAGCAGCCAGCAGTAAAACAGAGTGACTGTTATAACCACAAAGCCATTTGTCTCTGAGACACAAAGGAAACACATAACTGCTTAAATATGGGAGAAATATGAAATAAAGAAATCAATTCCCTGGAGCTGCCATTTTATTTCCACTTATTTCTCTATGCAGCTTAAAGCTGCAGTAAATTATTTTGCTCTCCCTCTGCTGGCAGGAAACAGGCATTAAACAAATATGGAAGAAATAAATAGTTCAGATCTCTACACAAACTTTGTTTCACCAGCAGAAATATGTCAGCATACAATTTATATAGAAATGTTTAAGTCTCTAATCACATTTTCCTTCATTAATTTGTTTATTTTCTTCATATTATATGTCTCAATTGTATTAAAGGTGGGGTGGGTGATTCTTTTTTGCAGCATTTTTTAAAATATTGCCTGAAAACCTTTTCACATTCCCACTGCACACACTAAAATAGAATGTTTGCAAAAAACTCGAAACATTTTGGTCCGGTCTAGAGGGTGTATTCAGAGGAAAACTGACCAATCAATGTACTGATCATCTTTACATTCATTGGCTGTCTAATACGTCCATCAAATACCTATGCACACACCCCCACCCCTCCCTTCCCAACGGCCATGTCTGCCATCATAGGTTCCATGTCTGTGACTGTAACCTATGATGGCTGGCTAGGGACACGATACAGCAGGCTACGTACATCGTGTCATTGCTGCAATAACAAAGTAATTGACACACGTATCCAATCAACTAGTGGAAATCTAACAGATACTCTAGTTTGAATTTTATGTCAATATTCTTGAAATTACAATAATGAAAGACTGTTTACGTTCATTACGATGTTCACAAATCTTACCGGTGAAGACGACATTGCTTGAAGTTAGCATAGCGGTCACTGTCTGTCATGCTATTGGCGTGAATGCTCGTGAACTCCCCCCCCCGAGAGTGTGTGCGTTCATGTATCCATGAATCGTGAAGGCGTGGTTTCGAGGAGTGAGCTGAAGAGGAGGAGGCCGAGCCTTTGGGAGGAGGGAGGGAGTGTATATTTTCTAAATCTCACTTGTGTTGAATAGCTGTAACCGTTTTTTCCAAGATCTCCCACTCCACCTTTAACTATGTTTAATTTATGAAAATGTTTGTATTTATTGAACTGAAATGAAATGTCAATAATACGGGTGCAACTCAAATAATTTGAATTAAAACATTCAACAGGTTTAACTCAACACGAAATAAAAGCTTTAAATATTTTTTTACTTTATGTGTAATGAATCTATATATGACTTTCACTGTCTGAAATGATTAATAAAAAATATTAAATATCATTGGGTTTTGGCTCTGGATCTTTATACATGTTTGTTCTGGGCAGATTATGAATTATAATTAGTGCTGTCAGTCGATTAAAAAAATTAATAGAATTAATTACGCTGCTAAAGGTCTCCTGATAAAGAATTTGAATTCTAGGATATTACAAAATTGTAGTGCATGACTAATCAATTGAATACAGTAAGAAGAGAAGATCTGAAATCCAATTTTTTTATTGGTGAACTGTGCTTCATGAATTAAATCCAAAAGTAAAGGTCCAGCACATTAAACCAGTTAGACCAGGTGCATTATTCAGAAATGTAAAACAAATACAGTAATACAGTTATATAAATAAAATAAAGCTGTCTTCAAAAATGTAAAACAAATACAGCGATTCAGTTAAATAAATAAAATTCTGAAATAAAATATGACTGTCTCAAATAGGCACTTAAGCTCAATATAGTAATAACGTGACCACGTGTCCATCAGCCAACCAGAAACACATTTGTTCAGCTCTGCTCGCCTCGCGTTGCATAGCAACCAGAGACGCGCTCAGACTTGTCGCTCCGTGCCAAACGGCACAGACACCGAAACAGCAGATTACACTGAAACGAGCACACTGGATAATGTAACTAATGTGACTTTAGTTCATCGTTTTCTTTATTTAACATGGGATTTTGACAGGAAGCTTCTTCTCCTTTTTTAACGGAACGCCGTTCCGGTCGTGAATCTTTTAACGGAATGTAGTTCCAGACAGTTCCAGTTCACTTTCACCCCTGGACTCGCCACCGTTGATACTCATAATTAATTGCGTAAAATTTTTTAACACGTTAAATTGCGGCGTAACTAATTAATCGAATTAACGTGTGAAAATGACAGCACTAATTATATAATATAAAGCAGCTGGACCAGACGGGATCAGCTCCAGGCTCCTGAACTGTGTGGGATTATGGAGCATGTCTTCAACATGAACCTCAAGCTGAGGGTGGTACCACAGCTATGGTGGACTCCTGTGTGGTACCAGTGACAAGACAATGCACGCCAAAGACCTCAGTAGCTTCAGGCCGGTGTCTCTAACATCACACCTGATGAAGACACTGGAGAGACTGGTCCTGGAGGTGATCTGGTGATCTGGTGATCTTCCTACTGCACCAATCTCTAGCTCACCTGGAGAAGCCCGGCAGCACTGTGAGGATTCTTTTCTTCAACTTCTCCAGCGCTTTTAACACCATCCAGCCGATACTTCTGAAGGACAAGCTGGAGCGGCCTGTGGACACAAACAGGCCCCAGTTTGTGAGAGCCCATGACTATGTGTCTGACCCCCTGACCTGCAGTGTGGGAGTCCCCCTGGAGAGCAGCTTCAGTGACTGACTGATCAATCCTCGCTGTGTGAAGCAGAGATTCCACAGGCCTTTCCTTCCTGCTGCTTGAGACTTTACAATGAACACTGCTGACCACTGTTACTGCTTCTGTAACATAATTTATCATGTGCAATAATCTACTACTGTGCAAAACATGTGCAACATCTAACCTACTCAATGTAGCGTATCTATCTTGTATATATGATGCATCTATCCTATATTATATTATATTGTATTTATATGAATACATATATTCTGTGTGCTTTCTTTTCTTGCATGTCACTCATTCTGTCTCTACTGCTGTTGCTAATGCAGTTTCCCCACTGTGGGACAAATAAAGGATTATCTTGTCTTATCTTAATGTTAGGAAACACTTTTCCTGTCAACATCCTCTCTGTTAATGTCATATTATTATATTATGACCAGAGGAGTCACTCAATAAATGTTGTAATTGCCGCAACTGCTCACCTGATGTGTTAAAACGATCTGTTGGACATTTCTCATTGGTAGTGATTGTAGTTCAATAGCCTGCAGTAACGATTGTGTGTGTGGAGCCGAGATAACCGCGGCTTTAATTAAATGTGTTTTTCTCTGCGGTTGCTGTGAACATGGTAAAAGAAAAATAAACTATAGCTAAGTTTTAATATAAAAAAATAAACCAATTTTGTGAAATCTATGCAGACACCATCCCTGATGGACTTTCAGCAGCATATGTTGGCTTCTTGGGAATGATTGTTGGTGGAGGATAACGTGAAACGTTATTTCTAAGGCCATTGAAAACCTATTGAAAGCAACAGTTTTCTGTGGCAGACATGCATGAATACAAGCAAAGCTTTAATAACTCTTAGAGTTGCCTGTAAACATGAAGTGAGATGTGTCTTCACTTCACTGAGGATCCAAGATTTACATGTTGCTGCCTTGGATCTGCAGTTTATAATAAGGGGATAGTTATTCATAGAATATATAGAAAACATTCCCTATAATTTAATTACTTTTATTTTATTTATTCACTGATTTCATTCATTTTCATGATTATGCATTTATTTTAATTGTCAGGATTATTTTAAATATTATTATCATTATGCATTTATTTTCATATAGCAATATGTGGATGTTAGGTGGGTGCGATTTGATTAACAGAATAATGAAAAAGGATTCAAGACATATTTATACGTTTCCTGTACTGTTTTATCTTCTTTGAATCAAAATATGTTTGAAAAAAATAGAGGATATTTAAATTATTATTTTATTTTTATTTCATTTTCTTCAATGCTTCACTTTATTGTTTCATATATTCTATTAATGTTATTATGATTACGTATTAGTTTCATTGTCACTGTTGTGATAACTTTTATTGTTATTATCATTCTTATTATTTATTTCTTTTCATATAGCAGTCTGTGGGTGGTATTTACAAAATAATGAAAAAGGATAAAAGACGTATGTCTATGTTTTCTGAACTGTTCTATCTTTCTTCAATATAAATATTTGTGAAAAAAAATCATAGAGGGAATATATGTGAACTGATTTTCTGTCTGCTTTTATTTATCAAGCATTATCATCTATACTGAGAAAGCGTTCGTTCATGGTAACAAAAGAGAGATGTGAGGTGGAAAAACATCCCAGAGAGCAGATTTAAAGGTTGACACCTCGTTGGCTGATAGGAATCATGTCCCTGGTTGTTTAAGAGTTAATCAGATGATAGCATCAGGTGACGTGAATGAACCAGGACGTGTTTTCCTGCCTCGACTCACGCTCAGCTTCATTTGACAGGTGTCAGATGAGGTTGTGACAAACAGCACAAAGACGTAATCAAGGTTCTTCAGGAAAATCAAAGTCTTTATCTCAGCTGAAAACTCAGCGGCGTAAACCTTTTGAGGAAGAAGCTGTTTGGATTTTACATGTAGTTTCATATTTCACAAAACTATCAACTTAATGCAAGGAAATCATTATTATTTGTAGTATTTCAAGTCTTTATTTCCTGTAATTTTGAGGATTATGGCTTTTTTTTTTATTTAAGTCAATTTAGTCTTGTTGTTAAAATGAAATTGTTTCACTGTTGACTTGTTTTCTTTTTTATCTCATATTTAGAACTTTCTTCTCATAATTCTGATTTTTTATCTATTTTTTTTTTGTGAAAAACTTGGCATAAGTAAAATCATCTGACATTGGAATAAGAAAATTCAAGATAATTCTTCTCAATATTGGACTAATTGTACTAAATACAAATTATTTTCCACGATCAGATTACATTGTTTATAGTGTAGTTTCTAGTTTTCTTCTCAATTTCCCATCTGTTCACCACACTGCAAAAAATTAAATCTCTTGTATTTAGTACAATTAGTTCAATATTAAATATAAGTATCTTGAAATATCTTATTCCATATTCCATTATTTAAAATAATAAATATCTTCCAATAGAATAAACTAATTCAACTCAATATTGTACTAATTGTGCTAAATACCAGAGATTTTCCTCTGCTAAGAGGTATTTTTTGCAGTGAACGTCCTGTGACTTACACCTGTTGCTGGTTTCTAATCAGTTCTGATCTGCTGCTTCACAGCTGCGTTTAATTTCCAGTTTGTGCGTCATCTTAACGTTTATTCACAGTTTTCTGATCACCGACCAGTTCTTTGTTGCCTGATCACGTAGCCTGATATTTATGTGCTCCTGTTTAATTCCATCTGTCCAGTCTGTAAATGGCTTTAATTTCTATTCCCACTTCCAGGCTTTGTGAAGCTTCCTGCAGTGATGCAGCATGTTGACCATTCGCCTTTAGTCCCATCATTAAACATTTGGCTGCTTTCTCTCTGCTGAAATACGACGCTTCATGTGCAGCCTCACAGTGACACTGATGTTCTGCTGCCAGCTGTTCTCTGTATTTTTAGCCTCTTGTA
Source organism: Lepturacanthus savala (assembly GCA_030544235.1). NCBI lineage: Eukaryota > Metazoa > Chordata > Actinopteri > Scombriformes > Trichiuridae > Lepturacanthus > Lepturacanthus savala. The sequence goes on from CM060471.1 coordinate 10,304,059, forward strand.
TATTTTTGATCTGTGCATTTCTTCGACTGTTTAGTCTCTGCAGTTGGAAAAACAGAAGTTCTGCATTCATCTGTGTAAATAAACTATACAAATTACACTTTATTATCTTAATAGAAGAACATTGTTCTTACAATTAAAAATCAAGATATAAAATTTTGTATTTAGTTCAATTAGTTTGAACTAAATACAAGTTTCTTTTTTACACAATCTTTTTTGATAAAAATCAAGAAAATATTTAAAGGATAAATGTAAAAACCTGATAGTTTTAATTATTTCATGTTTTTCAAAAGGTTTTAAGATAAAAATCAAGAAGAAAAAACTTGAAATAAGCTAAATTAAATAAGGTAAATCTGCCAATGGAATAAGATATTTCAGGATAATTATACTCAATATTAGACTAAGTACAAGATATTTGACTTGTTAAGATTTAACTTTTGCAATGTGGTGGACAGGTGAGGGATAGTTATAGAAACTAGAATACTGCAAAAAATGAAATTTAATCAGGGGAAAATATCTTTAATGTTTAGTATTAATAATGATTAATATTACAATTAGTATAATATTAGGTAGATATATCATAAATTATCCATTGGCAGCTAAAAAGTCAGAATTATGAGATAAAAATCCAAAATATGATATATATATATATGATATATAAAGGCAACATTAAGAAAGAGCCGGACAATTTAATCTTGCTTTAAGAAAACAAGACTGAATTGACCAAAATCAATTAGAAAATTCAAGACAATTCTCCTAAATTTTGAATGAATTGTACCGAAAACAAAATATCTTTACTTGTTAAGACTTAATTTTGTGTGATGTTGTGTGTGGTGGACAGTTGAGAGACAGTTAGAAAGAAATAGAAAAATTAGAAACTACAACAATGGAAAAAGAAGAAAATTTTATATGTAGGACAATTATGGATTAAATCTGCAAACTCACTGCTGCAGGTACAGCTGGGAGGACAGGAGAGGAGAGGAAGGGCTAATAGAGGGAGGGAGGATAGTAGAACTAGGAGGGCCTGATAAAGAGAAATATCACATTTCTACAAGTTTCTGCTCATGAAACAAGCGGTTTGATATAATAATCACTGGCCTTTCAATGATGAAAATGTACTTTTTTATTTACAACAATGAGCCTAGTTATGGAGTGAAACTTTTATCTTTCGCTGCTCTGTGTCTGTGGAAAAGGTCAAATTAATTCAATTTATACGTGTAGTGAACAGATTCTTCTGTGTTAAACACTCAGTTCTGGCTGTGTAAAGGTCTTTCTATGCAACAATTTGGCCTCAAAGACAACTGAGTCTTTGAAAAATGATCTGACCTCCATCACGTTGCATTGTTGCAGTTGAGCAGGAGCAGCAGCTTCTATCACAGGATCAGTTCAACAGTGATGAATTATCAATCAGTTCATTCACTGGAGGCTTGTATGATAAGAAAAGAATAAATCTGGCTTTAGTCTGACAATCATTCTCCACCTGAACCCAAACTCTATTATGTGTCACCTTCTTTCTCTTTATCACAGTCCCAGCATAACATTCATCTATCGCTATAGCAACTAGAATCTAATGGAACTAAAATTTGAAGCTTAATCAACAGTTGTGAGGATCTTTTACCCCTGAGAGTCTTTATTATTGTGTATGAGCCACTTCTGAGGTGACAGACACATAAATGTTGATAAAATATGTTTGACGCATTGAAATAAAGACACCTGATAAATTTTCTTCACATCATTTTACACAACAATGCATGCATTCAAAACTAAGTTGATTAGATTATATTGGTGATATGAATCAGTTTCTTTAATAAAAGTTTTGATCTGAAAGTTTTCATGCTGCAGAAGAAAATGTGAAAAAACTGCTCACACTTTAGGTTTTTCTATTATTCTCAATCTACTCAGTGTGTGATTCAGCCTTTTCAATTCAGTCCATAACTGCCTCCTTCAGAAGTCTCAGTTTTCAAATTACACAAGTTCTCGATTATCTTTTGGGATTTAGAAACAAACCCAAAAAACCTCAGCTGGTGTCTTTCTGTTCGGCTGGGAATCGGCGTGTGAAGTGACTCAGCTGCACTTGAAAAGACCAGAGGATGTGTTTGATAGCTTTTAGGCTTTCAAGTGTGATTGTGTAGGGATCAGCGTGATGGAGGAGACAGATTCCCTGGCCTTCGTCTTCATCTTCATCTTCACCTTCATCTTCATCTTCACCTTCATCTTCACTTTCATCTTTATCTTTATCTTCACTGAATCACTGCAGTTACAGTCAGGATATTGACTTTAATCTGAGGCTTCAGGGACACACTTCACATTAACCTCATGTTGCAGGGACGTCCAATACACTTACACCAAGAAATGTCCAAGACACATCAAAGACATGTCCAACACACATTTGAAAAATGGCCACCACACAGCCGAGACATGTAAAAAACATGTCTGAGACACGTCAAAGACACGCCCAACACACATCCGAGACAGGTCTGAGACATGTCCAAGATAAACACATCTGAGATGCAACAAGATACGTCCAACACCATCCACAGTCAGGCTTGAGTCACTGTCAAAACTTTTTTTGTCCTTTTTTGGTCCTAATTATTACATCCGGGTGACGTCTTTTATTCAGCGTTTACCAAACGTCTAACGTTGACATCCGAGGGCGATAGTCCAAATGTGGTTGCTTGTGGATGTCTTTTCAACATAAATTTTAGCAAAGATCGGGCCAGCTGGGATTTGAACAGGAGACTCGGGGAACATTGGCTCATGTGGCTGCACCATAACCACTATTTATTGCGTTTAGTTATAATCCAGAGCCTTTGATAGAGAGCTGCGTTCAGCTGTCCACATTTCTGCTACTTCTGTCTTGTTCCCTCTCTTTGATCAACAGGGAAGTTTTATTTTTAGTTTATATTTTATTTGATTTTTTTTGTAACAGACTAAATTTTATTTTAAAAAGACATCCACAAATGAACACTGGACTATAAACAGCCCTCACATAGACGTCAGCGTTAGACTTCTGGTAAACGTTGGAAAATGTCGCCTGGCATTAAAACAACTGGACTGAAATTGGACGTCCAACTTGGGACCAACGGAGTGAAAATAGACTTGATCTGCACCTTTATGTGTTTAGTGAGCTGGGACAAAAACTGGAAAAATATTAAGACTTCTGGAAATATTCTGAATTACCAAAGACATACTGGAATCTCATTAATTTGTGGGTTGAAGAGAAACCAGCATCTCAACCTTTTCTGCTCACTACTACTATTTCTACTCAAATAAAAGTGAAACAGCCGTGAGGATAAAGTCACTTCCTGCTCTCCGGTCACTATTTTAAACAGCACTGATGAACCAGCTGTTAGTACAGAGCTGTGCTGAAGTGTCTTTTTATAACAATGGTGGTTATGATGCTGCATTACCACATTACTGCTGCTCTCATGAAAAAGATGCTGAAATATTAGCATCTGTATGATTTTAAATTAATTTAAAGTTCCCCTCTGTTAAAAATGTGCTTTTCTCCTTGTTCCTACAGTTAAATGTTTGAGATCTGCTGAGCAGAATGTATCATGTGCAGAGATTGTTTCCACATTCATCTTCTGGAAGTGGAAATGCCTCTGTGCTCACTGAAAACATAAATCTAGGAGGCAGGATTTGTGACATCACAAATAGTTTGGAGTTGATCCTCCACCAATATTCAACTAACACAAGCGTGACACAACTTGAAACACAAAAAACTGATTCTTGAATTGATTTAAGTAGTAGATTCGATTTGGACTTTTATTAGATAATTGAACTTCAGTCAGTCAGTCATTTTCTATACCTGCTTATTCCTCATTAGGGTCTTGGGTCTGTATCATATCACATATCAGACAAATTATTAATCAAAGAAAAATCTGAAATATCTGGAGGGATCTTGATTAACTCAGATTACATCATGTTGTGTAGCAAAAACCTAGAATGTAAATTAATATGATTGGTACAGTTATTAAAATGTATTTATTCAAGCTTGATTGTACAGCAGGAACATTCTCATACAGTCTATTCATTCATTCATTAGGATTATTCCTCATTAGGGTCACAGGGGTCTGCTGGAGCCAATCCCAACACATTATAGGTGAGAGGCAGGATACACCCCAGACACACACCATTCACTCACACACTGACACCTATGGGCAATTTAGTGTCTCCAATTAACCTGAGTTTTCTTTTTGAGAGGCATCCATGATATTTTATCTTTGTCATGTAGCAGCAAATTTCATCAAGGAGAATTTATACTTAAACAATAATCTCCTTTAGTTTTAAACCAGTCTCAGCAGCAACCAACCACTTATAACTGTGGTGGGAACAACGACATGGATGATGATAAGAAGATAAGAGGAACACATAAAGAGGGCAAATAAACAGAATTATTGGGATGAGAACAACAACCTGTAAAAAAGATTGTAAAAAAGTGACAATAAAAACAGACAATAAAAAGTGACGGCTGAAGAAGAGAAATGTCTGACAATAATCTAAGTGTTTTATTTACGTGTTTCATTGCTGAGAGCTTCAAGTGTTCAAGAACAACTAGAAATGTTTAACTCTGCCTCAGAGAACAACTGCTTTGAAGGAACTAAACTACAAGAGGGCTGCAACTAATGACTCATGATAGTTGATTAATCTATCGATTATTGAAACAATTAGTCTATTAGTTTAGTAGTTTGGTTGATAGAATGATGTAAAATGTTTTCCACAAAGCTAAAGATTCAACCTAAAATATCCTTTTTTGTCCAGACCAATAGTCCACAACCCAAAGATTCTCAATTTACTATTAAAAACAGCAGAAAATAATCTGAATTGAAAAGCTGGAACCAGAGAATATGGACATTTTCTTCTTAAAAATGATTGATTGATTAAACAATTATCAAAATAGTTGATGATTAATGTAATAGTTGGCAACTAATCAATCAAATCAAATCAATCAAAGAAATATTGATCACTGTTTCCCAAAGCTAAAGATGCAACCTAAAATGTATTTTCTTTGTAATTTATGGCTATTTTAATAGCTAATTAATCTATTGGTTACTGAAACAATTAATTGTTTAGTTTATAAAACAATGTAAAATGTCAATCACTGTTTTGCAAACCTGCAACTAACAACTACTTTGATAGTTGATTGATTTGACCATTATTGAAACAATTAATCAATTAGTTATTTAGTTCATAAAATGGTATAAAACGTTGATCACACACATTTTGATTACCTAAAGCTTAAGATTTAACCTAAAATGTCTTTTTTTGTCCACAACCATTATAAAAATAGTAATAATAATCATGTAATTATCAAAAAAGTTTCCTCAACCTTTAGACTCATTGTGTTTCCTGTTACTTTGATAATCAATTGTTTGTGATTAATCTAATTGTTTTTTTGTCTTCTGCTTTTTTTCCCTCTTCTGCTTCATCAAGGGATTAAAAGTCCTTTTATTTGTTATGTATAAAGACAGGAGATATATTTGTTTGTTTGTTTCAGCCTCAGTTCACCTTGAATTAAATGGCGTCTTTGTTCCAGTAAATTATTTATATTTAATTATAACTCATCATTCAGAACCACTTTTATATTTATATGTTCTACCTGAGGGCGGAACACAAACCTATTTGTCTTCCAGCTGCTCTAAGTATTGTTTAGTTTCTTCTTTTTGCTTTTGTCTCTCGTTTTTTCTTTGTGTCAGGTTAGAAAATTAAAAGAATGTGTTCTAATGCACAGAAGGGGACTTGACTTTGATCATTTCTCTGACATCCCAGTCACATTAAAAACATTCAAAACATTTGTACAGTTTATTCCAAGAAAGTAAACCCTGGGCAATTCTACAAAAACTCTCCTTAGATTATATCTTGTTCCTCTATATTACAACATAGTGGATACAACATGATTTTTCTTTATAATTTGTAATTTTCAGAAATTTCCTAAAATAAAGTCGTCCGACTGAGTCAATCATTCAGATTCTCATCAACAACCATGAGAGAAAGGCCAAAGGGAGGGGCAGGAGGCGTAGGGGGGCAGCATAACTTAAAAAAACAGCGCTGCATCGACCAGCTAACCTGGTAAAATCTCATGCTGCTTTGTCATTCGCGCTTCGCTGATGTTTATTGTTGTGGAGAAAACAATAGTTTCCCCATGTAGCATGCCGATTGCAAATGAGAAAATTACGTTTGAATTGCACTTTTGCAAGATATTGAATTAAACTTCTGTTGTCAATAGCATCATCGCAAGGCCACAAGCACAAGGGAGGACGGTAGTTAGGATAATAGAAAGATAGTCTATCTCACTTGTGATATGGTCTGGTGGTAACCGGGCAACCGACCAGCACCTGCATAGCAACTCGAGACGAGACGACCAAGGTTTCTAAAGATGCCGCAGCAGTAGAGCGACAGCCCTAACGAGTCTGAAAAGGTGAGCTTGAGATGTACACAGTAAAACAAATGATCACTATCAACTTCTCTAAAATCCAACGTCCAGTTAGAGACGTTTAGTGAGCCCTTGTTTAGTTTAGGTAGCCTAGCAAAAAAAATCCAACAGTTTACATGGCGGCTGTTTTGTGTTAGCCTACATGCACATCTGCTGATACATAGCCTAAAGATTTTGTTTTAGCCAGCAAGATGAATGATGGAAATAATGCATCATGTGAATTATTTCCCTCAATATGATAAATAGCCATCTAATCATAACTAGATGGTCATGTATGTTGTGACAATTCGAAATGTCCACGGAAAAGAGATGTATTCAGGAGAGAGAGAGACAACTAAAGGAGGCATGTTTTTGTTGTTGTTGCTGTTTGTGTTGTTTTTGGGTTGCCCTTTCTTCAGATCACATCAACTGCCCTTTAAGATTCCTGTACATGTTCCTGCTGAGTTTTCTGATGAACATTAAAACCAGTTTGTATAGAGGTTGAGTGGCTGCAAGCAGCCTCTGACTGCTGCTAAGAGGCTGCACGCAGCCCTGGCTTTTAATGCTACGTTTGATTGCACTCGTAACTCGGAAAGACCTGACTTCCGAAGTAAATGCGTTCCATTGTGCAAACTCGGAAAACATGGCCAGCCACAGTAAGGTGGTGTTTTGTTTGGATGTCTTTGGAGCATCAAGGAGTACTGCAATGGAAGTTTATTAGCTGCTTGAGGGAGAGAGAGAAAGAGAAACACCATCTGCTGCAAGTATAATAACTTACGCTCTTTATCGCAGCAGCGAGGGGAATCCTGCTGTTCTATTGCACTTTTCCATTTTAGAGGTCGGATTTTCAAGTTTGAGTGCAATAGAAGACTATACAAAGTATTTTTGGTTTATTTTTTGACATTCTGCAATTAGACGTGAATATGAATATTTCCATTCATTCCAATAGACATGGCAGCTATATATATATATATATATATATATATATATATATATATATATATATATATATATATATATATATGAGCTTATATAAATTATAAAACTATTACATTTGACTTCGATGCTAATTCATTAGCTTGCTAAGTTAATGACCCAGACATTGAAAAATGCTAATCACTTGAATAAAATAATAGAAATACACTCACACACAGAGCACAGCCCAGAGTCCTTCTTCATTCAGTTGGTACAATCACAGCAGCAACATATTTGTTTGAACTGGAGGTGAAGTTCACTGACTCATAAGCTGAGGAGCTGTTAGCATCGAGCTCATCAGAGACCTGCCAGCTAGCTGTCACTCAAACAAGACATGGCATTAATTAAAACATGTTAATATCATCTTGTGTCATTGAGGTTAGATCAAGCGCCACATGACTTGCATGGTTAATTTATTTATTATTAGTAATTTTATTTATTTTTGGTATAATATACCAAAAACCCCTGCGCTAACCGCTGCACCATACGGTGGCGCAGGGGTATTTTATTTTCTTGGCCTCAGAAAGATTTGCTGCGGTTTTGGCGTCAGCTAACAGGATAATTTTAAATAAATAAATAAACCTCAAGTTATAGTTTAACAATCCTAAACTTGTATTGCTCCACTGGACTTATAGTGAATTTAGGTAATGTGAAACACTTTAGCTCTAGTGTTGTCTAGTGTCTAGTGTTTCATGTTCTAACAAAAACTAGTCAGGATTTTGTACTATAGTTATATCTTAGTGATTTCAGAAAAGGCCAATATCCTGATATTCGATAGATATTGGAATAGTTCCAGAAGTCAAAATTGCAAATAGTGTCCCAGATAACCCAAAATTCACCAAACACAACTATAATTCTGTATAAAGGATCATCTGCTTCCTGCAGAAAATGTACAGTTTCCTCCTCATATTCTGCACAGTCATAATTTTTTATTGACTCCTGTGAACTTGAACTTTACATTCACACCTATGTGGAAATGACGTATGTGTGGACCTGTTGTTATAACAGTGTTTAACCTTGTTTTTAGGAACTTTTACTGTCTCATAAAAAGCAGGAAGATGTGGATGTGCCGGCTGCAGATTACACGTTCTAAACCTTTAATCCTGACTGAGGCAGAGCTCTGTTCTGTGTGTTCTGTTTAATTTGCTCCATAAAACCTGCAGCTGTCGGTTCGATTCCAACGCGACTCGCTGCACTTTTAAGGGAATCTGCTGCAGCGACGTGGTGTTTACTCGCCTGTTTTTTACAGAGTCAAATATATCTGCTTGAGCCTAATGGTTTATAAGAGACTGTCAGGTTGGATTACACAGAAAACAAAGATCCTGGCACCGATTCTCGGTGACTGTATGAGAAAGGATTGAAAAGGTACCAGCTTCAGTTTTTTGAGTATAAAGACCTTGTATGGGCTTTTGTGTGAGTGAAATTACACACATACACACACACACATGCATGCATGTGCACGCGCACACACACACACATCTTGATGTATTTACTAGGGCTGGGCAACGATTCAAATTTTTAATCCAGATTAATCACATGATTTCCCTGATTAATGATGATGAATCACATTGTACACGAAAAATCCAATAATAAATTTGAAAGTAGTGTTAAGTGAAAAAAAAATAATAATAAAAAATTGAAAAAAAAATTAAACAGACATAAATGTTATCCTGTTTGTTCTTTATGAGAAAAAAATCCTGAGCCACAATCATAACATTAAAACAGGTATCCACAGCAGCAACCTAACAGGGAGCAGCATTTCTAGTCTATGTTCAGCACCAAATGTCCCTATTAGAAAGTGTGAAGCACAAAAAAGTTCACTATTGCTTAGTGCTGTCATTTTAACACGTTAATTTGATTAATTAATTACGCTGCAATTTAATGCGTTAAAAGATTTAACGCGATTAATTATGAGTATCAACGGTGGCAAGCTCAGGGGTGAAAGTGAACCGGAACTGTCTGGAACTACATTCCGTTAAAAGATTCACGACCGGAACGGTGTTCCGTTAAAAAAGGAGAAGAAGCTCCCTGTCAAAATCCCATGTTAAATAAAGAAAACAATGAACTAAAGTCACATTAGTTACATTATCTGAGTGCTGGAACAATTCCAGTGTTGCTCGTTTCAGTGTAATCTACGCTGTTTCGGTGGTCACGTTATTGCTATATTGAGCTTAAGTGCCTATTTGAGACAGCCTTATTTTATTTCAGAATTTAATTTATTTAACTGAATTGCTGTATTTGTTTTACATTTTTGAAGACAGCTTTATTTTATTTATTTAACTGACATTAAAATGTGATTAATTTGATTAATTAATTACAAAATCCTGTAATTAATTGATTATTTTTTTTGACTGACAGCACTACTATTGATAATTCCTTTACAGAGGACTGGAATGTTGAATTTTACCCATGGATGTATTATAGACCTGGATAGGGTACCACCTCTCAGCAACATGCAGAATTTTCCCAGTGGCCACTCATGGTACTGCAACAAAAAATCCCAAAAAGCATTTTTCCCATGGACGGAAATAGTAAAAGAGAAGCCTGTTAAACTGTTCACAGGACACCCACAACTACAACTCTGTTAATTACTAATCTTTATATTCTTTTTATCTGTAAAAAACATTTCTAACAGCCAGAAAAGTACTGTAGCTCTGTGTTTTTTGGGGGGTTTTCATTGCCATGGGGCATGATGGGATGCCCCAGAGCATCATGGTCTCTACTGGTCTATTGGCCACATAACACGGAATTTAACTCGAAAAGTCACTGGGTGAACAACTTCCATTGAAATGAACAGTAGCCATTTTTCATTCCAGTATCCAGTTCTATAATACATCCATGACTTTACTCCTCCACCTTGTCTTGTCTCTTTCCTGGTTCTGCAGCAGCCAGCTCTCTTCTTCTTCTCCTTCTAGTGCTACTTCTTCTACTGCTTCTTCTTCTCATTTTTCTTCATCTTCTCCTCCTCTTCCTCCTCCTCCTGGTGCATTACCACCACCTACTGTTCTGGAGTGTGAGTCTGACCTCTACACTACAGCATCCAGCAAATTTTTACAAAATAAAAGCATCTGCACAACATACCTTAATCGACGATGAAATAAAGGTCAGGGTTAATAGTTTAATGAGTTTCTGTGATAATAATGTGTTAATTTACCCATCCCTAGTATTTACACATAAATAAAAACATGGAACAATTCCAGAGCTGCCTGCTTTTCTTCACCAACAGCAACGATGGATAGAAGCAACGGTCATCACAAAAACACAAGGAAAATGCTAGTTTGTGTGTGTGTTTTAAGGTTCTAAACTGTTAATGTTATTATATGTAATGCTATTAACTGTTATTAATGAGATGAGACTTTACTCCACTGGAAGACGTGATCACATCAGACCTGATTATAGTTGATTAATTGATAACTCTTTTAATTATAAATTAATCAAATAACGTAATTTGTAAGAAGAAAATGTCCCAATTCTCTGGTTCCAGCTTCTCATATCTGGTTAGTTTCTGGTTTCTTTTGTCTTCTACAGCATAATAGTAAACTGATGATCTTTGTTTCACCCAGTTATTAAACCCACAGAGAAACATGATGATTCATGACTGAATTGTCAGATTGAGACTATTTTAGGTACTTTTTCCATTTTCAGCATGAAAAGCAGACGTCAGAGCAGCCGAGTCCTGTTCAGGAATAAGAAAAGAAATGTGAATAGTGAAAATCTTGGAGCATAAATGTCACTAACACTGATACTGAGCTTCTTTATTAAACTCATGTTATTGTTCGCTGCTGCTAAATATGTATGAAACTCAAAATCTGTCAAAGAAAAAGGAGCAGGAATTCCTGACAGAAGAGGTTATGTGTCTCAGTGGAACTTTATATAATGAATAAAGATAAAATAAAATATGCAAGTAAGTGGGGTTAAATAATGCTGGATAGAACTGCAGCAATTAGTCTATTGATTATTAGTTGCCAACTATTTACATTAGACAATTATTTTGATCATTGATTAATGGATTCAAGTCACTTTTAAGTAGAAAATATCCAAATCCTCTGTTTCCAGCTTCTCAATTCTGATTATTTTATGGTTTCTTTAGTCTTCTATAATAGTAAATTGATGATGTGAAATGTGTTTAAATGAAGTTTTATTAAATTACTGTGGGAACAAAATCAGAGGATTAAGATCCATGCAACTAAAAACAAACATCATGTTCTTTTCCATCAGTTATTTCACTTCATTCCTGTTTAATTCGGACCCCTGCAGCTTCACAGTAATTCAGCATCAGTACATCTCGTCTCTGTTAGATGATCTACTGGATGTTTTTTGGCTTCCTTCGTTCCACAGAGAGAAGAAATGTTCCCCTGCATCACTTCATGTGGTTGATTGACCTCCTAATAAGAATGAGTCTATAAACATGATGGTTCATTCAGTCTCTTTTCACACAGAAAAAACTAAATATATCAATAAAAGATGAGTGAAAATGTTTGGTTCAGAGGTCCTGAAGAAAGTTTAATCTGCTCCAAAATGAGTTAGTGACTGAAGCAATGTTTTTTTTTTGAAAGGATTTTGATTTAAACATTTATGTAAAAATAATAAGAGACCCAAATCCTCTTTGTGTATCTGTGTTCAGCTGCAGTGAAGGATACTGACAAAAAAGAGGAAGGGCAATTTGACAGTACAATGACTTGATTCGACTAATTCAGACTTCTGAAGCTTCATATTTGCCTTCAACTCAAATTTCTTTCCATTTCATCAACTGTAAGAATTATGAAGATATTTTCTAATGTTCAGTGTGAAGAGGAGGAATAAATACAGCAAGAAAAAACTGTGTCAGACTAAAAACAGATAGTGAAATTGTCCTTTACATGTCTAGAACATGTAAACATCGGCTACGAAAGGGTCCACTCTGAATGACTGTATAAAATGTGATTAAAAGATGGAGCAGTTCCTATTTTTTCAAAGAAATGTGAAGTCAGTGAGAAACTCTCAGGGTTCAAGAAAAAAAAAATTACACTTTTGATTTGTAAAAGATTTATAATCTGATCCATCCTCTGAAATGACCTGTTTAACCTTAGAGTTGGAGATAAGCAGGAAACTCTCATCAAAACCAGCCTCAGTCTGCCAGTTACCATTAAAACTCCATCAGTCACATAATCATTCAGATCAGATTTAATAAATCAGATGTTAATCTCTTTTTTAGTCTGAGACATCTGTAACCTACAGGTCAATTAGCTTTTATCATTTAAATGTATTTGAAGAATTTAAATCCCCCCCCCCAAAAAAGAGCATCTTGTCAGTAAATTCTTATCTTATTTAACTCACTGTAATATCTAAGCACGTGGAAAAATAAACGAGGGGCTGGCAAAGTGCAGCAGATACTTGGAGAAGCCGAAGAGGAACAAGTTATTACTGTCAAATGAACAGGATTCTGGTTTTAGACGAGAGGAAAAGGGAAAATAAGCAGTGACACAGCAGTTTATCTTCTGCAGTTGCTACGTTTCTGCAGCCTGACAGAGAAAATGTGTGGTTTCATATGACGGCAGCGTTTGCCAGTTTCAGTTTAGTTGGTCGGTGAAATCATCAGCACATTCCTGAAACACACTTCACTAAATCTCCGAGCGATGACGTGTTTGACAGCATAATGAAAAACGACAGAAATTAAGAGAGAAGCTGTGTTTTTCAGCTGTAAATCTCCACTGAAACACATGAAATCTCCAGTAAAACACATGAAATCTCCATAAAAACACATGAAATCTCCATAAAAACACGTGAAATCTCTATAAGAACACGTGAAATCTCTACAATAACACATGAAATCTCCACACATCACAAAGAATCACTAGAACACATGCAATCTCCACACATCGCATGAAATCTCTGCTAAAACACATAAAATCTCCAAAAAAGTGTATTCACATTCATGAGCTTGATATTCCTGTTTCTCTTCTATAAAAGAGTAAACAATTAAGTAAGAGAAGCATCATCAGTTATAAACTCAGCAAATCCTCAGTCTGTTTCTGAATTAGTGAACAATTTTTTTTCTTATGCTTTCTTGCTCTTTTATTTGCTTCTATTTTTATTCTTTCTTTTGATTCTTGTAGATGGAAATCAGGGAAAAAAGACTCAACCAGACGACTTCTTAGTTCCTGGTGAGTAAAGGTTGTTTAGATGATGTATTTTGGATGTTTAAAACCTTTTTTAAAGGGTTTTTCCAGTGATTTTTTAATCTGCTGGATTTGTCTATGCAGCTTCTTACATTGTTTGATGCGTTTGACATCAAATGCAACACAGTCTATGACAAAGTCTAAAGAAGCCTGGATTCCTGAGGCTCCATGTTCTTGTCTGTTTTTTTATGTTAATAAATCTATTAAAAATATTCACTCTATTAATCATCTTTCAATTTACAAAACAGGAAAGATGACGTAAGAAAAAAAAGGGTTTCATTACTTATTACTCACTGAACATTATTTAGTTTTCTAATCGGCAGGTGAAGTTATCTCCTGCCTTTTCAAACCATTTACTAATCGAAACTGGAAATATATTAATATTTTATCCTGAAAGATTCTCACGGACTTCACATTTCTGTGAAGAAACAGGAACTGGTCCATTATTTTAATCACATTTTATAAAGTCATTCAGTGGACTGGATTGGACTCTTTAGCGGACGGTTCTGGCTGCATGTTTGACACCCTGTTCTAGACATGTAAAGGACATGTTCACAATTTTTTGAACATTTTTTTAAACAACAATCAGCAGCCTAAATGGACCCTGAGACAAGTTTTCTTGCTGTATTCACACTAAATGTTAAACAATCTCTCAATTATCTTACAATTGAAAGAATGGGACAAAATTTACAGTGGATTTACAAGAGCAAGATATTTTCACTTAGATATTTCAGTTTTTGAAGCTTCAGACATCTGGACTTAGCTGAATCAAGTCATTTTATTCTCAAATTCCTTCTTCTTTTGTCAATATCCTTCCCCTGGAGCTGAAGAGAGGAACACAAAGAGGATTTAAGCCTCTTATTATCTCTGATGACATAAGAAAAAAATGCAATTTCTCAGTTATTCCATATTGAGCCATTTCAATTCCAAACATTTACTCACTGAAAAATATTTTCTTTTTTAAGCAGCGGGTGAAGTTATCTCCGGCTTTAACTTACAAATCCAAACTGGAAATATTTTATCCCTTGAGCCCTGAAGGATTCAGACTGACTTCACATTTCCGTGAAGAAACAGAAACTGATCCATTGATTTTTGCATTTTTCACACTTTGTACAGTCACCCAGTAAATCAACACTCTTTAATATAGACATCTGACATCTCTATCATGTGTTAATTTTTCTCCAGCTGTTAGCAGATAGAATCAGACCTGTCAGGAAGGTTGTGGAGTGTTTTCACCTGCTGGTTTTAAGGGTTTCATGTTAAGTGGAGTCAGGAGACTGGAATCACTAATGTAAACCTGTGAGCCTGCAGCTCAGATCTCAGCCTGACTTCAGCCTAAAGAGCCGAATCCATGTTAGAGATTCATTTACCAGTGGCTCAGAGGCCTTCATGCTCCAAACTCATAAGTGGCCGTTTCGGATCACAACTTATTTCTCCTCACAGCAGCTGCTTGTGCATCACAGGGATCATTCTGCAGCCCAGAAACTGCCACACGGCTGAAATCGCAGCTACAGCAGCTTCTCTTCCTCATAAACACGCTTCACTGTGTCATTTTATTCTCATAAAGACATGTCTTTTCAAAAAGGCATTTTGATAACTCTGAAATTCTACTTTAATTCTCCTACTTCTAATTATTTATTTGATTAAATTGACTATAATCAAGAAACGAAACTTGAAATTAGAAAAAACTATCAATTTTTATACCAATGGAATCAGATAATTCAAGATAATTACACGTAATAACTGGATTAATATTATTGAAAATAACATTGAACTGAATCCAATATGTTTCCCCCTGATAAGATTTAATTTTTTGTTGCAGTGTAATGGTTTTATAAAATCTTATTTTTGCTCCATATTGACATGATTTCTTCAGTTATTCAAAGTCGAGAATAAAATTTCCTGTTCCACCACTTTTAAATATGTCTGTTAAATTCAGATTAAAACAGCTTGAGAAACTTTTTCTTTGTGAAACGCTGTAAGTTCGTTAAATGCTGCCCAGAAAAGGCTGCAGATAGTCAGCTATGCTTATAACTCCTACTTCTAATTACTTATTTGATTAAAGTGACTACAATCAAGAAATGAAACTTGAAATAAGAAAAGAAAATATCTACCAAATGATAATTCAAGATAACTCTACTCAATATTGTTATAATTGTACCAAAAACAAGATAATTTTATCTGATCAGATTCAATTTTTGCAGTTGAAAGTACAGATATTTGTGTGAATATAAGGAGTAGGAGTTATTTAAATTATTTGACTTTTTATCTTTGTTTATCTTCTCATATATTATATTTTATTTATATTATTATTTTATCTTATAATTCTTAAAAAAAAACTTGAAATAAGCAAAATTGGGGAAAAAAAATAATGCTACTCAATATTGGACTCATTGTACTAAAAACAGGAGCTTTTTCCCTGTTATCCCCTGTTAAGATGAATTTTTTACAGCGTAGATACAGGACAGCGCTTCAGTTAAAGTTCAGAATCTGAAAAACGTTTGTGCCGTGATTGATGAGGTGAATATTTCTGAATCTGCAGATTTCATGGGATTTTCGCACTCGACAGTGTATAAAGTTTCCTCTCCGGATTCTGTGGACTGAGGCGTCTCTTTACGTCTCTTTAGGGCGAGCTGCTTCAAGCCAGGACCCAATAACCCTGTCGACCCTGTCGGCCAAAAACACAGAAACTGGGCGGCTGAGGACTGGAAAAACAGCGTCTGGTCTGATGAGTCTGGTTTTGTGCTCCTGCTGCAGCAGATGCTAGGAGCAGAATCTGGCTCCAGCAGCTCGGAGCCATGAACTTAACCTGCTTTGTGTCAGCGGTGTAATGATAGGGAAGGAGTTCTTGGCTCAGTTCTGACCCTGAATATTCACCAATCATCGATCTGAGCAGCGTAGCTGACTATCTGCAGCCTTTTATGGGCAGGATTTAACAAACTTCCAGCGTTTCACAAAGAAAAGCTTTTCTCTGTCTGAATTAAACAGACATATTTAGAAGTGGTGGAACAGGAAATGTTTATTCTTGACTTTGAATAACTGAAGCAACAATGTGAATATGGAGCAGAAATAAGGATTTTTAGGTTTTATAAAACAACTACACTGCAAAAAATTAAATATCATCAGGGGAAATATCTTGTATTCAATTCATCATTTTTTTTCTTGATTATATTAATCCAATATTAAATAGAATTATCTTGAATCATCTGATTCTGCTGACAGATTTTTTTTTAGTGTTTTTAGTCAATTTAGTTTTGTTTTCTTAAAATAGGATTATATTGACTTTATCTTAATGTCTTTTTATCTCACAGTATGGTCTTTTTTTTATCTCATTATTCTTTTTTTTATTAAATTCACTGAAAAACTTGAAATAAGTACAATTATCTACAAAGGAAATGGTATAATTTAAGATCATTCTAAACAATATTTAACTAATTGTACTAAATACAAGATATTTTCCCTAATTAGATTTGATTGGCCCAGTCGCTGCCAGAGGAAATTTAGAAATTAGGTCCTAATTTATTTAATAAGCATATGCTGAGACTTGTTACAAGGATCTGAAAGGTCTTGATTAAATATACTAATAGGCTCACAGATATATCTTCACCATCACTGGCGTTTGATTTATCAAATATTTGAAGATCAGAGATGCTAGTGTTTGCTGCATTAAATAAAGAAATGGAGATTAGATCATGAACGCTGATATTCAGCCTGACATTCTGAGGTCTGGAGATAAGAAAAGTCATCGTAGTGTTTCCCTCGGGGCCGGTTCCTGCCGCCATCTTCACTGTTATTCAGCAACACAACAGGACATGTGTGAAAGTGATGTTACAGCATCTGAGGATCAGTGAGAAAAAAACAGGTTTTCTTTCCATGTTTTCAAAGGTGATAAATAAAACTGTATACCACTGTACCACCTGTTTACCAAAATAAAAGCCTCAGATTCTGCAACAGTGATGTCACTAGGTCTAATTTTACTTTCAGATTCCTTTCGCGCCTGTTTATTTGGATTCTGAGTTAGTGAATTGAAAGTAAAAACGTTTGTTTCACTCATTGTTCAGATGTGAGGGGCGGAGTCTCTGACCTGCTCGCTGATTGGTCAGTCTCCTTCAGGATTAAAAGGAGAAAAGCAGACGCTGCACCACAGTGAACATTAATCACCATCAGGGCAGGTGTGAAAACATCTGACATCACGTGTTCTGGAGTTTTTTCACATCCATCTGTTCCATACTCGCATGCGAGGAAAAAAGATTATCAACTGGTCACGTGTGTGTTTGTTGATTTCAAAATAAAGCTCATTACAGTAGCTGAATAGTGTCACTCTGCTAGGGGTTAAAGGTCAATGCCACAAGGTAAAGTATAACAAGCTGTGCTGCATTTAAAGTGATTTCCAGATTAATGGTGAATAAATTAACTGTAGACTGAACCACAAACTGGGAAAGACCAACTGGTTTAATCAGATGAGAGAGAGAAAACACTTCCCAAATGTATAATTTTCACTCTAAATCCATCACATTAACTGTGTTGGCTGTTACATCCTTTTAAATAGTGTCAGAGCTTCTTTTCCTTGTATTCTCTTTTACTTGTCGTTTGTTCCTCATTGTCTTTTCAAGTTGTAAAAGTGGCAGCACAAAGTTAGTTCATAAAGCTGCTGTGTTTTGAGTTTCAGCTCACATCTCTGGTATTATTTATCTTCTATCTATAAAGAAAAGAGTGTTTGTGTGTCTGTGGCTCGTGCATCACCTCAAGATCAACCTCAGATCAACCTCAACTTTCAGATATACCTGCACAAGGCATGGTGGTGTGCATCCTTTTTTAATGGAATTTTTTGGATGGATATTCAAAATCGTTATCATTATTATCTTTGCTATCATTATAAGTTAAAACCTGTGGTGGTGTAGGGGTAGAGCGTCATAATAAGTCTTTTATCTTAAGCAGCAGAGCCTGGTTTGAATCTTGTCCGGAACATTTCTTTGCTGCATGTCTCCGCCTCTCTCTGTCTCTCCCATTACTTCCTGTCTGGCTCCTGTATAATAAAGAGGTCTCCGACACAAAAAAGCATCAAAAAACAAGTTAAAATCTAATAGATTTATGATCCTGCAGCAGCACTTTAGTTATAGTGTAAAGCTCTGTATCACGGCTCCTCTCATGTTGCCTTCCAGCACTTTCTTTACAATTCAAAGCTCCGTTGTCCCGTTTCTTCCTGCAACAACAAAAATAACAAATTTATTGTAACATCTCTACATAACAGAACAGGATCTGGGCCTAAACTCATTTATTCATAAACCCTTATAACAGTAACATGCCCAGGTTGATACACTATACAGGAAAAAGTACAAAGTGAGAGTTTTATCATAAGTCCAGTTTTACTTGGCCTACCAACACAATTTCAAAATTGATATCTAGATTGAGATCTGCACTTTCAACATAAATTGCAACTGCATGTCTTACCCAATGTACAATTTGTCTATTAAGACTATATAACAGTCCATTACAGCCTCGTCTGGCTAAACATGAAAAATCTTAAGCTTCCATTTTTTTAGAGGAATACATACTTCCTATGGGCACTGTATTATAAATCCTGCTGCTCAGTGTTTTATTAGATCATGAAGCTGTTTTTAGTTATGATTTGTCTCTCCTTTGTTTCCTTTGCTATCTCCTTTATCTTCCTTGATTAAATGATGTTTTACCTGTCTATTTGTCTGTTGTTAGGTGATGATTTCTTTGTGTATTTAAGCCTGTTTTTTTAAACTGTTTTACTTAATTGTTTTTATAATAATTTTCTCTTCACTCTGATAACTTGTTAGAAATCTTTAGTAATTTAGAACAGTTTTTATTCTGTGTAATTGCTGTGTAATTGCCATATAAACAAAATAACAACAACAACTCTTGTTTATCTTCTTTTTATTGTGATTTTTTAAAATAATAATTGAGCATAAACGTTGCATGTTTAGTTTCCACTTCTCATTTTCCTCTAGACTCACCCTCATCTTTAAATATCATGGGCTTTTTTTAAATATTTTTTTTTCTCTCCCTCTGGTCAGAGCTCAGCACCTCAGCGGATCCGTGATAATGAAGCTGCATCGTAGGCGTTTTCTCTGGTATCATTAGCATGTTGAGCAGGATTTTTTTTCAGATAACCTCAGTGGGACAATGTGAAATAAGAACTATGATTTTTAACCTAATTAATTACAGAGATTAACATCGGTTCTGCTAAAGGACAAAGAGACACTACGTCTTTTTAATGATTTGTATCGGTCCTTGGCTTTAATTCCAACAGAATTACAGCATCAATTCTGTTCTCTGCAGAGACGACTGCTCCCAATCGGAATGTATGTGTGTGTGTGTGTGTGTGTGTGACCTTTTATTTTATACAAACAGAACCTAATTAATTAGTTGGGATTAGAGAAGATTATAACAAGGTTGAGTCACATTAAACCTTTATATGACATGTTTGGCTATTTCCTGGAGGTGCTGGTCTGCACCTAGTCCCTGTTCAGTGGTTCAGAGGATTTGTGAGGAAAGAAACTAACAACAAACTGAGGTTAAAAGCAAAAAAAACTAATAATATCCATCATCAGCTGTAACACAAGTTGACAACAGATTTAAAACTCACGTTAGAAGTGCAGCACATACTTATCAACAGGTTAAATTTATCTGTGTAATAAGTTAGTGTGTTTTCTGATTCAGAATGTTCTTTCCTTCTCATTAAATCATTAAAAGTGGTTATGAAAAGTAACTTAGAACTTTAGAATATGCTGAATAAAAAGTTAGATCCATTCACTTCCTCTTTATTACTCTAATGAATTACATTCTGGGCTGCAGATTCTGAGGTTACAGCAGGTCACAGTTTGAGTTGTTAATGAGAAACGTTAGGATGCTTCCTATGAATAATAATGAAGATGCAGAAATTACAGTTTTTAATGGTTTTATATCAACACAGATACAAACCAGATTGTGTGTTTAAAGTTGTTAAAGTGTGTGTGTGTGTAAGATTTATACCTCATGAAGAACTCAAACCTCATCCTGATGTTATTTTCTTCTCTAAATCGGTTTATTTATGACATTGGAGACTTGATCAGTAATTGTCTCTAGTATCTGTCAGGTATTTGCAGAATATACAGTGTGCAGATAAAAGGCAGCATGCTGCTGAATATCTTCGATCCCTCTGTGAGAACGTGTGAATTACATCAGTTTTTAAAGCTCCCGCATATAAATCCTCCCAAGTCCAAGAAGAAGAAGATTTCTTTAGAGGTCTCCCTGGTTTAAATGCATCAAGTGGTGTTTGCAGCTCGTCTCCTGCTGCTCGGAGGCTTCGATCAGCCTGCAGCTCATCTCCCACCTGCAGATCAACACGCCTCCTGTTCTAGGAGCCAAATTGAAGCCAGAACATGATGGAACAGGCTGAGGATGATGAACGAAGCCTCAGCAGATCTGAGAAAACACAAAGAGCAGTGTTCAGCTGCTGCTGGGGTTCACAGTTTCAGTATTTAACAGCAACATTAATATGCAAAGGAACTAAAATATCTGCTAACATTATATATATATTAACATTATTATGTATGTATATCAAATGTATTATATACATTTGATATGTTTTTATAAGACACTTACAAGAACTTATATGGAATGACTTAACAGTTTATAACAATCTGAAGGTTAATTAATGCCTAATAAATCATTATTCTTTGTTTAGCTCCAGTATCTTAACTCTTCTCAAAAAACATGTATAATGATTTTCCAATTATAATAATGTTATAAAGCTTTTATTAACATTCCTAAGCATCAATCATCATAAATACTCATAAAGGTCTTATAATCTAACAATAACTATGTTTATAATGCTATTATAAACACTTGTATAGTCTTATTATGCATAATAATGTTAATAAGCACATTTTCTAATTACAAATTAATTATCTTTTAAACATTGTATTTATGTTTCCTTGTTTATTTTCTCCACCAAAATAATACATTTATAATTTGTTGCAGCAATCTGTTGCAATCATCCAAGTCATTAAAATCATTACATTCATTCAGATTCTGAAATATAAGAAACAACTTTGGATCATGTTGATTGTATTTACTTATTAAAGGTAAAGTCCACAATTCTGTAGAAAGTCTGTTGATATTTTCTGTTAATGTCTTTTTTTATTTATTTATTTTTTTCATTCAAAAATAACGACTGTAAGGGGAAAAAGATGCAATGAGCTGAGAATTAGTGCCTCTTTATGAAGAAGATGAAATTTTACAATAAAGTTATCAAAAGCAACTGCACAACAACCAACATTTTTTTTTTTTTTTTTAGATTTTTTGGTAAATTGAGATAAAACAGTTGAACATTTTGGTAAAAGTGAGAAAAATGTGGAGATATTTGCTGAATTTAGATCAGAATCTTGGATGCTTGGAGTTTTTTATGGCGCTGTTCAGCCTGAACTTGATCTTTATCCTTAAAATAAAAAGTAAGAAGTACAGAGTGATTCATTAAATAAATAACCATCATGAATTTAAAACATCACACAGACTCTTTCTTTTCATCTTGACTGACACCTGATTCCAGCAGCTGACACACACACACACACACACACACACACACACACACACACACACACACACACACACACACACACACACACACACACACACACACACACACACACACACACACACACACACACAGTCAGAGGGGAATCACCACTTAGCATCAAAGTTTCCTCTCCTCCTCACGTTATGAAAGTGTTTTACAGTCTCAGAGTTTCTTTCCACTTGTGCTGCTGCTCATATAATGATGTGATCATGTTCACATTTATTAATCTGAAGCTGCAGTTTCTGTTGCAGGTGATGATGAGTTCAGGGTCTGTTTGTGTTGCCTTTTTCCTTCTTCCAGAAGAGTCACATATAGAGAAAAGAGAAAACAGCAAATACTAATATTATAATTTCATAAACTCCCTGAACACATAAACAGCAGCATTTACAGAGCAGGAAATTACTAGAAGTCATAGAATCAGTTGTTGTTTGTGTTTAGGAAGGTAAACACAGTTTTCAGTCTGAAAAGACATGGTGATGTTGGGATTTGGAGGATTTCCTGGCAGCTGATTTGTCTCAGGTCTCTGGTCTCTGAGTCTTTATCCCTCAGGTCACAGAACTGATCCTCATGTTTGAGGTGGAACAGATACAGATGAAGGATGGAGGTTTTGCAGCCAAACATAGAGTCAAACAGAAAATCAGCTTCTTTCCTGTCTCTTTTAATTCAAAATATCGATCCACAGTCTTTTTATGTTTGTTGAATTAGAGTTTCCTCCTAAACCTCTGTTGGTTAGTACAGTTAATAGGATTCTTGTTGGCTTTGCTTCTTGATTCAATTCATTCAGGCAGATCTGAAAGCAGCTTTGGTACTACTACAATTAAACTATAAAGTTTTAAGGTTAATGTAACTTTTTTCCATCCTAAAGTCATATAAAAAAGCCTGTTTCTACCAGACAGAGTCTGTTTTTGATGCTTTTGATGTGCGTTGGATCACAGAGTTTGAAATTGAAAAGATGTTCATCATTAAATGTCTGAATCCTGTGTTGTTTAGTGCCATTTTTGATGTTTTTGATGCGTGTTGGATCACAGTTTCCTATTAAACGTGTGTTGGTTACTGCAGTTAAAAAGGATTGTTGTTGGTTTTCCTTCTTGGTTTGATTCATTCGGGCAGATCTGAAAACAGCATTTGTACTAATACAATCACACTGTGAGGATTTGAGGTTACTTTAGCTTTTTATTTCATTCTAAAGTCACATCTTTCATGAAATAGCCTGGGTTTACCAGACTTTGTCCTACATCTCATCTGTAAAGAGTCAGTTGTAATGTTTTTGATGTGTTGGATCACAGTTTCCTTTTAAACCCGCCTTGTTTAATGCAGTTAAACAGGATTCTTGTTGGTTTTCCTTCTAGTTGTGATTCATTCGAGCAGATGTGAAAACACTATTTGTACTAATAAAATCACACTGTGGGGACTTAAGGTTGGTTTGACTTTTTATTGATCATAAAAACCTGCGGTTGGTCTTTTTGCTTTTGGACCACCAACAAACTCTCCTTTTAGTTTGCTGCCTGCTTCTTTATACGCCAAGATGGACGCTCAGCTTTAAACAGCAACAAAAGCTCCTGGATTATTTAGTTTAAAATATTTTTGACTGGTGTTTGTTGCATTAAATCAGTGGTTTGTAAAGTATAGTGTGACATTTTTTGTGAAAATACTGCAATTTCATGTGATATGTGCAAACTACATCATAGACCTGGTTAACAGCAGCTAACAACAGCGGCTAGCATACAACTCCCTCTCACGAAGTAATATGATGTGTTTTTGAAAAAAAGCAGTTATGTCACTATGACTAAAAAATCATCACTTTTTCTGTTAAATATGTGCCCCTGTGTCTTTTTTTAATAAATTTAACCTGAAAAAAGCTCTTGAACAGTAGCTAACGGTGGCTTACAGTGGCTATCAGTAGCAAGTAGCTAACAGTGGCTTACAGTAGCAAGCAGTGGCTAGCAGTGGTTAATAATAGCATGTGGACAGAGTCATGTTTACTTTACATTTTTTTCCAACTTTGTATCTGGAAGCTAATTCAACTTTTAATTCTCTGTCATTCCCAACTCCTAAATTACCACATAATCACAAATTTACCACAAATCTTTGTGATTCTGCATATTTCCTTGTTGCATAATTGTTGCATAATTATTGCAAAATTTCACAAAACCCATAAATCTTTCTACACTCCCAGCTGGCGACAGTGTATTTACACACACATACAGATGATAATTTTCTTTCCTGTCACACACCTGCTTTAATTTCACATCTCTGCAGGCAGTGACTGATGATGGTGAACAAATCCCACTTGCCATCTTTTATCTCTGAGAGTGGCCATGCAGATCAGTATCTCTGTTTTACATAAAAGTGGAGGAGAAATTGTTTTCGAACACTGCCAATGTGCACTTACTGGAAATACTTCTTCTACTACCACTTGTAGTAGATGACCGACCATCAGAGCCCTAATTACCGACACTTGGCGATGAGCACTGTTTTTTTTTTTGAGACATTTACACCAGTATCAGCTCTGTAGATGCCTCCCTCACTTCATCTGCCTCCATTATTGCTGCTTTTGTCGCTAATCAACTTTTGCTATGTTCTGCTATGTAATTACACAGCATAGTGACGCACTGTACCTAAAATATTAAGTGTAAGTGCAGAAGTACATGATTTGGGACACAGCATCAGTGTTATTCTAAATATTTTTTTATGTCTTAAGCCTATTCAGACCTTTGATTGGGTTTAGAAGTAAGTAAAGAAAAAAGGCAAAATTCATTGGAAATTATAAGAAAAAAGTGCCACAAAATCAGTCATTTTGATGGAACTTTTGATGAATGTTGATTAGATGAGACTGATGTAGAATGTAGCTAAAAGTAGCTAACAGAAGCTAACAGTAGCTAACAGTGGTTAACAGTAGCTAACAGAAGCTAAAAGTAGCTAACAGAAGCTAACAGTAGTTAACAGTGTTAACAGTAGCTAACAGAAGCTAACAGTAGCTAACAGTGGTTAACAGTAGCTAACAGAACCTAACATAAGCTAACAGTGGCTAACAGTAGCTAATGGTGGCTAACAATAGTCTGTGGACATAGTCATGTTTACAGTTTTTTTCTGACTTAGTAACTGGAAGTTAACTCGACTTTAATGCTGTGACATCATTCCCAGCTCTGACTTCTCCAAAACCAAAATTAACATCAGCAAAGTTTTAACATGTTCAAAGTTTTAACTAAAGTTTGAACAAGTAATTATAATGTTCTCTTATTCTATTCTATAACTGTGTCTGTGTTTAACGCCTCCTTTTTTCCCTCATTCCTATTCAGATTAAAAGGAAGTAGGTCAGATGCAAATTCATTCATTTAACTATTCCTCTTTTTTCACAGGATTTACTCGTCTCCACTGGAACAAACACGTTGGAATTATACACGTCTGACGGTAAAAGTGAGAGATTGCTGCTCTTCCTCTGATCACGGGGACTGTTAAAGTGAAACAGAATATGAGCGTAATAAACCTCAGGCGTAATAATTCATTCGCTGCTGCAGTTCACTTTCTGCAAAAAGCAGAAGGCAGCAGATAATTATTACTCCCAGAAATAATGTCTGAAAATGGATAATCACCATAACAGCTCTTTCAATAACATTTGTCTCCTTGATATGAAAAATTGAATACTGCTCAGTTAGAATCTGTGTGCTGCCTTTTTACACATTTTCACATACATTAATTTCTGTCTCTGTCTTCTGGCTCAGCTCAGGAATTTTCCTACTTTAACAAAGGTTCCTATAATTTAGTTTTTGCACAGATCCATTAGCAAAACTATTATTATATATCATTATTCCCATAAATTAAATAAATTCAACCTTTTGCAGAAATAGGCTTATTCACTTTCTTGCAGAGTCAGATGAAAAAAAAAACCCACAGCAGCAGATACGTCCTCGTCCATATTTAGAATTACACTGCAATAACTGAAATCACACAAGGTGAAAATATCTTTCTTTTGGTGCAATCAGTCCAATATTAAGTAAAACTATCTTGAATCATCTTATTCCATTTACAGATCATTTTTTTCTTCATTTTGAAAAGCATTAGATAAAAAGACAACTTTATGACAAAAAGTCAAACAAGTGATTTAAGAATAAATTGAACAAAATCAAGACAAAAAACATTTATATAATCAAAATGATAGATTTTAGATTATAGATTGTTCACAACCAAAAAAAGCAGAGACACAACGACACAACAAACAAGACAGTTACAAGAATTAAAAAAAAAAACATTGGAGGAATCAAAAAAATAATAATAATAATCAGACAGCAAAACTTTAAGCTCAATTTAAAAGGTGAGAAAAGGACTTTTATTTTGAAAAATCAGTGTAATGTCACCCATAGATGCAACAAAGCTCCGTCTGTCTTTTTTCCTCCCAAAATATGAATGTTAAATCTGCAGATTCTCCACTGATTACCTGAGTGAGCTCAGGTGATGTGACCCAACCCTCCTACTTCACTTCCTGCAGAATAAAAGCATTAAGTGAAGCTGCTCCTCTGCCTTTGAGCCACTTCATAGCTGTTTGTGAAGCAGAGCTGTATTTGTTTATCAGCAGTTCGGACGGTGGCTTTTATTATAAATCAGCCATGTTACATAATTGAAATATTATAAAATGAGGTTATCCTCTGGTCATTTTTGAGGATGTAGCAGTGAAAAACAATTATGAGCTAAATTTATTATCAAACACAGTGTTGTTTCAGCAGCTCAGTGTCTCTTTCCTATTTTAGGATGTTATTTACCCAAACTAAATAAATGTTGACTCATCAGCGATAATATCTAACAAGAAAGGATTTTGATAAATGATTTTGATAAATATGAAATCATCACAGAAAATCGGAACCTCACTTCATATTATTCCATTATATTTGTCGCCTGCTGCCTGAGTTTATTTTTCTCCTTTTACATAAACACTGACAAACTCAGCAGGCTGCAGAAATGAAGTGTTTGACACTCAGGATTTATTAGGGGTAAACATGTCGACAAGCAGCTGGTTATCTTATTAGTCTAGATGGAAACACCTACCGCTTTTTACTCAATCTTTGAAGTGTGTATTTTAAGATTGCGACAGGTAAAGGTCTGGTCGGTTGGCCTCATCTTCCCTCCTCCTCCTGTTGACCTCCCAGCAGGAGCAGGTGACGCACAAGCTATTGAAGAGGAGATGGTGTGGAGGAGGAGACACAGACTGAAGAGATAGACTTTGATAAGGATCACTAGATGGAGCAGAACGGAGCAATCAGACTGAGCACACATGCACACATGCACACACGTTTTTAACACATTAGATTTTTTATCTTTATTTATTGCTGCACACAGGAGCACTGATACCTTTACCGTTTTGTGTGTATCTGTTGCTGCTGTGACACCATGAATTTGGGGGATCTGTAAAGTTCTGTTCAATTTATTCAAAGTCAGTCAGTCATTTTCTATACCTGCTTATTCCTCATTAGGGTCACAGGGGTCTGCTGGAGCCAATCCCAGCGCGGATACGGCAGGGATACACCCCAGATGGTCGCCAGCCAATCGTGGGGCACACACACCATTCACTCACACACTCACACCTACGGGCAATTTAGAGTCTCCAATTAACCTCAGCATGTGTTTGGACTGTGGGAGGAAGCCGGAGTACCCGGTGAAAACCCACACAGACACGGGGAGAACATGCAAACTCCACACAGAAAGGTCCCAGACCCAGGACCAAGGAGGTCTTGAACCTGCGACCTTCTTGCTGTGAGGCAACAGCGCTAACCCCTGCTCCACCGTGTTTCCCTTTATTTAAAGTACTTAGGCTTTTACATTCAAAGAAATGAGTCTTGCAGATCAATAGAAAATATAAATGTGATTTAACACTTTCATCTATATAGTGTCTATATGGGGTAGGTGTAGTAAAGGGTTTTCATCCTCGTCTTAAAGTTAGACACTTCAGAGAATAAGAAAAATCCTAAAATGTTTGAATCCATTGCATAGGGGACTATAGATATGCGATTTCGAGAATTTTCAGCTCATTCTTGTTAGTAAAGATGTTTTCAAAACTTTTGGTTTGTTCAGATTCAGATTTGGGAGTAAGTGTAGCAAAGGGTTAAAATAAACCTCAAGGGACATGTTATCATTTCAGTACCTGTCAGAATCTTAAAATAGATGCAAAGATTAGGAAAAAATGGTGGGAAAAAAAATCCACTGTGCTTTTTGAGCTCTGTTTCCATCTAGACTATATCTTAGCATAAAAATAGATTCATATACATGAGTGTGCTATTAAACCTCTCAAATCATGAAGCTTTTGTAAATTATTTGTTCAATAACTTACAACTTGGATGATAATTAAGCAAAAGTACGATTAACTATTCTAAAGAAATAAAATAGTCTAATACATCTAAATTAATCAACATGACAAACTCTGAGTTAAAGGGGCCTATTAATTTGTTCGGAGCTTGTGTGTAAATATTTAGTCTCTATTGGTCCTGCTAACACAGTGTGTGAGTCCATTTAGAAATGGCTTCCGTTGTGATGTCACAACACCTTCATCTAATTAATACTAAATTTGGTGTTTTCTTTAGTCATTGAACAAACTTTTAGACAAACAAAGATTCACCTGAAGTTGACATTAGAAGAAAAGTAAGGCTTTGAATCAAATTTCAATCACTGAGATGTTTAATCTTTGTTTTGTAGATACATTCAACTGTGGCTGAAAATTCAGGACAGGAGGTTTGCTCTTTGAAAGGCTGCAATTTATCTGGCAGCTCCACTCAATGATGAACACACACACACACTTGTGTGTGTGTGTGTGTGTGTGTGTGTGTGTGTGTGTGTGTGTGTGTGTGTGTGTGTGTGTGTGTCGGTGTCGGTGTGTGTGTGTCGGTGTCGGTGTGAGTGAGAGAGAGAGAAGGAGAGAGAGCCAGCAGATGCTGTTTGAAGTGTTGTTTACGTCACTCTTTCCACATTTTGCAGCTCTCACCCTGGAACATCCAGTATCACTCTGCCCATTAAATGTGAAAAGCTCTATCATTAAAAGATAAATATTACAAACACACACGCACAAACGTCGACCACATAGACGACTCCTTTAGAAACTATTTTCCCTCTGAGCTGCTGTTGCTGTTGGCATCAAACTGCATCAATACAGAAATATTTTCCTTCAACGTCTTTTCATTGACTGTGTTCATGATTATTATAATGAATAGTTCTGATTATCTCTGATTTAATTTGAGCCAAATCTTAAAACCTTTGAAAGAAACAAATCACTCTGATCAATCAATGTCTGATTATGACTCACTTTCCTCTTCCTGAAAGTGACTTTTCTGGGTGTTAAAGTGTTTGTTGATACAAAAGGATCAATGAGTTCACCTCCATTCATCACTTATTCAGATGACTGCAGGAATTCATATTATTATAAGATCAAATTATTAATATTATAAGATTAAATTTCCTTTTTTTACTGTCCATGTAGAGAAATGTGTCCATACTGCAGATTCAGGGGAGAAGAACATCTTTAAAACACATGATTTCATAAACATAAAAACTATTTATTTTAATTGAACAATGTACACACACCTACTGACATGTTGCCCACATGGTGACAGATTTATTAGTGGGAAAATATTAAATTCACATAATTAGCATGCAACAACTAGGCGACTGATGGTTTAAATGATTAAAATGAATAAGGATCTGGATGTGTCCAGCTAATATCTGATATTTTTTTTTTACCAAAAATACCAAACAAATGCTGCAACTGACCATTGTTCTTTATCACTATCTTAATTAACCTTAGTTAATCTTGTTAATTACATCTTGTTTCCTCAGTGGGAAAATATTAACTTATGCAACAACTCGTCAACTGATGGTTTGAATGAACAATTGTAACATAATTACTCTCAGTTTGTTTTCATTGGTTTCATGTCCACTAACTCTCCTGTTATTCCAGATTCCACCTTGCAATCAGCTCATTTCCCCCACCTGGTTTTTCCCGCCCATCTCCTCAACTGCAGCCCATTTCCTCATCAGTTCCTCAGCATATATACTGGTTCACTTCCCCATCACCCTTGCCAGGTTGTCTTGTTGGGTTTTGCCAAGCTCTCCAGCATTTCCTGATTAGTCGGATCTGTTTGCCTTCCTGATCTCCTGGTTTTGACCCTGCCTCTACTTTAGAATTACTGAACTGCTTATCCCTTAAACTTGTTTGCCTCTGAGTCGTGCTTTTGGGTTCCAGACTTTGTTCCACCCGTGACAACAACAAATGATTATAGATCTGTGTGTATCCAATAAGATCTTTATAACCAAAAATATCTGACAACAAAAAACCTGCAATTGGTACAAAAAGATGTTAGGACTGTCCGTCCTTAGTTTATCAATCTCTTGTTATTATCTCCACTAAGGAGGGTCTGTTTTAGCCAACGTTTCTCTGTGTGTTTGTTAGCAAGATATCTCAATTAATGTAAGTTTTGGCCAGAATTTTGTCAAATTTTCAATGAATATTGGGTATGCTACCATTAACAGATGACTTTTAGTAACAATCAGGAAGAAATCCAGTTTTCTGGATCACTTTGAATTTACGGTTCGGTAAAGTTGTGGAAAATGTACCTTTAAATAGTTGCCATCGTTTGGGGTCACCTGGTAGTGATCTGGCACCTACAGAACTTGTCTTTGCAAACTGCACCAGAGACAAGATGAATGGGGCTTTAATGACATCTAAAGGACTTTCCATGCTGGGGTAGGTATGTGGCTGTAACTTGCATGCAAATGTGGATATTGATTTAACTATGAGCTTTATCACTATGCAGTTAGGAGGTTGCGGAAGATTTCTTGTCAGAATAGTAACTTTATTTTCTATACAACTAAACACATTTTACAGACAACAGTAATGAAAACTGATACTTTTCTTACAATATTATACAATACTGGGTGGGTATTCACAATATTCTTGCCAGAGGTCTGTGCTCTCAGATTGCTTTTCTATTTATTTTCTGGATTTCTGGTTTCTTTAGTCTCCTATAATGATCTTTGGGTTGTGGGCTGTTGGTATGGGCAAAAAACAGACATTTTACATTGAATCTTCATGTTTTCAAAACATTTTATAAAAAAATAACTAATTGATCAATCATTCCAGTAATCAACAGAATAATCAACTATCTAAATAGCCATTAGTTGCAGCCCTGATCTAAACTAGAAACTCTCTTCTCTCTATTGATATATTCCCTGTTTATTATTCATTGAGCTGAATATTTTGGGCTGTTCAAAGGTCAGAGATTTTTTTTGCTGGTGGGCAAACAGTTCTTCACTGCTATGGATTAATTCCTGGGCTTTGCACCTGTGGCAAAGTGAAGGAGAACAGAGATAAAGGTGAAGAGTAAAAGAAGCTGGAGAGGATGACAGGATGTGAGTTTGAACAGAAAGGTGAGCTCTTTTTTAAAATTTATTCTGCTGCTCTTGTGTCGTGAAAAAAGGCAGATGTTGAAGGATTGAGGCAAAAACCAGATTCACTGAGAAGACAAGAAAAAAGATGGAATTCTTGTTACATTTTGTGGCCACAGTGGCCGCTGTTCAGCGAGATTAATGTCGCCTCACTTTACCTGCAAATCAAAACAAAGAGGTTCATGGGCTGATAGTAACACAATAAAAGTCAGATTCTATTCTGCAGCCTCGTCCTCAGTTGACTCAGCTCATCGGACTCTTAGATCTCCTCTTGAACACTTTGCATATTCAAAGCGCCAAAACAAAGTCTGAGAGACCTGGAATCCAACTGATGTGTAATAAATAACAAGCAATAATATTCATGACATGTTTAATTCGTACCACACTAGTAGGGCGCAGAGACCTTCGCCAAGATTAGACGTATAATTAAAGCCCAATTTCTTAAGAACTGAAAGTCACACATCCAACATTTTTTGCAATATGTGCATTTCAGGACTCTAGTGGAGAAAAAGTTTTATGACACATGTCTGTGTGATTTAAAATAAAAACGCTGTGGTCAATTATAAATGATCCTGCAGCTTCAGAAGTGAGTTAACATGGCAGTGAATGGGACAGTGACTCAGCACTTTCTGCTCTGAAAACGGCTGAGTCTTATTTCAATGGATGCGACATTAGTGGAGTGAAGACACCATTGTCTACACTCTGATATAAGCATTAGATGTGTCTGTGTCCTAATGTTCGCAGCTATTGATTCATGTTTGAATAGCAGAGCCTTGACTTTAGGTTCTTCTGAGACCAGGATGTTTCACTATAGGCTGACAAAGTCAGGGTTCAATGACTCAGTGTTTTTCCTGTAGCTCCACAGATATAAATTATTTCGCTCAGTCAAATAAACGACTTTCAGTTTGCTTGCTTGCTGCAAACTGCTTATTTAAAACAATTGTGTGTTGAAGGAGAGTATAGCTCTTAGTGATGCTGTGAAGTACAAATCACAGCAGAGCTGAGAGGGATTTGCAGTTTTGCTGTGGTTGTGGTTGTTGTGGTTGTTGTTGTATTTTTAACACAGCCTGGACCAGATTAGACCTGGATCCATATTAATTAAACCGTCTTCAGGCTAAAAGTTGCTTTGAAACCGGAAAAGTTACTGAGTCACTGAGCAAAACACAAACAATCCTGAAATAACTGTAGTCAACCTCTAATGTCTCAAGCTTTAATGATAGAAGCTTTAATGATATTAAATCTGATGTGTGTCACTTCAAAAATAGATAAAGAAAATTGGGAATTTGAATGACAGTGAAGGGGACAGAGCATTATCGTGATTGGCTGCTGACCCTGAAAGAAAGTTTATTCTTTTACAGTATAGGACTTTGTATCTCTGAGACAAAACTCCATAGGCATTATTGTCTTATTTTATTTATTATGTTTTGTTTTGACTTTAATAGTTTATTTTTTGTTGTATTTCTATTATTTTTGTATTTGTATTGTTTTTCATTAATTATTAGTAGTATGAATATTTTTCTTTATTTATTATTATTATAGTAGTAGTAGCAGTAGTAGTAAAAGTCATTCTATAATTCTGTGAGTTTGATTAAACATAATCATTAATAATTGTGTTTGTGTCCGTGCTGTGAATCTTAATCAGAATAAAACTTTCTCTTCATTTATCCAGTCTTTGTTGTTGTTGTTGTGAGGTCACCCCACCTCTTTATGTAATATGGTTCATGTTAATTAACTGACAGACCACAAACAGCCAATTAAAGTTTCATGAAACATGACGTCATTCATGTCAGTGCGGTCGACTCCGCTTCCTCTTTACTTCAGATTTCTGCCAGTCCTTCAGTAAAACTTGGTCTGAAAGGCTTCGAACAGGTTTTAAGAGGAAAAATCCAGAAGTTTTTGAGTCATTCTGCAAATATTATGCCATTATTCTGCTGGAGATGAAATATTTTGTGATGCAATTTAAATCTGAACCACATTGCTGCAGTTTCTGCTGAACAGTGACAGAGTGTGTGTGACATCGGATGAATATCTGGTTCAGCGATGGACAGTTCGTGTCCCTGAGTGTTTGTGTTGTTTGTGAGTCAGAGTCACTGATTCTCAGCTGTTCAGCTGCAGCTTCTTGTCTCGTCAGGAAACACAGACCTGGATCATCCAGCCTGGATTAACACCACTCCACACTCTGGCTGCTGCTTATCTCAGACCTGCAGCTCCACAGGCCACACACACACACACACACACAAACACACACAAATGACCCTTTGCAGAAATACTTTCACAGCTAGTGAAATACTTTTATCACTTTCACATAGTACAGTACTATTGCCCTGTGTAATTTAAATTTAAATTTAAAAATTTGTAATCTGAGCAATATCAGCTTCCCGCTGAAGGCATATGATATATATTGACCTTATTTCAGCATTTTAGTTAGTTTTAATTTTATTTTGTAGTAGCACTAAAGTCTTTCTATTCCAATTCCAGGAAGGGATTTCACAGCTCACTGCCTTCGCAGCCATTATTCTAAATACCCATGAAACATTGAGCCATGTTTTGCAACTATATGTTTGGTTAATCTGGGAGAAGTCATAATAAGGCATAACCTTTTATGATTAATTTATGAGAAAACGGCAACAATAAAAGCTGTTAGTCTGTACATGTAATTAATGCTAACGTCAAAATGCTAACATACTAGCTGACATTTACAAAGTGTTGTTTACTATGTTCTCTAGCTTAGTTTAGCATGTTAGCATGCTAACAGTTATTAAATGGTCCAGCTGAGGCAGCCAAATTAGCGACTTAGTCTCTATGTTCAACAATTGTTTTTTATACTTCTCTAGCAAATCTTCAAAAAAGCAACGAGAGGCAAATCTTTTGACTGATGACTGGTGTCCCTGGTGCTGTTGGCTTTCAGAGACTCTGAGTCTTTCAGAGTCTTTAATGGAAAGACTCAAACGCATATATAAAAACATGCTACTTACTTTCTGCTGCAGTCCTACAGCATCCATTTTAATTAGATGCAAATGAATAACCATCCCTCCATTTTCTATACCAACTTATTCCTCACTTGTGTGAGGAATAAGTTCCTCACACAGACATATGGAGAACAAACCAACTCCACACAGAAAGGTCCCAGCTCAAAGACTTGAACCTGTGACCTTGTTGGTGTGAGGCAACAGCTCCACCCAATGTTCCATCATGTCGCCCTGCAAATGAACAAATATGCAAATTAGGTGATGATATCATTTAGTTACTATTAGAACACTGAGCTGAAATAGGTACACTGAAAAGTTGTCTTTTTCATCAATAAATATCCTATTAAAGTTGATAGACATTTTTACTGTCTTTGTTTACTGTATGCTAGGAATATTCATGCATACATGCTCAAACTAGTTTCTACTGTCTCTGTATCCTAGAGGAATTATTGTTATATGTATGTAATGGGTGTTTTATTTTTATTATTATGATGTTCATCTTGAGTTTGCGGTTTCATCAGCCTGGCTGAGGAAAGATTACACAGAGGAAACGTGTTGTTTATGTGTTGTTTTTATTTCACTCTATTCATACCACTGGGAAAAATAAAATCAGTAGCCATGGTCTGATGAAAGAGTTACTGCATGAAAGTAACATAAAATGGCCAAAACCTAGTAAACAAGGTCAAAGTCAGGGCTTATGTATTGTAATACAGGTTCTAACAAAAACAGACTGGCTGCAATCCTTTCAGTATGACACCATATCAAAACAAATGATGATGTAAATTGAATCCAATGTAAATAATCTGGTTGATGAGTACATCATTTCTCATCACATAACCCCTATCTTGAAACTATCCCCTCAAACCAGATAACATGACCATAGAACCACCACTCAAATTAATACTAGTTTTATTAATACTAGTCTTTGTTTCACGTTTTGTCAATATGTTTGCGATCATATTTTCTGATAGACAGTAGACAATGTCTACTTTACTTCCAGCTAATTGCAGGGCCTTGTTTGTCTAAACTAGGCTACAACAATAACCTGTAATGCTACATCTATCAACAGAAGATGCCCAATCAGAGTCACCTCTCCCTCTTGTTCAAACTGTATGCCCAGGAAGGGTAATCCTTCATGTTGAATTGCTATAATGATAAAGTCATCTAATCAGATAAGGATTACATCATTTGTCATATATATATATATATATATATATATATATATATATATATATATATATATATATATTGATGAACAATGTGGTCATTTTGTACAGCTATCTGTTTCAATGCCTGTACTGACGTAATGTTTGCTATTGGGTCAAATGTCTCATGATAGCCTATGTAACCCTTAACAAAGTATCCAGCTTTAAAGGGTTTTCCTCTTTCTCTCATTTTCATTAAGTGAACAATACCCATTTTCTCCCACTATGTTTCTACCTTCAAGTAAAGGGGTCAGTTGAAATGTGTCATTCTCTTTAAATGAGTCGATCTCTTCTTTCATTGTTCCCATCTGAGCATGTCTGATGATGTCAGGGCCTCACTATAGGTTTGGAGGACTCCAAATACAGCCCTGTAACAATAATCAAGACTTGTATGGGTTACATCATTATCTTTAATGGGTTTTATTGGGCAGCATTTAGTGTGAGTACGATCAGGTCTTGTGTCTGAACTGTTGTTGTTTTCACCTAGGACTACATTTTCAGTATTTTCATCCTGTTGTTATACATATGTATTGTCTGCATTTACATTTTCCTCATTCTCATCTGTGTCCAGTTTTTCTGTGCTATGCTCACTTTGTGGCATATCAGCACTGTTTTCATCTACATTTTCACCCACATTCCCCTTGTTACTGACACATATTCATTAGTTTGCATCTGTTGTTCAACACTGTTGTTTCTGATGAGTTTCACCAGTCTATATATTGACACTTTTCCTGTCTGTGGATTATAACTAGGTATGATGGACTATTCTCACAGTACCCCACAAATATTCCTTTCTCATATCTGGGGTCCAGTTTCTTATGATCATGCTTGTATGCATAACACTTTGCTCCAAACACCTACAACTTAGAGAGATCTGTCTTTCTTCCTGACAGCATGGAGGATGGTGTATTTTTCGTCCTGTCATTCTAACATCTGTTACGATTATGGGCAGTATTATGAATAGCATAAATCTACAGTATCTTTGGTAACCTCTTTTCTAATAACAGACACCTTGCCATCTCAAAAAAGGTCCTCTATTGTCTCTCAGCAGCAGTGCCATTTTGATGTAGAGAGTATAAGGTTGTGTCTCATGTTTTATTCCTTTATCCCTCGAAAGCGACTGGAAATCATTACTTGTGAATTCTGTACCGTTATCTTTTCTGAACATTTTTCACTGCTATATGGAGCACTGTCTGCAAGGAATTTTTCTGTTGCTATTTTTGTGTCACTCTTGTTTGTTTTTAAGGAAGTAAACAGATGCTGCCCCTGAAAACTCATCTGTGAATGCAATGGCATACTTATATCCATCTCGGCTATTTGGCTCAACGGGACCTGCTAAGTCAGTATGTACCAATTCCAGGGGAGCTTTAGCTTTTGCATCTGTTTTTCTATTTCTGCTGTTGGTGAATTTTCCCTCTGTGCAGACACTACAGTCTGGCTGCCTATCTTGGCACTGCCTATGGTCTTAATACCTTTTGAAACACTTTGTAATTTTAACACATCATCCACATTACAGTGTTCCAAAATCTCATGCCATGGGTTGACATCACAAGTTAAATTCACTTTGTCACTGGGCATCATATCATCAATTGACTCATCAACACATCATTCATGGTTATTTTCCATTCAGGGATAGTAGAGTCTCTCATGCTCGTCAATGTGGAAGTTCCATTTTTGTTTGTGAGTTCATTTGGTCCCTCTTTGAAGATCACCTTGGCTGCTTTCACAGAGACTATGCTCTGAGAATTCATTGGTATGATCAAGATTTTCCTCAGTGGGACAGTGACACGCCTTCCAGTTCTGTGGTTCAGAAGCACCTCTGCATCACCTCATGTCAGTGCCACATTGTTTGCCCTGGTTCCGACAGCTAGCGCCATGTATTTTCTTATTGAATCTCATGAATTTGTTTTTGCCATTATGATGTGTGATATGGTCCCCACAGTATACCATCATTCCATTCCCTCCAACATTGCTCGGAAGAAACTTTTGACTAACCTTGAATACAAATGTCTGTTCCTCCCCTTGGTCTTGTTGTCTTTCTGCAGCCTGTTTTAGGCCATCACTATGCTTGGTTTCCTCTTGCATGTCTCCTCACTGTGTGGGGAGCTCCTATGGTAGCTGCACCTTTTTGGTGGCACCTTGTGACTGTGGTTCTCACTTTTGCAGCCACGGAGCAAGTCACGAACCACTTGCATTACATTGTCTATTTTTGGTTTTGTGTTAAGTTTTTCTGTCTCTTCATAGGTTTGTAGTTTACTTTTGAACTGTGTAAACATTATGTCTATTATCAGCCCATCACTAATTACCTTCTTTATATCTCTTAGGGAGATTACTGCCTTTTCAGCTTGAATGATCTGGCTCCTTCTTTAGAGAAGTGAGTTTTGTATACAAATACAAGGCAATAATTCTGGGTTTACCTTGACTGGCATAAGAACTCCATAGTATTTCTAGCATTTCTTTCTAGTATTTCTTTTACCGTCTTCTGCCGCTTCCCTCATTATCAATGACAGGCCTTTGTTGTCGAGGAACTGAATTAGCTCTGCATAGCATTCTTCATTCTTCTCTGGGTCTGGGTCAGTGGCTGTGAGTATTGTGTCCTTCAAGCCAATTATTCTCAGGTATTCTCAGGTTGCTGAGGAATTTTACTTCCCAAAGTCTATAATTATTTTCGTCCCCGTCAAAAACTGACCTTTGCCATCTCCTTCCTGTGCTGCACCTGGGACCATAACCAGTTGTTTTCGGTTTCGTCACCCATGGTGAGGAAGGATTACACGGAGGAAATCGTCTCATGTTCTTTTTATTTCACTCTCTTCTTCACAACATTGGGAAAAGTACAGCCTAGACTGGCTATACCCATCCTTCATTGCACACAAATTCACTTTTGCTGTGAAATTCAGTCCAGACACCAAGGACCCAATTATTTTACGCTCATCCAGTGATCCAATCGAAGAACAGGGAGGGGTGCAGCAAAGTGATAACCAAACACAGGAGCAACTTTGTTGATAACTGTGGATCCAACATGACGGCATATGGTAATTTACCTTTCGATTCAGCCATAGAAAGTGTTCTAAGTCATTTAGATCACAAGTTTATTTTGAAAAATTAGCAATTTACAGCGCTAAACTATTCAAGTGTCAAGTGTGTTGGGTAGATCATTGGGCATGTTTGATATGGTTGGCTATAAGCTACATACAGATGCATTTTATAGACCAATAAAGGACTGGGATTTCATAAACCACACCTCCAATAGAAACAAATGAACGGATGGTTCCCAGGTTAGCCAGGCTAGCAGGAGCCATGGTCTTATGAAAAAGTTACTGCACAATGCACCAATATAACTTATAGCTTCTAACGTGTTGATGAGAGCACCTAACTCAACAGTTCAACCCTGAAGTGAGGATTAAAACTCTAAAAGTCTATAAAATACATTAAACTGTATAATATCACTGTAAAACCTCCACTTCAGCTATGTCTGTATGGTAATTAATTATGTTTGTGTATTACACTTGAGATTAAATTATTATTATTATTACTTTCTTAGTTCATGAAGCGAACAGAGGAATGAAACTAGTGTTCATAATGCTTCTTCTATCTGAATAAATCCTGATAACAGAAGATGATTAAAGATGTTATAGCTCACTGATAGCAGGACAAAACACAGTCTGCTTATCTTCATGAAATTGATAAATTACACCACAATGTACAATATATCAAGATTAAACATCAGTTATTTATATATTTACACAGAACCTGTGACCTTAGAGCTGTTAAATAAATAAAATGATGATTATAGGACACTGGAATTCATATAATGCATCTTATTTATATTATTTATACATTAATGTACTAGTTATTATATATATAAATCTGTGTTATTTAATTAATTGTATGTATAATGTCATATTATTATTATTAGTGTCTTTGAGAACTAAAAATGACTTACAA
The DNA here is from genome assembly GCA_030544235.1 of Lepturacanthus savala. NCBI lineage: Eukaryota > Metazoa > Chordata > Actinopteri > Scombriformes > Trichiuridae > Lepturacanthus > Lepturacanthus savala. Next base: position 10,343,733 of record CM060471.1, read on the forward strand.
ATACAATTTTGTGTTACTATAATTATAATATTTAATGTTTTTTGTTCGTTCATTCATTCATTAATTCATAACTGTCTATGTGCTTGTGAACCATGATGAACAATGGAACATTAACAAGGATTAATTCTATTATGTTATTTATTCCAGTTAATTTAAAGTGAGTTTTCAGGTCAGGAATAATCTATTTGACTTATAGTTATATATAATTGATATTATTGTAGCGCCTAAATACATATAAACAATTATTAGTCATTTAGAATACAAAATTGGAGATAAACAACAGAAATGAATAATATATCTTACTTATAGTAAATTAGTAATTATATCATTGATATTATATGACAAATAAAACAATTATTTAGAATATAGAATTTAAGGATAAACGACAGAAATAATTGATTTGAAAGAGTTTGACCATAATAAAACTGGAGATATATTTGCTGTTTGACAGTTTGAGTTTATTCTTTGTCTTGAGCCATATTGTGATATATTATATGATGTTATATATTATATTTATTCTAGCTGCCATGTCTCTGTGCAGCAACATATGGTGACTCCCACTCAGGAAACAAGGCTTTAATATGTATTATTACACACTAACGTCTTTCTTTCTTCAGCTCGATAAAAGCAATAAAGTTCAGAGAACGTGTCCCTGGATGATTTTACGGCCGCCACACTGCACCGCAGTTTTTATTCTGTTGGAGAACAAAGTGAGGTGGAGAAAGGTCCTCGGAAAAGCTTCTTCAAAAATAGAAAAGAAGGAAACGTGTAATGATGCTGCATCAGGAGAACGGAACAGATTCACTCCGGGGAGATGATAAAGATCCTCATATTTAAATATCACTTCATCAAACAGGAAAAGCTCAGCAGCTCCACTCGTGCTCCTGTTCGCTGTTATTAAACCTTCACGATGTATGAAGAGCAGGGAGCAAATGAAACGTATCGTTATAACTATTCATTATTTATTACATGTCTCCTAGTTTCTCAGACTTTGTTTTGGCACTTTTAATGTGCAAAGTGTCTCAGAGCAGCTTGATGAGCCAGGATCGACTGTCGATAATCTGCAGAACTCTGTCTGACCTTTTTTATGTTGATATCAGTGTGAAATTCACAGTTTCTGTTGCTGAACAGCAGCAACATGTTGTAATTACAAGAAGCTGACAACAGGGAACATGTTAAGAATTTTGAGAATCATGTCAAAAGTCTATTTTTCTGTCTATTTTGAGAATAAAACAATTTAGAAGAATGAGACACAGCAGAGGAAAAATAAATATTTCTATCAATTTTACTCCACCGCATTTTCTACAAGCATTTTCATTACCTACCACAAAATAAAATCTATGTTTGGTGGAAACATGCTGGAAATTACCCACTACATTGTGACATCTCAAATAGCCTGGAAGTCAATTCTGATTCAGTAGGTGTAAGGTGGAAGCATAAAGAAACCAGTGATGCACAAACACCAAGAACATTACTCATTTAGTTAGAAATGACACATTAAAGGTTCTTCTACATTTTTTGGCTTCAAAATTAAACATAATAATTGAACATCAGACCTAGGGAACTGGCAGCCATCTTGGATATGACCTCTAATGGTCATCAGAGGTCAAATCTGACTTCCCTCCATTAACCTTATGGTGTATACTATGTTAGAAATGTAATAATTCTATGATAAAATGCACAACTGTTGCAAAATTAACAACATTTTGACTGCAAAAAATCATTAAAAAGAAAAAAGAATGATTTTATTAAAAGGTCTTTGCATAATCAGATTATGTTTATTATCATTATCCTCTTAAACCGATTATTGATTAAAACGCATTTAACTAGGTTTTTCATTTTCATGGAAATTCCAAAGATTCCAAAGATATTTTGGGAAAACTGGGCGATTTTCTATCAAAATGTTGGCATCAGATTGATAGAATAAACCATTTATTGTAAAATTAAAGATTTCTAGAGGTTAAGCAGTTAATCACCAGGCAGATGTTTGTCGTCATGGGTTTTTTTGCCTCATATGGCACATATGCAACAGGCTGGAGTTTTTTCTCCCTCACACCTTCACACCTTCACAGCAGCAAAGAGCTGAATCTGGGATTATCCCTTTAAAAGTCTTAGATCGAATATCAAACAGAATCCCTTGACCCCTTTAAAGGAACCAGTGGATGTCACCCTATTCAGTTTTAACTGAGCTGAACATGGAAACATAGCACAACTTTTCCTCCTCCTCCGGTTTCCAGCATTAACTTTGCTCTGTCTTTGTTCCACACCTGTTACACAACTGTTCCTCGGCTTCCTGTTTTATTAGTTTAGCGGCTCCTCTCTGCTCCTTTCAAGGTTTTCTCCTTGGCTATTTGCGTCAAGGTTGAAGAATATAACTCAGAAAGCTTCAGGCCTGAGTGTAATGTTTCACTGAGGCTGGACGAGTAGAGCAATCACAGCAAGTTAACTTTGATCAGCTTTATCTGAGTCTTAATTGATAAGAATCAATGTCACCTTTGTGATATTAACTTGTCTCAATCTATTCAATCTGTGTACCAGTTTGAGTCTGTTGTTCTGTTTCTTTTTCCTGTGGAGGCTCAGTGGAGTTTTATTGGTTCTTTTTAATGCTTCCCTACAATACTTCTGTTAATGGGTTTACTCTGAAGGCGAAACATTGCGTGATGAGATGACTTCCTGTTTGATTTACGTTTAGGTTTCCCATCAAACATCATATCTGTGGCTTCTATTGTTCTCTGTCACAGAAATGTTCACCACATTTTGTTTGTGTGTCAGCGTCGCTGCTGCTGCCTGTAACCAAACAAAGCTGCACATTTCCCATCACTCCAAACTCCAAAATGTTGTTTTATCTGTGTCTGTACAAATCAAGGTCTGAATTAAGTTTAAAGTGATGATGTTAGAGACATATTTTCTGTGACATTTTTAGAGTTTTAGAGGCAGTGAGATGACAGATACTGTCAGATTTATGCAACATGGCCTGATTTGACTCAAAGATTGAAGATTGTGTGAGTTAAAATGTTTTACTCATGTACATAAAGCTTCAGACAATTCTTAGGATCAAGATGATTTTTGAGAATTTACCCGGAAAAAACTCTTACGCAGTTTTTTTTTAAAAATACAGCAGGACTTTTAATTGTCTATTCTGTGCCTATTTTCACTCAGAATGCGTTTTTTCTGAATGTGATCAACTAATCACAATTTTTAAAAGCAACAAGATCAACCAAGATACAACTTCATGTCCTTTTCTCAATCAAAGCTGCTCTGAGAATATTCCGGAATTGCTCTGAAGCTGCTTGAGCTCCTCGATACAACATTTTAGGCTAAATTAGACGTTCTTGGAGTGTTTAAGAACTCTGCCCCTGAGGTTTTCTCAGTCTGCGTCATCAATGTACAAAGATGAAAAGAAACGAAAGTCTGGAAGTCTGGAAAAACAGGAAAATGTTTCTGGCCGGTTCTGAGTTCAGTCAGAGGCTGAACTGGACACACACACACACACACACACACACACACACACACACACACACACACATACACACACACACACACACACACACACACACACTAGCAGGTAGATTAGCTGTTTTTGGACATGGTTGCTATTTTCTCTATTCATATATATATATATATATATATATATATATATATATATATATATATATATATATATGTATGTATACTAGTGTAGTACCCATATGAAGTATGTATTCCTATCTTAAGTAGATTTTTCATGTTTGGCCAGATGAGGATGTGTTACATAGCCTTAATAGACAAATTGTACATTGGGTAAGACATGGGCATATGTTGAGATATGGAGAGACATGTAAATACATATATTGTAAGAACAGGGTGCAATTAAATTAAAATTAAAACCAGGACTTATGATAAATATCTTTATTCGTAGCTTTTCCTATATAGTGTAACAACCCGGCATGTTACTGATATATGTGTTTATAAATTAATGAGTTTATGCCCAGATTCTGTTCTGTTAGTTGATAGTGCAGGGATTTCCTGAGAGTCTGTGAACACAGGAGCTGTGACACTGACCTTTACACTGTAATGAAACTGTTGCTCCAGGATAGTGCTGTGATACCCAAGTCTATGGGATTTTATTTATTTATTTATTTTTTAAAAGATTTGTTTCAGGCATAAATATCTCTATATACAGTAACCAGACAGGAAGTAATGGGTTTCGACTCATTAAGACTTCTATTAACAACACATACATTTCATATTCCAGACATTTTTTTATAGTCAAGTAGACCAGGTTTAAACAAAGAAACTTCAGTTTCCTGATTGACCAGTTGAGACAACAGCAGTGAGTCTTCATGTTAAAATGTGGACTTTACAGCAGAAACACATTTATACTACTTTATATTTTTATAACTTACCTATTTACATTTTATTAAGATTTTCAGTCAAACATAATGAAAGAGGAATCACAGCTTTGAGTGACAGAAAGTAAGAAGGCAAAGAAGACAAAGAGAAATTTAAATTACAATAATATAAAAACAAACAAACAAAAAAAAACAGAAGCCTGTTTATATATGCAGATTCCTCCCAGCTCCACACTCTCATCTTAATATGTTTACAGAGGCTTTGCCTATTATTATATCATCTAAAAAATCCATAATGCTCGAAAACTGTGGTAATTATCATTTCATCCTCAGGGTTCAGTTTTTATTACTCTAGGTACAGAAACTGCAGCAGAACAACGATAATTAATGAAGGGAGAAAAAAATTAGGATAAAAAAAAAAAGATTTTGAAGGTTGTTTATTTATAACCTGTTTTCACCCTTATTTAATTCTAGCAAAGACTAAAATGACAAATTTAAACAGAAAGAAATCTTTCAGGAGAAAAATGTTCTTATATAACCGTTGTACATTTAGCTAAGTGCTTCAATATATTACCATGACAACACTGAATTCATGTTTTTGTCGTTGTGGTTTTGTGGGAAACTGACTGAGATCAGGTCTCAGCTCTGAATGGGATGAATGTGAGCAGAAATTCCTCGGTAGAGCCACTGATTCTCCATCACCGAGTGAACCGAGCCTCTGTTTGATTCAGTAATAAAAGGAAAATGAGTTCATGTTCCTCGTTTGTTAAGATGAAGCTTAATCACGGAGTCATCCTGTTCATCCCACTGAACAACAAAGCCTGGCATCACTTATTCTTACACTTGTAAACCCTCGGTAGTGATTAAATCCTCTTGTATCCCAGCCTTCATCTGTCCAGAGCAGGTAATTAATCTTTAATGTGGAGCACAATAAGCCTCCAGCTCTGTTGACTGACTCCTTTCGTTCCAGCTTTGTGTGGAGATTTTGAATGAGAGAGACAAGAAAAAAAGAGTCTTTGTCTCTGCAGGAATGTTTTCGTTTGTTTTATGAATTTTGCAGTTGTTAAGTAAAAACTTGTTGGTTTTTTTTTTGCAATAGGAAAACATTTACACATATCAACATTTACACATATCAACGTTCCTCTGCAAGGATGCTGCATAATGACATTTTTTCCATGCAAACTATGTTGTGATAACCTATTTGAGTCATTTTTAAGAAGAAAATGTCCCAATTCTCTGTTTCCAGCTTCTCAAATCAGATTATTTTCTGGTTTCTTGAATCTTGTATAATAGTAAACTGATGATCTTTGGGTTGTGGACTGTGCACATCCAAATAATTAATTGACAATTTGTGTCTGTCTGTCTGTGTGTGTGTGTGTGTGTGTGTGTGTGTGTGTGTGTGTGTGTGTGTGGTTGTGTGTGTGTGTGTGTTGGCTACATGTCCTATTATAAGTGCTATATCAGTTTTTTTCCTAATTAAAGTGGCCAACAAAGACCCAGCTAGTGTCTAATATGCTTCTCGCTGATAAAATTCCAGTGCGGCTGTTTGTGGCGAATATAACGTCCCTTGTGAAAAACCTTTCCTCCTGATGGCGGAAGCTGCTCATTCCACAGAGGAAGTTTCTGAACAATAGACGATGTTATAACTCTGATTAATCACATGAATGGGACCAGTGATGAAGCTGAAGTTGCTGCTGCAGCAGGAACAGACGGCGATTAATCTACAGCTTGAGATTCAGAACTAACTTTGGTTCTAATAACAATCTGAACCTGTCAACAAGGGGAAAAAAACACTTTTAGTGAACATTTTGTACAATGCAATTACCCCAGAATTGCAGCCCATTTCACACTCAATACTGAACCATTTTCTAAAAGAGTCCCATTTGTCATATAAGCACAAAATTGACAGGAAAATTACTTCCGGGTTGAAAAATGAAGTTTTTTTCAATTTTTTGTTCTGTCAGAATCTTACATCTGAGATTTAATATCCCGTTTCAACTGAGGATACATTAACCCGTGTCATGCTTCTTTGTAAAGAAAGTTCAGAGTTAATAAACAATAAATCCCAGCTGTCATCCAACATCTTTAAAGTCACTTCTGGGAGCAAACATGGCATCTCTGGCTATTCTGAAAGTCCCCAGCTGTCTGCAGCTTTACAGAAAATGAAAAACAGAGTCATCCTGACAGGAAATAGCTTTAGTTTGCCGCCATAATAATGCAAAAACACAGCCGAAAAAAATCAGGAATCCTGGCCTGTGAAGCTTCATTTATCACTCATTCTTTCACCGATTAAAGTAAGATTTGACTGTAACAGGATTCAAACAAACAACGGTAACATCATAAATGTTATATTATCTTTTGCATCTCCAGAAACATGACAGAAATAACACATCTTTCTTCACAGTCTGAATCTTTAATAGAAACGCTGTTGCAAAGGAGTGAAGCAGAAGCATCATCCCTCACTGACAAAGACTAAAGAGCCACTTCACTCGTATGACTCGGCCTATAAAAACAGTTGTAAAATGGCTCCGGGAGGAGTTTTCTAAAGCTTGAGAAAATAATTTTAATGCCTTCAGGATTATTTTGGCTTAAGATAAGAGAGGATGACGTTTTAACAGACGACCTGTGTTAACGGCTGAGGCCCAGAGAGTGAAAGGAACAGTTTTCTGAAGCCAGGAAAGATGCCGTGTAGGAAATAAACTGAGTAAAATCTGAGTTCTTACAAAGAAAGAAGAAAAATTGAAAATTTACTGGCCAATTTCACTTATAAGGGGCCAATGTTCATCAGAAGTGACACCAATTCACTCTTGTTGATAGTAAAAACATTAAGTGTAAATCAGGTTATGGGCTACAACAACAGCTTCAATTTGGACTATTCTGATAGTTGACTGATCTATCAATTACTGAAATGATTAAGTGGGTTTGTAGAATGATGAAAAATGATCATTTGTGTTATCAAAGCCAAAGATCTGAACTCAAATGTATTTTTTGCCTAAACCAACAGTCCACAACCCAAAAATCATCAATTTATTATTATTATAGAAGACTAAAGAAAGCAGAAAATATTCAGATTTGAGAAGCTGGAACCAGAGAATTTGGACATTTTCTTCTAAAAAATGACTCAAACCGATAATTGGCAATTACATTAAAATATTAAATATTATCACTTAAAAAAATGTTGTTTTTTGGATGACCTGCAGCAAAATTTGAATGTTATTGAATTACCTTCTTCCATTTGAACATTTTCTTCTCAGCAATTTAAATATAGTTAAAGATTAATGTAATAGTTGGCAATTAGTGGATTATTCGACTAATCGTTGCAGTTCTAATTGGAACATTTAAACCTTTTTCTCTCCAGGTGTTTCTGCTCCTCTGCTGTTTTGTGAGATAACGAACAAGGTTTCAAAGCAGAACCTGAAACTGCTGAGTCAGCAGAACCTGCACAGATCAGAGTTGCAAAGATCAGACATTCAACCTGCACTGAATAAAGTTCTGTGTGTGGATTAATGTCACATCATACATCATACACACAAACATCAATATGTAGACTCTCAACAAACAGATGTTATTTTACTAAACAGACATTCCTGTATCATGATAAAAGCTCAGAAACATTCTGCCAGTCTCAGTCTCACCAGGTAAACAGATTATCCTGAAGAATTCAACTGTGAGTCAGAGCTGTTAGACATGATGAGGCCATATGTGAGATATGGGAGGAGGAGGAAGAGGAGGAGGAGACTTTCACACACAGCCAAAACAAACAAACAGCAGCTAAAGCTTCACTCAATACATTTACTGTAAACTTGAAAAAAAAAAAAAACATAATCTGGACAATCTATAACTGGACAACTGAAGTGCATGTAAACACGTTATTCCTATGATTAATATCAGAGTTCTCCAACTCCATTTTAGACATCCAGATAATGGGAATAGAGTCCGATTAGATGCCAAAACCTGAATTTTGAGCATAGCTTGATTAAACTGTGCATATAAATGCACTGGGTCTGAGATTATCAACAATTCATTCAGACATCTGAAGCTGCTTCAAGTGACGCAAGTGCTGTGGCTGTAACTGCCAAAGTAGCAGGCAAAAATGCTGAATCTACTATCTAGAATGTCCAAATACCTTAAAAGGCCTTAATGTTTTTTACATCCAGTCATACTTTGCAGTGTGCACACTACACTACCCAGAAATCACTGGGAGGTCATTGACTGCAGAAGAAAATCTTAAGTAATTAAATAGTGTTGTAAATAATTGTTCACATTCCAACTGCTAGTACATGCAGAAAAGAGCGACTAGCCACGATAGCTTCAATGCTGCAAAGTCCTGTCAACATCTGGGTTTAACAGATGTACTATGGTGGTGCTGGAGTACAACCTTTAATCATCAGGGTTCAAAGGACAGGCAAGATGGCTGTCATGGTGTCATGGTGGTATGTCAGAATTGTGTCCTTTACTGGTTAACTTCCTACATAGAAGCTACTACTGTGGTGTTGGAGTAGCAGCTACTGGTCAGTAGGCAGTGACACTAAGGTTTCAGATCCAGCCAATGACTGAACAGAAGCTCTGCCCCCACAAAGACAGGAATAACTCTGCCCTGACGGAAGCTGCAGTTTTCCTGTTTAACTGCACACACACACACACACACACGGTCAGACGGTTTCATTCAGTGTTTGAAAGTGATAGTTAAAGGAAATGCCTGAAGCCCTGACAGCTCTCTCTCTCTCTGTGTGTGTGTGTGTGTTTGTGTGAATCAATCACGTCTTCACTCGTCTAAAGTTCAGGACACTGGGTCTGAATGAAGCTGTATCATATTTCTAGAGCTGCAGTGATTAGTCCATCACTCGATTAGTTGCTAATTATTACATCAATCATCAACTGTTTTGATAATCAATTAATCCATTTGAATCATTTTTAAGACAAAAATATCAAAGTTATCTTGTTCCACCTTTTTAAATCTCATTATTTGATGGTTTATTTAGTCTTCTATAATAGTAAACCGAACATTTTTTTTTTTTTGTAGAATCTTTAGATTTAGGAAACAGTGATTGATATTTTACACCATTTTATGACCCAAAAAACTAATTGATTAATCGTTTCAATTGAATGACAATTATGCTTGAGTTAATACTTCAACTTCTACAGAGGTATTTTTGAACTGACTTTTGCGACCACAGAGCTGTTGTTATATTTAATGTGAACATTAACAACCTTAAACCATCAAGATTCTGTCTCTTGTCTCATGATTTATGGTATGTGTTTTTTCTGTATTTCACACTGGACTCTTTATCTCATGAGTAGAATATTTTACTTCTGGCTTTGCTTCACATTTAAAACGACACTTTGAGCTCAGTGTGTCAACCCCAGTTAAACAAAGGTCACCAGCAGAAAGACGGATGGTTTCCAGCCATCAGATATAACGATGGTGAAGTGACACAAGTGCTGAAATATTCCAGAAAGCAGTAGAAGAGCAAACAATAACTTACAATCAGACCGTGAGCCAAACGCCTCGAGACAACAATTATAGCGATTGATGAGGCTGTTTGTCCTCTTACGAAATTCTGACTGAGAAACACCGATTCCTGGCAGGAAACTCCGACTCTGAGTTGCATTTACTCATGTTTCCTGGACCGCTGTAATCTCACGTGCACGTTCATTCAAACGTTTCTCCGATGCCTTTCAGAACTGTGGTGAGTTTCCAGAGTTATTACAAAACGGCGTGCAGCATTTTAGTCTTTAAACAGCTGGATTCTGATCCGTCTCCGTCTGGAACAAAGTGGACAATGATGTGGTTTCTTTGTCATGTGAAAGCATCGTTTGGATGATTCCTCTGTCTATTACAGGAAGTTTCAGCAGGTTTGTCAGGAAAAATGAGCCACAGCAGCACCTGGAGAGAGCATTTAGATTATAATATGATCCGACTACATAGTGGAATTCTGGGAATACCTGGAAAATTCAGATTCTGAACCAATCAATGTCAAATGTATGTAGGTGAGGACATTATTCATATATCACATTTAAAAATGATTGTGATCAACCAAAGTGATTCACAAAAAACAGCAGCACAGACTCAGGAATAGCCACACAAGTAAAAACAGACAGAAAATATAAGAATAAATTAAAAAAACAAACAAAGACAGAATTGTCACCAAGCAACAAACACACAAGGATGAGTTTACAGCAACATGAAGCACCAGAAAACACACAAAAAAAGTGTTTTGTGGAGCTTTTGTAGAGAATAATTCTACTTCCTGTTGTCTGGCATGTTTCACCTTGTCAGTAATTATTTCTTCACAGACATTTTCAGTCTTTGTCTGATCGTCTGTGTTGGTGTGTGTTGTCTCAGCTGTCTTTCCAGTTTTTCTTTAAACACCTTCCTACAAACATTGCAACAAGATGAATTTGACAGAAATCCAAACGTTTCCTTTAATGGAATCGAACGCCCAAATTGTTTAAGTAAAGGTTAAATCACTTATGATCTGGCAACTCTATTGTGCTGTTTTATCGTCCAAAAAAAAAAAACAGGATTTCTATTCAAAGCAAATGTTAAATGTTATAGTCTGGGAACACATCTTTATGGACTGAGCCAGAATCCAGTGACTTAAGGAAACTGAAGCCAAGTTCTCAGCATCTGCTGCCAAATAAACTTAATGTAAAGTTTTGAAACTTCTTCTGTCTCACAATATTTTTTTCAAGTAACAAGTGAAAATATTTCACAGTATTTTTGCTATAAAAGAATAATTAATCTTATTTGCACATATGTGTGTGAAACTAAGAAGGCGTGATCCTTTGTGAAATGTTTATATTTATAGTTGCAGACATGACGCACTAATTGCAGACGTGGCTTCCCCAGAGCAAACCAGTCTCACAGCACAATTAGTCTGGGAACCGTCAGTAAGAGACATTTAATCTGAGACACTAACGAAGGCCAAAACAGCAAAATATTCATCATTATTAATCATCCGGATCGTTCCCTGTGGGCGTTTGTTCCTGGCTTTTCCTTCTTTTTTTTATACATTTATTTCTCTGGTTGCAGGTTTAGGCCTCTGCCAGATATTCTCCTTCCATCTGTGTTTCCTTCTCTGCTCTGAGTCCAGTTTGTTTGCGGGTTTTACGAGGGTGAAAAGGTCCGAGCTCGTTCCTGCTCCTGCACACACACCGTCCGTCTTCTGGCCGATTGGCTACGGCTCCATCGATCACTGCTGCCTCTCTGCTGCCTCTCTGCTGCCTCTCTGCAGCCCCTAATGGCAAAAGCACCTGAGAGGAAGAATCTGTTTTGGTTGTGTTTTTCTGGAACATCATCTCCACGTCACAAACAGCCTCAGGAGAGAAGAACGACTCACTGCAAAACCACCTTACATTCAAATTTACGGTAACTAACTGGCAGCAGTTATACAGAAAGTTACTGTAATCATTTTCCACAGTAGAAATACTGCACTTCTGTTAAATAAATAAAATAAAAAAACAATTAAATACTGTCATTTCAGTTGCATTTGCAGTATTGCGTGATTAATTGAATTATAATACAGTAACTCATAGACTATTGTGATTTTCTACAGCAGTCTCCTGTGATAATCATCTACAGTAACATTATTGTGTTTAACGCAGAAAATTTCACAGCAAAGTTTTACAGTGTTTTTTATTTATGTATTTTGCTGCAGGTTTATGTTCTTGTATGTACAGCACTTTGTTTCAGCTGTTCACAGAATTTTTTTTTAGGTTTAAATTATTATATATATATATATATATATATATATATATATATATATATATATATATATATATATATATATATATATATATATATATATATATATATATATATATATATATATATATATATATATATATATATATATATATATATATATATATATATATATATATATATATATATATATATATATATATATATATATATATATATATATATATATATATATATATATATATATATATATATATATATATATATATATATATATATATATATATATATATATATATATATATATATATATATATATATATATATATATATATATATATATAATAACATGTAATAACATGTAATAACATGTAATAACAGATAAAAACATGTAACATTTACAGGGGTCATAATCATTCTTTTCATGTGTTGTTTTTAAAGCAGTGCTTTATAAATAAAGTTGAGTTGAACTGAGACTCTAACATTTCATCTGATGCCGTCAACAAGTTTAAAGACTGACTGATTCTGAACTTTTATTCATCCTTTTTATGAATCTTAAACAGAAGACATCTAATCTAAACTAATCTAAGCTTCATCCTGTTATTTCTCATGACTAATTTCCTCTCTGTCATTTCTCAGCTGGTAAACATTAGTTGTTTTCTTCTGTCCAATAGCAGAGTGACACACCTCCTTTATGAACCAATCATCTCTGTCCCTCATGTTGTTTCCACCTCTAAATTCTCTTTAGGTCGGTCTGGCACTGGGATTCTCCCCCTCTCAGCTTAATCTTTCCAGTGTCTTGACTCCACAGGAGATTTTGAGGATTTATCACAGAGTTTAATAATAATCTGTGTTAGCGATTCACTACTTTTATAGGAAACAAGTGTCTTTACTTTATTCTCTTGTCTCTTCTGATTGAATTGTTAATCGTAGGTCAATGACTGTGTCAATATGAGGCTCAGAGAATATTTATCTGGAGAGTTTAAAGCTCGGCTTTAATCTACCAGCAAACATCAGACAGTTAATGAAGAGCTGGTGTTATTTAACATTTTTTGAAACCTTACTACTGCTTTACTCTTATGTTTGACCATTTTTTCTCCAGAAATGTTAAGCCAAAACCCACATAACCAGTTTGGATTATCTGGCACTGACATGGTGTTAAAATGTAACATAACATAGGAACACTTAATTCTTCCATCAATGTCTATGTGTGTTCTTTAACATTCACAAGGTAAATCTACACAGTTCTGATCACTGAGCCTTACTAAAAACTACCTTGTGTAGTCCATTTAGACTAAGTTAAGTCAAGGTGCCCTTTTTTTCTTTTCGCCCCTGCCCTTCAAAAAAAATCTGTGCACACCACTGTTCCACAGATATATACTGTATATAAACTGAAGGCTGTTGAACTTAATTATGAACATAAATCATTAAATTCTCCACATTCACTTCAGTGATGCATTGAAGCAAAGAAAGGATTAAACACTTTACATCCACTGATTAAAGTTATTCAAACAGCTCAGACTAATGTTTTAATAAAACATGAGGACACAAACACAGGAGGAAGAGGAGCAGTGAAGCTCAGAAAATATCCTAAAATTAAATTGATTCTAGTAATGAGAATGAAACATGTTTGTTTACATGTTTACAGATCGTGTGTAAACTAAAAAACATGCTGATATAAGAGAAGAAGCAAACATGCTACTGGAAAAACAGCAGCAATAATATATATATATGTATGTATGTATGTATGTTCCCGTTACTGTGATGTTCCCGTTACTGTGAATAAGTTAGTTTGTGGTGAAGATAAAAGACATTCAAATTTCACAGATATGAACAATGTCTTTGGATAATTTATTTATTTTAATATATATTTTGTTGTTTATTAATTCCGTGATGTGAAAAAGTGTTTGCCTCCTTCCTGATTTCTTATTTTTTGCATGTTTGTCACATTTCATTTTAAAGACAACACAAATAAAGACAAAATGCAGCTTTTTAAATGAAGGTTTTTATTACTAAGGGAGAAAAAAAATCCAAAACACAACTATAGTTTATCACACGTGAGTTCAATTTCTCTAACCACACTCAACCTGATTACTGCCACACCTGTTCTCAGTCAAGAAATCATTCAAATAGGACACATAGGCCTGACAAAGGAGATCAAAAGATCCTTAAAAGCTAGACATCATACTGAGATCTAAAGAAGTTCAGGAACAAATGAGAAAGAAAATAATTGATATCTATCGGTCTGGAAATGCTATAAAGCCATTTCTAAAGTGTTGGGACTCCAGTGAACCACAGTGAGAGACATTATCCACAAAAGGAGAAAACATGGAACAGTGGTGAACCTTCACAGGAGTGAAATTATCCCAAGAGTAGTGATGACTCATCCAAGAGTCACAAATGACCCCACAACAACATCCAAAGAACTGCAGGTTTCAGTTATTACATTTAAGGACAATGTTCATGACTCCACCATAAGAAAGAGACGGAGAGAAAAATGGCTGTATGGCAGAGTTCCAAGACGAAAAGCACTGCTTAACTTAAAGAACATTAAGGCTGGTCTTCATTTTGGCTCAATGATGGCATCTCAATGATCCCCAAGACATTTAGGAAAATACTCTCTGATGAGATAAAAGTTACTTTCTGAAAGGTGTGTGTCTCATTACATCTGGTGAAAAAGTAATGCCACATTTCAGAAAAAGAACACCATACGAACAGTACAATATGGTGGTGGTAGTGTGATGGTCTGGGGCTGTTTTGCTGCTTCAGGACCTGGAAGGCTTACTGTGATAAATGGAACCTTGAATTCTTCTTCTACCAAATAATCCTGAAGGAGAATGTCCTGCCATATGTTCCTGACCTCAAGCTGAAACCGATTTCTGCAGCACAACAATGATCCAAAAGCAGCAAGTCCACCTCTGGCTGAAGAAAAACAAAATGAAGACTTAATAGTAGCTTAGTCAAAGTCCTGACCTGAATCTTATTGAGATGCTGTGGTATGACCTTAAAAAGATGATTCATGCTCCAAAACTCTCCAATATGGAGAATTACAACAATTCTGCAAAGTTGACTGGGCCAAAATTCCTCCACAGTGCTGTAAGAGACTCAGTGAAAATTATTATTGTTATTATAACGCTTGATTGCAGTTGTTGCTGCTAATGGCTTAGGTACTTATTAGGTTTAGGAAACAATTACTTTTTCAAACAGCCATCTAGGTTTGATCAGATTGTTTTCTCTCTCTTAATAATAAAACAAACCTAAACCTTTAAAATGCAGCTGAAGTTCAACACAGATCCAATTAGAATAATTTAACTAAAATAAATGTTCTATGTTAAGTTGCCAAACAGAGGAACCTTGTTTCTTTTGGTAACGGTGGAAGCAAAACTTAATTTTTCAAGTTAACAGGTTAAAATTTTAAAGGATAAAGTCTGTTTTCTTTGTTCCGATGTATTGCTGAGACTGAGACAGAAAAAAGCTGCAGAGTCATAAACACTCATTCTGTTCTGTGAACAAACTGCTGATTAAATCAGCTTGTTATGATGGATCATGCCTGTGATTTACAGCCTCAGATTAGTAGCAAACACACACACATTAACCAACATTAACCAGTCATCTGGTTTATCGTAATGGATGATGTCTGTGTTTCCATGGTCTGAGTCACTGGATCTCATCAATTCCTCTTATCAACATGTGCTTCAATGATCCTGATTGATTCTATGTTTTAACACAAGCAAACAGAAAAAAACATGATGTTTGTGAGGAGAATATAGCAGCAGGTTTGTTGGTCAGTTTCTGGTCTCACATACAAATACAAACATTTATTCTCATGTTAGAAGTTAATCTATGTGTAATTCTGAATATTATTTTACTTAAAAATAACATCTGTTAAAAAACTAGCTTTATAATTAGCCCATAAAATCTGTGAAAACTCAAAGTTCATTGATACAGTATCACACGCTGGTATTTGTATTTATCTGCTGACATTTATTCACCATGCTGCTGATTTTAGCTTCATGTATTTGGTAATAACGAGGGTAAATGGCACAAACATGATTCCTACTGGATCCAACCTGTAAAGTTTAATTAACTCACTGTCAGTCTATATGTAATTATAAGTAATATTTTACATCTCAGGGTGACACAGTGACACAGTGGTTAGCACTGTTGCCTCAACATAGAAGGTTGCAGGTTCGAGACCTTGGTCTGGGACATTTCTGTGTGGAGTTTGCATCTTCTCCCCGTGTCTGCGTGGGTTTTCTCCAGGTTCTTTGGCATGTCCAAAAACATACTGAGGTTAATTGGAGACTCTAAATTGCCCATAGATGTGAGTGTGTGAGTGAATGGTGTGTGTGCCCCATGATTGGCTGGCGACCACCTGCCCCTAACCTGTAATGTGCTGGGATTGGCTCCAGCAGACCATGTGACCCTAATGAGGAATAAGCAGGTATAGAAGATGAATGACTGACTGACTTTACTCTCTCTCGTAAACTACACTTTAAAATGATCTCACAAAATGTGTGGAAAGTCAGGTTCACTTTCACATTACTCACATGCTGATATTTGTATTTGCTTTCATTTATTTACCATACTGCTGATTAGTTTAATTATTTAAAAAAAAGTCATAATTCTAAAAAGTAACTTAGAATTTGTCCTCTAGGAGCAACTTTTTGTGCAAAGAGCCTTTAATAAAATGGCCTCAGGAGTTTAACAGCTTGGGAAAAAGCAGTTTTTCAGTCTTGTAGTTTGAGCGTTTGGTCGTGGATGAAGATATCAGGATTTATCCAGTATAGAAACTCTGCAGCTTTTTTCTCAGTTTTCTCACTCAGTCACAGTCACTGTCACCAATTAAAACAATCACTGCACACTTCTCAGTGACCTAGTTTTATGAGATCATCATGTTCAGAGATGAAACCTGGAGGCTGTTCCACAAAAATCCTTCTCTGTGATCAATAATTCATTACGTCAAATTCGACTTGATCTCAATGAAACTTCAAAATTTCTGACCATCCGTCAGACATCTGAGAGACGAGTTGTGTGTTCCTGCTCCTCAGCTCTGCACGTCTGGTTGTTTCTGAGGCCTTGTGTCATGGTTTTGACGTTTCTCTGCCTATCAGGAGACCAGATCTGCTGAAAGGACGAGGGTCAGTGAAGCTGCAGCAGGTGAAGAGAACACTTCCTGTGTCAAGGAGGGAAAACAGACAGTTTGTCTGTGTCCCTTCAAGCATCAAAAAAGTAACTGGAGGCTAAAACCCAGCAGCAGAAAGACTGAACTTTCACTGTCCTGCCTCCTGAGATCTGCCCTAAAGAACTAGTACCGCTGCTGTTTTTTTTTAACTTATATTTTCTCTGCCTTCTTTTAAAGTCACTTTTCCATCTTAAGTATTTCAGTCTTTTAGATGGAAAGTTCTTTACTGAGATGTGATGTTTGTTCTCTTCATGTGTCGTCAAGCTTTAACAAATAAAAACTCGAAATCTTGAAAATTCAGCTGTGAATAAATAATATTAATAATGCCTGTAGTTTATTTCATGATTTACAGTTCTCACTCGCATCGATACTGCTCTTTTCTTTATTTGTATATGTATCAAGGAATGTTTAAGAAGAGGAGCAATGTGAATTAATAATATATTGTACTCCCCCCACTCTGTTTTGAGTATGTGAATTAATTAGATTTTCATTGTTACTTTTATTATATATATATATATATATATATATATATATATATATATATATATATATATATATATATATATAACCCTAACCCTTTTTTTTAGTTCCAAACACAACATTTATTTAATGTAAATGAATTCTAGTCTCTATCTGCAGCACATTTCATAAACCCTTATCTTCAACCACTGATAGTGGCCAGTGTTCCTGATGTTGACTTACTCGTTTTCTTCCTGATGAAGCCAGTCATTTGCTTGAGTCTGCTTGTTTGTACTCTGACCAGAACCAGAACCCACAACAGCTTCAGAGTTTCTGTTCTCACTGTGACATGTTTTGCATTTAAATGGTAACATCGGGTTGGTTCTGTGATATGAAAACTCTTTTCTGCACAGTTTGCAATAACCAACGCAGTTGGCAACACTTCCATTAGGTTTGTTTTTTGAACAGAAATATAACATCCAGCAGAGAGCTTTCATTGTGGGAGTCAGAGCTGTGTGTCAGCAGAACTGACATGAACCACGACATGAAGACTGACTAACGTTCTGCGTCGGTTAGCATAACAAACTGTGATGCGTTTTAATTTAATTTTCTATAGAATTATAATTAACATGTTAATGTCTCACCCTAGTTCATTTATTATGGTTTAATAATTTTGTATTATTTATTTTTTATTGTATTTTAACATGTTCTAAATATACTTACTTATACTACTATTAATATTTATATTTTTAATTATCTTTTTAAAAAATATTTTCAAATCATGTTTCATTTCTTTTATTTAATTTCCAACATAGACATTTTTGTGGGGGACGCGTTGGGGCAGGGGTTAGCGCTGTTGCCTCACAGCAAGAAGGTCACAGGTTCAAGACCTCCTTGGTCCTGGGTCTGGGACCTTTCTGTGTGGAGTTTGCATGTTCTCCCCGTGTCTGCGTGGGTTTTCACCAGGTACTCCAGCTTCCTCCTACAGTCCAAAAACATGCTGAGGTTAATTGGAGACTCTAAATTGCCCGTAGGTGTGAGTGTGTGAGTGAATGGTGTGTGTGCCCCACGATTGGCTGGCGACCATCTGGGGTGTATCCCTGCCTCTCGCTGTAACATGCTGGGATAGGCTCCAGCAGACCATGTGACCCTAATGAGGAATAAGCAGGTATAGAAAATGACTGACTGTCATTTTTGTTTTAAATAATTATTTTTAAACAAATATGCACATATTCAATGTCACATGTTCAGAGCAGGTAAAGTAAATATGTATTTGTTCCAACTTTAGCTCATATATCTATACAAATCTATAAAAATCATATTTATATGTTTAATATATTGTGGTGCAGGAGGATTATAGAGTAAAAACTTTGAGTTTACTCTGTCACTGTCTGAGTTTATCTGTGCGTGCGACAGTAAATGGTTGTGCTGTGATGCGTTCAGGGCCGCTCTGTGCTCAGGTGAACATAAATATCAAGGAGTCGTCATAAACGAGATTAGTTCCACCTCTCAAAAGAACCTAAAGCTGCACATTACCTGCCATTTTCACTTCGGTGAAAACCGCTGCACATTTACTGCAGCTACAAAATACCGCTGCTGCTGCTGTTGGAATTAATGCAATGTAAAACTGTCTGACCTTCGAGAGGACAGGTCATGATGTCAAATCAGCCAATTACAGGAGATGCTCGTTAATATTAATGAGACAGACTCAAAATGACCTGAGCAGACACAGAGAGGTGGAAATGTTAAATATATTCAGATGATGATTTGCTGCTTAACACCACAGATAAATGTCAGAGTGGACAGGAGGATCCAAATTTCGCTCTGGTGTAAATTGCCTCCTGCACCACGACAGACTTCCAGTCTACTTGTGATATCACAGAAGCTGATATGAGAAGCAGAGAAGCAGCAAGTGACTGTGAAATCAGGCTCCGAGTGTCAAACTCTGCACAAATATCAGTCGCTCAAATATGCAGACTTGACTCAGTTTAGGCTTCAAAAAGATTTCAGCTGCTCTATTGCTGTAGAAATAAAAAAGAAAAGGTTTCATAGACACTTGATGCTACGATTCTGTCTCTTGATGAGTTGACCTTTGCTGAAGTCTTTGAAAATTTTAAAGATTCTGTAAATCGAGGCTTGGAGCAAAAGAGGCAAGTCTCATTTTGGGTGAAAATGATTTTTATACTTCATTTCAAAGGTAATGATTAAGGTGACCTGAGGAGTAAACTCAACACATTTTTTTTGCCTCTGTTTACTTCTGTCATTTTATATTTTTATTTTTAGATTATTATTCCATGGTCAGGTCAGTCTAAATTCCTCAGAATGAAGAAACATAGACATAATTCCAATCTTCAAAACACCTGACACTTTTTTTGAGTATTTTTTAATGACAGCATCTACTTGGGTAAAAGTAAAATATAATTTTATCATTCTGTGATGCTTCTTAAATATTTTTTCATCAACTTCTATCATTTAATATAATCCCAACTGAGTCAACAGACACACATTTACTCTTTACTCTACTCTTTGAGCTTTCAAAATAAAAGCCCTCTATTGCTTTCATGTTTTTATACCAAAAGCAAAATGCACATGTTGTAAATACTGAGGACAGACACACACATCATTACACACTATTCCAGCCGATAGGTTCATCTTCATTACTTGGAGGTATCGCTCTCTTATCTATGTATAGAATTCCAGCTTTTCTATTCTTCACTGACAAGAATTCCATCTTTTTTCTTGTCTTCTCTGCTAATCTATTTTTTGTCTCGTGCCTTTAACATCAGTCCTTTTTTCACGACATGAGGGCAGCAGAATACATTAAGGAGCTCACCTTTCTGTTCAGATTCACACATCCGCTCACTCTCTCCATCGTGTTCTTCTTTCACCTTTATATGTTTCTCTTCACTTTGCCACAAGTGCAAAACCCATCCAATTAATCCACAGCAGTGAAGAGCTTCTGTTTGCTCACCAGCAAAAAATTCACTGACCTTTAAACACCCCCAAAATATTCAGCTCTATGAATAATAAACAGGGGACATATCAAAAGAGAGAAGAAGGTTTCTAGTTTTAGATCAGGACCCTACTGATTGCTTAGATTTATCTATTGATTATTACAACCTAATGAATTAGGGCTTTGGTCCATGAAATGGTGTAAAATGTCAATCACTGTTTCCAAAAACTGAAGATTCAACCAAAAAAACTATTTTTTTTTTTTGTCTAGACCAACAGTCCACAACCTAAAGATCATCAGTTTACTATTATAGAAGACTAAAGAAACCAGAAATAATCAGATTGGAGAAGCTGGAACCAGAGAATTTGCACATTTTCTTCTAATGTAATAGTTGGCAACTAAATCGATTTGATTCGGTTTTCATTTCATTTTCTTCTTAAAAATGACTAGAATAGATGAATTGATTATCAGTATAGTTGGTGATTAATGTAATAGTTTTAAACTAATTAATTAATTAATTAGACTAATTGTTGCAGTTCTGATGTGTAGAAGTGCAACAATTATTAGATTATCAAAGTAGTTGGTGATTGATGATAATGGACTAATTATTGCAGCTCTGTTTAAGATACAACTTTTTTTGTTCTAGATTCATTCATTCATTTTTTTAAACATTTGAATTAAGGTCATTTTCATTTTATCAAAAAAAGAACATTTTCAAGCAGAATAACGACTTAAAATTTGTATTTTTGTTGCATAAAGTGCATCTGGAATATCATCCCTCCTGAATTGACCTTGATCCACTAACGGATTCATTTTAATATGTTTTATCCTCTGGGATCCTATAAAACCTTGAACAATTGCTACCTCAATGTTCTCTGGGTCAAACCACAGATTCACCGGACTATAAAGTGCTAAAGGAGGAACAGGTTCTTATCACTTAAACCTTCCTCTTGTTTCTTGGAGCAGATCCAGCAGTCAGTGGACAGATATGTGGCTCCAATACCGTCACACTACAGCAACTTTTTCCATTAAGCTTTACTACAGTCTGGGTCCATTTGTATCTTCCTGATTGATGCCAGTTTCTCACACCTTGGAGGAGGTAGTGATGTCTTGCCCGGTATACGGGGGCCATCTTTGATGCTTCACATCACCTTAAAGGGATAGTTCGGTATTTTTGACATGACTCTATATAGCATCCCTATCATCAGTGTCGTACACTCACACTGACTCACCTCCGACAGTGTCCTGTGAGCCGAGTTCTGGTCCAGTTCTGGTCAAAACGAAAGTAGTCCGGCAGGTTTACGGGGAACACTAAAATAAAACGTCTTTCTTCTTATACAGCATGTGTTCAAAAGAGTGGTATATGCATCGTATATGTCATGTATATGCATCACAAAACCAATATCCATGAAAAAGTCCCAGCTCGTAATCACTTGGCCCTACTTTCTCTCCCTTCGTATCTCTGTGGTCTGGTCGGGGGGTGGGGGGCGATAAACTTGGAACTTGGGTTGTCTGTAAACGTGTCTGTCTAATTCTCTCAAACTAGCTCGTTAGCGATGCTGATATCAACATGCAAACACCGCCGAACAACTGGAAAAAGTTGTGTTGACTAGTGCGCAGCAGTTAGCAGGATGACAGTGGCACTATTAATATCAGGGAGACTCCCAGGACTTGGAATGATACAAGCTATAAACATAATGTACATATGTGTAAAAATGGGGTGCACTGGTGAGGTTAGGATAACTGGGCCTGATGTTGTCAAAGCAAAACATGTTTTTGTGCATATTTCTAACCATTATTAGACAAATCGATTTGTCTAATGATGTGAATGCTCATAAATATCCAAATCTTTCATCTCTCACATCCTCCCAATATGAGGTAAACCAGGTGATGTCAGACCTGGAAAATCCAGGCCAGATGTGTATCTATAAAAAAAATGAGTTCACCAGCTCTGATCAACATCTACAGCCAGATCAAACAGTGAGAGTCAAAGGCTCAGAACGTCTTTACAATATGTGTTTATGCTTTGAAATGGTAATAAACAATACACCTGCAAATGAATAGATTGATCTCATAGATGTCTCTGCTCTGTGCTGCAGGGATGTTTTTTTATTATTATTATTAACATTTATCCAATTCCTTCGTCAAAAAGATATTTGGATTTTTCTGTTGGAGTTTGGATTATTAAAGAAATAGATCTGTGGCAAACGGTTATGAAACTTCAAAATGAAACAATAAACCTAGGTAACGTTAGGCTACAAATGAACTACATCACAGTCACAGTCACATTGATTTCAGCTTATTGATTCCTTTTTCAAGACATGTAAAAGCTTAAAAATTCATGAGTGAGGCACTTATTGATTTTAGTTCATAGAACAAAAATCTGAACTTTCAATTCAATCCCAGCATTCATTGCATGTGAATTCACTTCACTGTGAAATTCAATTTCGACATAAATGACCCAATTTTCCCGTCATCTAGGGAGCGGATCACAAAATGAGGGAGTTGCAGCAAGACGATGACGAATATAAAAGCAACTTAAAATCTTGCGTAGGGCACCAAAAGGCTGGGCCTGCCCAGACCAAATATCAATTGATATGAGGTCTGGTGTCAACCAGGCTAGGTCAGTGCAGTCAGTCTCCAATATTACCTGAGGATATTGTGGATATTTCCAACAAAATACAAATGTCGACCTGATGATTCCACAATGAAATCAAAACAAAGTGAAGATGGATTGATGGAGGTGTTCCAAGCTTGATAAACTGATCAAGATGGGGACTTCCTGTTGAAATGAAAACCATTGGAGTAGAGAGAAGTGGAGATTGAAATATTCTAATTCTGAGTCAGAACATTTTATTTATCCAATTCACGGTTTGATCTGTTGTTAACGAACCTTAGATAATAAGTAAAGTCCATCATGGTCCATGGTGGACGCCCAACACACCCAAAGGCAGCAGAGACGATTAATGAACAATGAAATGAAGTTTGTTTTAACCACAGACCTTATTCCAGGTATTTAATCAAAAACCCATTAAAACAACCCACTGACTTCAGGATGAGGGAACCAGAAGTGCTGAAACACCAACTCATTTTTCTTCAAGACTCATCCCTGCAGAACTCTTTTCTTAATCCAATAAACTGATGAGTGTATTTACTTTTGGCTGGACACAGAGAATTTTAAATGATTTATGACAAATTGAGGTTTATTTAGAGCAGGAGGAGGGTTGGGAACCTGTCAATGCAAAGTGGACAGAATTCTGAGAATAAGAAAGAAATATACTGCGATTTTTCTTGTAATCTTATCTTGCACTGCAAAAAATGAAATCTTACCAGGTGAAAATGTCTTATTAATTGATAATTTAGTTTATTTCGATTTTAGTCAATTTAATATTTTTTTTATTAACACCATGAAGGAGAACCTGCACCAGCAAACACTAAATGTGTTATGTGCAGATTATGTGTCTGTTATTATAGAAAAAAGTGTATTTAAACTGCAGATATTTAAAGCTAAATATGACAGTGTGCTCAGAGTATAAATGTACAGTATATAGTTCATCTACATTAAAATGATGGTTATTAAAATCATAATTAACAGTTTTTTCATAATTAACTGACATTAACAACCAAATAAAATGTAATTGAAGGAGAGGTGTTTCCCTTATCATCATCACGTCTGATGCAGTTTGAATTGCATTAGAAATGTTTGATGGAAACAGCATTATTAAAAAATACTTTCTTTTTAAATAATATAAACCATATAAATTTAAATGGCAAAGCAAACACAGAAAGAGTTTAGACCTACAATGACCCAACCGGCTAATTACTCAAATAAAATAATAGGAATGCACTCACCGAAAACAATGCAGCACAATGAGTCCTTCTTCATTCAGTTGGTATTTTTGACAGGTGAGTCATGTTTGTGAAGTCGTATTCAAACTGAAGACGCTGTCATCGTAAATTCTCATTTTGTGCTTGTAATTCTTGATGTTCTAATTTTACATTTGTATTCTGATGGATGAAATACATACACAATACATTTTTTATACAAACGGATACATCCAAAAGTTTAGTAATATTTATTTCATGCACGGATCTCCATAATATGGACACGAATATTAAAAATATGCACAGAGCTCTATCATATGCACACAAATATTGTGACAGCTGTCTTGTCTCATAGAAAGAAGCCAAATTATCTGTCATTGGAATAAAATAATTCTATTCAATAATATTACTAAATACTATTACATTTTATTTTTTGCAGTGTAGTCTATATTGTCTATAGTGTAGTCTAAACTTGTATATTGTTAACCAGGCATTGGGGTAACGTCCACAATTTCTACTGAGTACATACATATCACTGTTTTATTATATTATTATTAATACTTTCCTCTTCCTCATTAACATTTTTATTTTATTTTATTAATAATTACTAAATCTTTGTTTTTGTAGGTACTAGGGAAATGTGCAGCACACATTTTATATTTTACACAATAGGGTACTCTCAGTACTCTCTCATAAATTACTAATGCTTTTATTTAATTATTGTAATATGTAATTTGATAGTGTGTAATTTTATCATCATTTATTATTGTAGGATAAAATGCAATTCAAGAAGTACTTATATATAATGCATCAAGCAACTAGGTACTTATTGTATCATATGTCACCATTGTTGGTATTAATTATTGCAATATGAGCTTTTCGTAATTAAAAAACAGGACTTTATATTTAATGGGCAAGTTGTAATATAATTACACACTCAGCACTTTAGCAATAAGCACTTTAATCAGCTTCTTCAACAACTAATAGTATTACAGCAGTGGTGAAATGTGCATGATCCCCTGACCCTTGATTTATATGTTTAACATTCATAATATATGTTTCATTCATACTATTTTTACTCTATTGTATTGTGTTTCATTAATAATGTGAAAATCTGTATCATGAACCTGCCAATGCTACTAGAAATGAAATTAGCTGCATGGCTATAATCTCACGTGTACATATATATATATATATATATATATATATATATATATATATATATATATATATATATATATATATATATATATATATATATATATATATATATATATATATATATATATATATATATATACAGGAGTCGAGTCTTATAATCTAATAATCGAAACAATGAAAACTGCAGCTGTTTTTAAAATGCATTTAAACATTTGAAAGTCGGACTGAAAATAATATATTTACATTTCACACTGGAATACAAAATGAAGCTCTGATCTAATGAGGCTAAAGGACCTAAGGAAATCTAATACATTTATATTCATCAAATCATCAGAGGAGCCGTGTTTCATCAGCTTAAAACCTCTGTTAATGCTGGTTGTAACATTAAATGAACTGAGCACAGATAAGGGGCCACTCGATCAATGCCTGTATGTGGAGGTTGAGCTAAGGTGCCTATTGATCACAGCGGGGACTTTCCCAGACAATTCAGCCTTTAGCTCTTACAGGCAGAGCCTCCTATCGCCTCCTATGCTCTAAGATGAAAGCTGCTCCTTTTCCCAATTCCCAAAATGAGCCACAGTAATGTATTCTGGTTTCAGATATATGGCCTGGAGATCAATAGTCCACTGCATCTCCTGAGTTTGTCTGCCTTCCACCTTTAGAGATGTGACCTCTAAAGAGATTCTGGGTCCAAATGCTCCCCCATTTGGCAGCTGAGACGGACACTCAAAGGAGGAAAAAAAGCTATAATACGATAACCGAGTTAATGAGTCTTCTACCAATATTTCTATAACGTCTTTGCCAGCGCTCATGTATGTTTTAAAGTGTGAAGCTCTGGCATAGGATTAAAGTCATTTTAATTAAAGATGGAGCATATCTGGTCTGTGTGCTGATTATTTCAAAGCCAGTCGTAATAGTGGTCAAGGCCTCTTTCTTTTGAACTTTGTGGAATTAATGGGACAAGATTTCTGCAAAGACTCGTGTAAAAAGCCACGAACATGTACAATTTCAAAGCCTTGATGCTTTGTGCTTATAACTAAAAATACTTTACATACAAATATGCTGCTTATTTAGTTTTGACAAGAGGCGAGAGAGCAGAACCGCTCAGATTAGCTGATTAATCGATTAGTTGTCAACTTTTATATTAATTGGCTAATCGATTTGAGACATTTTTAATAAGAAAATGTCCAAATTCTTTGGTTTCAGCTTCTCAAATCTTACTATTTTCTGGTTTGGTTCAATTTAATATTTAAGATGACATTGTTTGACTTTTTAATGTTCATTTTAATATTTTTTAGATTTGATCCTATATTCTTGAATTTTGACCTCATAGTTTGATCTCAACTTTGTCTTTAATATTTTGACTTTTGTGTGTAATAAAAAGTAAACAAGGTCAAATTGACTCAATTTTAAATATGCAAAAGTATCTACCAATAGAGGAAGATATTTTGAAATTCTAAGCAGTAGTTCAGTAATTGCACCAACAAGATGTTTTTTACGTGGTAAGATTACATTTTCTGCAGTTTAATCACCAACTACTTTGTGAATAAATTTAGTGATCTGAGTCATTTTTAAAAGATAATGTCCACATTCTCTGGTTCCAGCTTCTGAAATAAGAATATTTTCTGGTTTCTTTAGTCTTCTATAATAGAAAACTGATGATCCTTGAGTTGTGGGCTGGAAAAAAAAAACATTTTAGGTTGAATCTGCAGGTTTGGGAAACACTGATTGACATTTAACGCCATTTCATGACCAAAACAACAAATCAATTAATCATTTCAATTAATCATCTCTCTATAGTCATTCATCTGTTCAGCTAGATGCTGATAAATCTGACACACTGCACCTTTAAGAGAAATAGGATTTGTGTATGTTGCCTTAAAATGAAATTGGATGTTTAATATCTGCACATAACTTACTGCTTAGATTTGTTTTATCCCTAAAGAAAATCATCCAACATGTGTTATACATGTCCTATAGAAATATGAAACAATAATGATTTAAAGTTAATAAATAATGTATACATGGTCTGTAGAAGTGCTTCTATTGCATTTTTGTGTATGAATTATTTACTTTTTCTTTTCAAGTGAAGCTCATGCAGAATTATTAGTTAAAAGTCTTTTATCAGATTAAAATGTCCACTTCCTTTACTGACTCATTTCCTCTCCTTATCTGGGAGGAAGAGGGGAAACATTTAGACACGACAAAGAAAATGAAAGATATATTACGCTGCTGTTTTCAGAACTTCCAGCATACAGTAGATTATTCCTAATCATAGAGGCACAGATTATATGAACATTTATAGCCAGACACGTAATCTTTTTTAGATAAATGATGTGGATGCACAAAGCTACCATAGATGGGAACTGAAAATAGCAATGTGTTCATTCCTGCACACAAATATAGTGATTTAAATGTTTTAATGAGAGCATGACAGTGTTTTTCCTCACATATATTCTTTATAATAAGTTATTTTCCTCTTATTCCAGTTATTTTCCTGAGAAACACACATTTCAGGCAATCTCAGGGGAATATCATTCTTCTACATATATGGAATAATTAAATGTGTGGAATGGGAAATCCCATGTGTCCTAGTTGCTGTGGTGAATATAAAACCACAGCTATGTTCTTTAAAAAAGGCCATATACATATATTATATATATACAGGATGTGTTTCCCACAGTAAGTGCTCAGTTTCCTGCTTCCTGATGCAGCTTGGGTTCCAGAGAACGTGCGATGCTATCGGGCTGCATCAAGCAGGCTGCCAGGCAGCTGTCACGCCGTGGACTCATGAGTTTAGCCTTCTCCTCTTTATCAACAAAACATTTATGGGTCACGCTAAGAACTGGCAATAAAAAAAAAAAAGTTTGAGCCTGCGCACCGTCGGGGGACTCAATCAAAATAGAAAAAACAAAACAGATTAAGGACTTGTGGAAAGCAATAGAAAAAAAGTCTTTAAGTAATCTTAAGAATATATGACTCAATTTTCATGAGCTATTGAGTTTTCCGACAGGTCATTAATTCCTAAATTGATTTTCCAGAAAGAACTGTGGCAATATCAGCCAACCTTTGTATAAACCAACTTTCCAAGAGTCACCAGACGTGAGCAGAAACGAGTGTCAGGTGAGGTGAGGTAACTTCTGAGAAGCAAACTGGCTGCTGATTAACAAATGAATGACAGATAAAATTCAACACATGACTTTGCTTGGTTTTATATATTTTTATTGGTCAGGTTTGCATTTATCGACCAGTCTCCTCGCATCATTTTAACCACTGCGGCTGTGATTCCACAGTAGGATTTATGGCTAAATGAAATCATCAGACTCAATTTAATATTATGGTTCCCTTGTTTTTTCCTCTAATGTCACTGTAAAAAAGGATTACCTAGTTGGTGAGAAGCCAAGTTTCTGAGCTCTGTAAAATCCTGCTGCTTTTTTCAGCGTAGAAATCTTCTTTATAGTTCATTAAAATTAAAGCCTTAGATGCATATTGTTCTTTGTAAATTTAAACATCAATTTGATGTTTCGATCCTTTGTTGGTTTAAAAGTGACAATAATTACTAGAACTAACTGCATTTTAGTCAATAAAATGAGGTTCAATTCAACTGCAACTGCTGCTATTGTTGTGTTTCCTGCTTTTTGTGGTTTTCTCTTGTACACAGTGTTCATATTATATTACTATTCTTTACTTCTATGATAACTGTATTGATAGTCCTTTTTTTTTACACTCAATTCATTTTATTATTGAATGCCTATTTCTCTTTTCTCTTCCACTATCCACTTTGCTGCTGCAGAAGTGTGAATTTCCCCATGGTGTGACAATAAGGGTGATCTTATCTGATATTATCTGATGTCCATTGTCAGCATGCTATCATGCTAATATCTTAAGTTTTGCTTGCATTCACCACCTCAGTTAAAAGCGTCAGCATTTTAATAACATAAACTATGTAAAAATGGCTGTAACCCTAATTTTGAAGCATCACCATCTTAACTTAGGTGTTAAGAAAGACTATATTCTTTAATATATTTATATTTTATTTATAATATGGTAAGGACATTGTAAGGAAGAGGCAGAACCTAATAAGTTTTGCTTCTTTCTGCTCTTTCTAGAAGGAACCATTGTGAGGTTTAATAACTGATTAAATCAAATCAAATCTTGTTTTTCTTGAAGCCAGAAGTGGCCATATTTGGACAAGAGTGTGGAGCTGAGGAGGAGCTGCACCTGCAACCTGTCACTCAAAGTGGCTGTAATTCAGACAGTTAAGTTATTTAAGGATTTAGTAAATTGTACCTGTCTGCTTGGGTGTTCTCAGGCTTCCTACCACAGTCCTAAGACATTCATTCAGTCATCTTCTATACCTGCTTATTCCTCATTAGGGTCACTAGGGTCTGCTGGAGCCAATCCCAGCACATTACAGGTGAGAGGCAGGGATACACCCCAGATGGTCACCAGCCAATCGTGGGGCACACACACTATTCACTTACAACTATAGGCAATTTAGAGTCTCCAATTAAACTCATGTTTTTGGACTGTGGGAGGAAGTACTCAGTGAAAACCCACACAGATGCGGGGAGAACATGCAAATTCCACACAGAAAGGTCCCAGACCCAGGACCAAGGAGGTCTTGAACCTGCAACCTTCCTGCAACAGTGCTAACCCCTGCTCCACCGTGTCGCCCCAGTCCTAAGACATACTTAATTGGTTAATTAGAGAATTTGTTAATTTCCTGTAGGTATGTATGTATGAGTAAATGATGTAATATAGAAAATGAATTAATGTACCAGTTTTTATTCTATGGAAATTTATCTGTTTTTGTAGCCTCAAATGGTCATTTGACGAACTGCAGTTTCAACATTTCCATGTTATCAAAACTTGATAATTACCACTAGAAATTACAAAAGACACATGAAATGTCATTAGTTCTGCAGGTGTTTGCTTTTAAATAATTTATATTTAAAGAATTTAAACTTTATAGAGAAGCCAGATAAGGATTTTCTGTTTTAACTTATTCATTTATCTTTGTTATGGAAAATTATCAAATAAGTAAAGATTTTGAGATTAATAGTTTGGATTCAAGAGTTTCTTTGTATACTGTTGATGTTTCCATGATGCTTCTATGTAAAAGCTGACGTTTTTTTCTTTAGAGACATATAGGAAAAGTCAGAAATTACACTTCATTCTGACGGGTGTATGAACACCTGCATCAAATTTCATGGCTGTCCATCCTACAGCTGTTGAAGCATTTTAGTAAAACCACAAATATCAACGTCATGGTGTCAGGAAGGAAAAAGTTGGTGGATCAACTATAAAAGTCAAAGTGGTACATCATCTGGCAACCACGAATGGGTGAAACAAAATTGTGCCAATTTCTCAAGTAGATGTTAAGATAATTCACAGTATATGGGGAAAAACGTGACTTGAGGAATAACAGAGTCAGCAGAATTCAGACTCTGGGCACCATGAGTTAGAGGTGTAACTAAAGACTATTCTGATAGTTGATTAACCTATTGATTATTATAATGACTAATCGATTACTCGATTATGTAACAAAATGGTGTAAAACGTCAATTACTATTTCCCAAAGCTAAAGATTCAAACTAAAATGTATTTTTGTCCAGACCAACAGTTCACAACCCAAAGATCATCAATTTACTATTATAGAAGACTAAAGAAACCAGAAAATAATCAGATTTGAGGAACTGGAACATTTGCTTTTCTGCTTTCTGGATATTTGCTTCTTAAAAGTGACTCAAATCTATTATCAAAAAGGTTGGTCCATTAATTGTTGCAGCTCTAATTGGAATTAGTATATAATTCAATCAAAATAAGAATTGTTGTGCTGTTATCACCTTAGATTGAGACGATATTGAGAACAGGGCTCCCTCCATAAAGCTGCTATGTTGCACTGCCATGTTTCTACAGTAGCCCAGAATGGACAAATCAAACAGAGATGGATTTTCACATCTTACCATTCCATTTTATTTTACACTAGTGGTAGATTGATACTGATATATCGAAACTTCTGACTTTCATATTAAAATATCAATATATATATATATATATATATATATATATATATATATATATATATATATATATATATATATATAGTAGTTTGCCATAATCGACTGTCAAAATAGTTGCTGATTAATGTAAAAGTTGGAAACTAATTGATTGACCGACCATTGCAGCGTTAACTTGAATTTCAGTATAAAAAAAAATCAAGACATTACCTCCAATAGCTGCTGAGATATTTCAGTCTGGATCCCAGTGGTGGGCTGACTGCCAATAGCAGGGCTCATGCTGTGTGTGTGTGTGTGTGTGTGTGTGTGTGTGTGTGTGTGTGTGTGTGTGTGTGTGTGTGTGTGTGTGTGTGTGTGTGTGTGTGTGTGTGTGTGTGTGTAGCTATATTCTCTGCCCTTGTGAATGATCGTAGGTGTCACTCAGCACATTGTTTTCCAAGGTCTGCTGCTCTCTCTCTTTGCAGCCTGGACTCACACCACTAGTGATCAAGGCTCAAACACTATTTATACATCAGCTTAGTGCAAAGTTATGAACGGGATCATAAATATTTGTTTTTTCCCTCTTGTGGGAATGACAAGCATGATATTAGACGGTCTTGTTTCATTGGAGAGCTTACAGGAGGAGAAGAGGTAAACACTCAGCTATAATATCCTGCTTTGTCAATCTGGATTTAGTAATGGTCCATGTGTTGAAAGCTTCTATTTAATTATTTATTCAGCAGATACTAAAATCTGCAAAAGAGCAGAAAATCCAAAGTGTTGTGTGTCAGCTGGCTTTTCTACGGCATGGCAGATATACGGCTGTGTAATCATACTCTGTAAGTGGCAAGTTAATGTGTGTGCATGTGTGTGTGTGTCTGGACTCTCTCTCACACACACACACACACACACACACACACACACACACACACACACACACACACACACACACACACACACACACACACACACACACACACACACACACACACACACAGACTGCTCTTCACCCTCTGTTCCCCTTCGCTGCTCTGTGATTTCGTCCAGCTTCCTCTGCAAGGCACATTACTGACCTGACAAGTCAAACATATTTAATGTATGAGGCTGATGCAAACTGATGGACACGTGCATGTTGAAAGAAAATCCCCAAAAATATGGTTCAAAGCTGCAAAATAGTGAAGAATTTACACAAATCTAAACACCAGAGTAAGTGTCACTGGTCCTGACCTTAACCTCTGACATTTTAAAACTAGAATCTGTGAAACACTGATGTCGTCAAATAAAAATGAACGTAAACCTTGAGGAGAAGGTTCCAGAGGCCACATGAAATAACAACTGTAAAGTATAATATTTCATAAGTCATAAACTATGCTGGAGCTTTCTCGAGGGAATAAAAATATCTTGGTAATATTCTACATAACTGAGAGCTGGAAAATTCACTTGCCAGGATATCGTAAAGTTTGATTCAGTGCCTTATTAATAATTTTTTGAGTGTTATATAGTGTTTTTTGAGTGTTATATATATATATATATATATATATATATATATATATATATATATATATATATATATATATATATATAGGAAAAATTAGAAACAAGGTAGAAGAAAACAATGCACTTTAATTATTGGTCTTTGGGTTCAATATGAGAAACAAAATAATCAACAGTGTGAGAAAATATTTATTTTTCTGACCATTTTGCTGAAACTTCATCCAAAAAGCATTTTTTTCCCACTCCAGGCCTGTATTCATACTCCACTTCATATTAAACAAGATGATTGTATGAAGCATAAACACAAGTTTATCTTCTTTCTACATGAATAGAAGCCAATAAAATTATACAGTCACTAGTTCTTAAGAAACAAAAGTCAACTTTAAGTGCTGCTTGCGTAAGTTTCAATAGGCAAAAAGAGCAATTATCGCACATTCATTAAGGTATTTCTGAAGCGGTACATTTAAAATCACTGAATGATAATCTAATAACAGGATGAAAATGTTTGACATGGGAATGATAAACCCATGAGTCGACAGATCTACAGGATATTTCACTAACAAAGCTGAGTCTTTTCCTTGTCAGCACAGAATTGTTTTGAGTAAAGCAAATATCTTCTTTAAATAGATGTTTTTCTTGTTAAATTTTAACTGTTAACGACCAAGACCCTGAACGGTGAATAAATCTAACTTCTTTCGTTATCTCTTAGTAACATTCACTTATACACAAAAATGGACTCAACAACAGAAGCAGTTTGAGTTTTCTGTCTACAAGAGCATGGCTTTCTGATTAATGTGCGTGATTTATCACTTTTAAAACATCAAATTGGATCTACAGAATCTGATTCTGTGACATCAGGTAATGCAAACGAAATGTTTTCCATTCTAGGCTCTAAAAAATAACAACAAAAAAAAGACTCTTCTCCTCACTTTGACACTTGAAGAGCAACATGTACAGTAGCTAATAAACATTCCATCCATGGTTTTCATTCACAGACATCTCTGTGTGTTCAAATCCATAAATTTCGATGAATCTTTGTCCAAAGTGAGCACAGGCGGTTCAGTGGGCAGAGGCAAACCCACAACGACCATCCAGGCTGCAGAAAGCATCACAACCATGAATCCAGAAAGTCCATATCGAAAAAAAAGTTGGTTCCTACGTCTACATCCAGCAGCTCTGAGTGTTTGGATATTTACTGTTGCTGAATATGTTTCAGATGCTCCCACGGTTCCTTATAAAACCATCGAGAAGTGCCGCTCATACACCACAAACCAGGAATTAGGAAGCCCACAAATCAGTGGTGGAGTACATTTCGAGACTTTCCTCTGATGGAAAACTCCAACAAAGCAGCAGCCTGAAACATCCTGTGGCTCCCGGGCCACTTTAGGGTTAGAATGAAGATGAAGGCTTGTCGTAGGATGCAGTTTAGAAGCCGTTTACTCCTCATTTCTAGTCAGAAATATCTGCTCTTACCTCACAAGCTGCTGTTATGTGCCCGCAGGGAGGCGGTGTGCGTCAGCATGAAGCTCTCGGTGCACTGCTGGCTGCTGGACGACGGCGACCTGCGCGGCGACCGCTGGAAGCGACTCCTCCGGCTGAAGTAGCTGCTGGCCGACCAGGACCGCTGGTGCTTCCTCAGGTACTCTTTGTAGTTCTTGGTGAGCAGCGTGTACAGGAAGGGGTTGATGCAGCTGTTGCTGTACGTCAGGCACGTCGTCAGGTAGTTGATGTTGCGCTTGGCTTTGATGGAGAGAGACAGCGACGGGTGGAACTGACCCAGCAGCTGCCAGATCCAGAAGGGAAGGAAACAGGCCCAGAACAGGAGCACGATGGTGAAGATCAGGTACAGAACCTTCAGGAGAAAAAGGCCACAGGTGTCAGACAGTCCTCACAGGTATTACTCAAGTAGAGGTAGAGATAGTAGAGTTTAAGTATACTTCTGTATCAACTGAAGCTTTTTACTCAGGTAAAAGTGTAAAAAAAAAAGTGTAAAGGTAAAGTGTAAAAAATTCTAGTTTAAAAATTGTTTCCTTTTCACTGTCAAATGCACCTTTTCAATGTTAAATGTTGATTTCAGTGTCAAATGTCCCTTATTCAATGTCAAATGTCTCTTTTCAAACAATTGCAGATTGGCCATCGGGAGCACTGGGACAACTCCTGGTGGTCATTCTGGCCTGATTTGAGCAGTCAGAGTTACCGGACACCCGAGCAGGCCAATCAAATCCACTTATCTGGTTATGTAACCACGCCGCTCAGTGACCTGTTGGCTGCACACAGCAATCAATTAGCTCCGCTGTCTGATGCCCTGTCATTCTAGTCGAGAGACACGGAGGCATAGAAGAAAAGGAAAGGTGGAACAGAGAGAGAGAGAGAGAGAGAGAGAGAGGGACAGAAAACGCTAAAGCACTGATGCAGCAAAATGTAAAATAAGTGACATGTTCACCAGGGAAGGTCAGTCAAAAATGCTTTGCCTCTGAAAGCAGCAATAGTAGAAGTCATATGCACTGCCCCAGCCTCCTACACACACACACACACAAAGGCACACCAACAGTCAGTCCAGAATACCTAGAGATGAATGGAAAATATAATTTCTTTTCATAAAGCTTTGAGCCACTACAGGATGGTTTATATCTACTGAAATAATAAATCATTATTAAATACCGCTACCGCTTCTTCATTGTAATTCTGCACCATATTTGATAGTTGAACTATAATATATAAATATTAATTATAGTCTATATACATTGTAGGCTATATTCACACACCTGTATTTCTGGGGTGTTTCTGGGTTGTGTGCAATCATTAATAATATAAAATCAATCAATGAACATATGTGGTGGTCTACATTAGAAGGGTGGCCTGGAATAACATCAAATTCCTGGCATGAATTATTGTGCCAGTTCACCACTGGTGTCAAATGTCCCTTTTCAGTGTTACATATATATTATATATGAGATGTGATCACCTTTTGGCAGAGATATGCTGTTTATGTGTTGTGTTGTCTCTTTAAAAGTATTTCAACAGGTAATAGTGAGTGAGAGAGTGAGCTGGATAGGTTGTAATTTAGCAGGTTAAATGATGTTGTTACAAAAACAAGCTGGAATGAATGAATATTAATGTCATAATACTGTTAATAATCTGTATTTTGCTAAAAATTAAGGAATGATAAAATTTGGATAATTAAATGGACTAAAGATGTGATAGTCTGATAGTTAAAACCATCCTGATCACATTTCGGTGATGTCTTATCACATCGCATGTCTCAGTCTGGCCTTCTCTGCATCGCAAATGATTTCAAGAAATTAGAAACTAACCAGCTCTTGAAGCGAAAAGCTTCACATTTTATGTACTAAATAACTAATTGATTTTTCATTTTAATAAATGATACATTAATTGACTATTAAAGTAGCTATTAAATCCGAGGATGACTTACTGTATCAAACCCTGCCTATCTTGACATGATCTCAGTCATGGATCCACAGTTACACAGCATTAATCTTTCTGGGAGCAAGTAGATGCTCCTCTGAAAGTTGGAAATAAACCTGCAGCTGAAGCTCAATGCTGTTAATCACACTGACAAGAAAAATGAACTAATTTTAAGCACTGTTTTGAAGTAAATTGGAAAAAATTTCATGCGTGAGCAGAGAGGGGAATAAAACCACAGACTGCAACAGCATGGGGGGGGGGCAGCAAACCGATGCCACTACACCACTACTCTGCTGCTGTAACATACTCCTAAATAGAAAGTGTTTATCTGCTATGATGACAGAACTGTTGGCAAACCCTTGCCGATACAACAATAGCTGTGAGAAAGAATGTGAGGAGCTATGAGCTATAGGCTCCGCCCCCTTGTGAGTTGAAACTGACCGGATCAACAGTGGAACATCTGTATTTTATTAATTGTTTAAACAATTAATAAAATATTATCATTATTTTTAATCGTTCATTGTTAGTTTTGAAAGGTTTTAATTATATATATAGTTTATTTCCCTTTTCCTTAGTCAGTTCTTTAGTTTTCTTTGTTTATATATACATTTAAGTCAAATTATTATCAGTTTTAAGAGTAAATTATGGAATGGATGTATCGATTGTTGCAAAAACATTGCAAGCATTTTTCCTGCTTATTCATCAGTTTGGGCCCAATGTGTCTAAGAACCATCAGCAACTGGTGCTGCAGTCCATATCAGAGATGAGGTTGATGCTGCTGCCAGAACAGTAGAACCAAGAATCTGATCTAGATTATTTTTTTTCCCATAGAAGAAACCACATTATAGATTCACAAAGCCCTCTGAGGTCAGAGTTTTACACAGGGGATCGATCTCTGTTCATTTCCCATCTCAGCAGCTGTTTATGTAACATGACCACGAATGTTCCCGAGAAAAATTGTTCTTTTAACCCAAAACCACAATCGTCAATGCCAGCCAAACATTAAAGGTGCAGTGCGGAAGATTTAATCTTGTTTAGCAGCAATTTGCAGAACAGATATGGTAGAAATGGAATATAATATAGTTTTAGTATATAATTCAATCAAACATAGGACTGTTGTGTTTTTATTACCTTAGATTTATTATCTACAACGGGAGCAGGTCTCCCTCCACAAAACTGCCATGTTTCTATAGTAACCTAGATTGGACAAACCAAACAATGACTATAGAGAAGGACTTTGACATTTTACCATTTACAATTTACAAAAACAGTAAGGGAGTTGAACACAGTCGAACCAATAATAATTTAACTATAAATAACAACACCTACATATTTCTCTCCTCCTTTTAATGTAAAGAAATATGCTATTAATATTTACGCTATAAATAAACCTTCAATTTACAAAACAGACAAAACAATATATATATATATATATATATATATATATATATATATATATATATATATATATATATATATATATATTTATTTATTTATTTATTTATTTATTTATTTATTTATTTATTTATTTATTTATTTATTTATTTATTTATTTATCCCTTAAGCCCTGAAAGAGTGTCACTTTTGCCTCAGTTTGTACAATCATCCAGTAGACTGGAATGGACTGCATTCTGCAAACTCACTACTAAATTAGTCCACTATTGAATCGAGTTATCTTATTCCACAGGCAGAAAACTTAACAAGTTCAAGTTTTTCAAAGATTTTGACATAAAAATTCTGAATTATGAGATAAATTGTCCCAACATGTGAAATCAAAGGCATTAAGATACAAAACATTTTTTTCTTATTAAGTAAACAAGTCTAAATTGACCAAAATCAAGAAAAGATTTTGAATAAGCAAAATTTTCTGCCAATGGAAAACAATATTTCATGATAATTCAACTCAGTGTTGAATTAATTATATTTGTTGCAGTGTGATTTAAAAAGGTTCTGAAACAAAGTCATCCTATGCCATGTATTACAAACAATGTAAAAAAGCTCAAGCAGCAACACATTTTGCGATTTAATTAGATGGGTTTGGAATAGTTTTGAATGCAAATATTCAATGTGTTCACTTTTAAAGTGAAGCACCAAAGCCTAAAGGCTCCAAAAGAATCCTGTCCTGTGGAAAATGCCCCTGTATAACACACTGACCTTTTGGTTGGGGAGTTTTTTGGTCTGTTTGAAGGTCACGGTCTGTGAGACCCAGTAGGTTCGGGCGAGCTGGATGTACAGGTAACCTATGATGAGTCCCGGAGCCACAATGCTGGTGCAGAACAGGCAAGAGATGTAGATCTTGTAGGACAGTGGCGACAGTGTGGGCTGACACATGGCCTTGTTCCCCAGCGTCATGAGCTGGATGCTGACGATCATTGGCAGCGTCAGGATCAGAGACGCGACCCACACCAGCAGCGCGATGGCTTTCCGGTAACTTTTCGACCTCTTGACGGTGTCCAGCGGCTTCAGGACGGCAAGGTATCGCTCCGTGCTCATGATCGTCAGCGTGAAGATGCTGGCGTGCATGGTTAGGAAGTCCATGCTGATCAGGATCCGGCACCCGGCGTCCCCGAAGTACCACCCTTTCAGGAAGTGCGTGCAGACCACGAATGGGATGGTGAGGAGATAGAGCAGATCCGCCAACGCCAGGTTGAT
Organism: Lepturacanthus savala; assembly: GCA_030544235.1. NCBI lineage: Eukaryota > Metazoa > Chordata > Actinopteri > Scombriformes > Trichiuridae > Lepturacanthus > Lepturacanthus savala. Next base: position 10,382,929 of record CM060471.1, read on the forward strand.
GATGTAGATGTACATGGAGGCCGCGGTCCGCATGGAGTGGCACATGACCACCAGCGTGTAGATGTTTCCTGAGACGCCCACGAGGCACATGATGGACAGGATGGTCCCGATGGTGAATGTCGCGGCCGAGTCTTCGTGGGAGCTCAGCGGGGGGTCAGTGGTGTTGGCGCCTCTCTCCACCAGGACACCAACAGGCTCCATGGACACCGTGGTCATCTCTGGAGGAAGAGAAATGGAAGGGCTGAGGGCGAGATCTTCTGATAGATAGATTAATTGGTTAATTAAATAATTAGTTCTTTGGTTCATAAAATGGTGTAAAATGGCAATCACTGATTTGGTTCATTTTAAGAAGAAAATGTCCAAATTCTCTGGTTTCATCTCATAATGATTAATCAAAGTAAAATGGTATAAAATGTTGATCATTGGGTGACACGGGCAGGGGTTAGTTGCTTCACAGCAAGAAGGTCACAGGTTCAAGACCTCCTTGGTCTGCATGTCTGTGGGTTTTCACCGGGTACTCCAGCTTCCTCCCACCGTCTAAACACATACTGAGGTTAATTGGAGACTCTAAATTGCCCCTAGGTGTGAGTGTGTGAGTGAATGGTGTGTGTGCCCCACGATAGGCTGGCGACCATCTGGGGTGTATCCCTGCCTCTCACCTGTATTGCACTGGGATTGGCTCCAGCAGACTCCTGCGACCCTAATGAGGAATAAGCAGGTATAGAAGATGAATGACTGATTGTTTCCCAAAGCACAAAGCAATATACATAAATTCTAATTCTCTTAAAGGTGCAGTGCATCAGATTTATCAGCATCTAGATGAATGACTATAGATAGATGATTAATTGAAACAATAAATCGATTGATCGATAAATTGTTGTTTTGGTCATTCAATTTGGTCAGTTAAATGTCATTCAATGTTTCCCAAACCTGAAGATTCAACTTAAAATTCATCCAGAACAATAGACCACAACCCAAATATCATCAGTTTCATGTCATACAAGACTAAAAATGCTCAAAATATTCAGATATGAGAAGCTAAAAAACAGAGAATTTGGACATTTTCTTCTTAAAAATGACTCAAATTAATGAATTGATTACCAGAGTAGTTGGTTAATGTACTAGTTGTAAATTAATTGATTAATAGACTAATAGTTGCAGTTCTGTTGAGGGCTTATACTAACTTCAAAGTCAAACCTCTGATTGTTGAACAATTGTTAATTATTTAAATCAGTGGTTCTGGAGGTCACTGGATTAATCCAAGGTACATGATTTGGTACAGAAAACCTTATTTTTTTCTTTATTACTTATAGATTAACATATTGTACCTCCTCAAACCTTTGGTAGTTATCAAAATATAAGAAAATAGTCCTCAATTCTGTAAATTGACAGAAAGTTAATGAGCAACTTTTTCATTTTTCAAACAACATTTTTTTTTAAAAATCATCTGGTTTTGGCTACTTAAATGTTGCTGTTTAGTTCTTTTTTGTTGACTATGAAGATAAGATAAATATCTTTGGGGTTTTTGACTGTTTAGAACTAACAGTTATTAACTATTTTATGACACTTTGAAGATAATAGGAGGAATCAAGACATTACTTGATAACTTAATTGGTAACTTGGGGGCCATTAATTTAAATGAAAGTAAATGTGAAATAATTGGAACTATTATAGTCAACCTGGTTTATATAGAATAAAATACAAAGCCTTTATTTTCACTTCAGTAGTATTATAACAGAATTTACATGTGTTATTCCTGGTTCGTGCTTAAAACTTAAAATTTAAAACCTAAAAACCCACACAGATATTACACATCAGACATCAACATCTTCTACCCAACAAGAGCAGGTAATAAAGTGCAAATTATAAAGTGTCATGATCCTCAGACATAATTGCACTGCAAAGTTCACGGTAGTAATTGCACAGATAATAATAATTGCATTTTATTCATAATTTCCATGAGTGAGAAAAGTCATTAGGAAAATGAGCTCGCTTTCAATGCAAAGCCTCAGGTTCCATCTCTGCTACACAGACATTTGCAGACTTTGCAGTTTTCCTCTTCCATGTTTGCAGGATCTGCCGTGACCAACGTCACCATGAGGGAAATGAAATCTCCTCATTTTACTTATGGTGTAAAATGCAGCTCTAAAAATAACCCTGAGCTCATGCAGGCTCTATATGAATTTTATTTGCTATAAAGAAAACAGCATGAACTTTATTTTTGTGAGATTGCACAAGCTTGTTTCCCCAAACTGGTCATGACTTGAGATATAAGTGATGAAACAGATTGTTTTGGAAAGCGTTTAACAAAATGATTTTAAAGTAAGAAGGGCAGAATATTCCAAAGATTGTATTTCGATTGCTTAATTCTGATAAAATGTTACAGACTTAATCTCAATATGATTAGTCAATCCTAATGGAGATGAGATGAGAGTTCATGACTAATATTCAATCTGAGTATGATTTGCGTCAGCTGGATTCCAGAGGGCAGATGATGAAATTCAGCCTCACCGTGAGGAAAAAGATGTGTAATACACGTTAAAGGATAAAAAGAGCCAAATGCATCAGGGATGACGAAACTCTTTAAGGAACAGATGGAACTTTTTTACTGCGATTATCATTCAGAAAACCTCTGTCTCTGTGTAACAAGGTTTACACTGCTCCACAATCACCAGATGAGATGAATTCAGGCAGATTTAATGAACTAAATATTAGGTTTCAGTAATAGACCTGTCTGCTCTGCTTCAATAATCACAACAGCCTGATGGTGGTGTCTTTACAGAACACCACAAACCTGAGCAAGAGAATTAAATTAGTGAATCAAAGAATGTCTGCAGATTCCTACCTGAGTTGCCTCCCTGGAGCCAAACGTTCAGTCGTCAGCTATAGTTCCATCAGCCATGCTTCACTCGTCCAAACTTCGCACTCGCTGCAAAAATTTCACACTCCATAAAAGTCCAAACAGATTCTACAGCGTCTATGAGAGCTGAAACAAGCAGGTGAAACAAAAGGAGAAAAAAAAATCTGTATCCAGCAGCGTCCAGAGAGGAGAGAAACTAAAGGAGTACTTAGGACTAGTCTCTCTGCAGTAAATAAACAGCTCTGGGTGTTTTAGATGCTAAATAAATGTGCACTGATTTCAGATTTTAAAGTTCTTCTTGCATCCGGCTCTGCATTGAGCTGTGGAATCAGCAGCAGAGAGGTTTAATTCAGAGGGAAAAATATTGAAAGAAGAGAAAATGAATGGAAGGATGGTGAGGAGAAGTGCAGCCGGTGACGGAGGAGCTGCTCTTTGACTGAGAGAAGGAGAGAGGTGGAGGGAGGAAGGAGAGACAGAGAGAGAGAGAGGCTGGTGAAGCTCGCTCACTCGCTCAGAGCTCATAGTGGGAGGGAGAAGACGGGCGAGAGAGGTATGCAGGAAATGTGTTCTGCTCGCTCTCTCTCTCTCTAACCCCTGTGCCATCTATTTCCATGCATGTGCTTGAGCCTGATATGCAGCACGGGACTGGAGGCTCAGAATGCTGTGACATGAGCAGGCGTGATGCAGCATGAATCAGAGCAACCACGGCAGCGTTTCTCCTCCGTCTGTGTCTCCGCCTCCATTATTTTAAACAGCAGCGACGGGGTCAACGTAGCCGCCGCCGCTGCAGCCAGTCTGTTCAACGCATCATCAAACATCAGCTGCTGCTGCATCCAAATGCCAACATGTGTTTGACCTTGTGCCACTGATCTGGTAACAAAAGTTCTGTTGTGCTCTGTCTGTGCTGTTCTATACATTTACATGATTGAATCATGCATCAGTGTCTAAAAATGTCTTAGTTGGGGAACAAATGTCAGATTCAGTGCAAGTGCAATAAAAATGAATTGTACATAGATACAATAATAATGATACATTATATATATATTTATATATTTACCTTAATCCTTTATCCTTTATTATTTTTTATTTTTTGGCTAATTCAGTTTTTTGCCCAAAAAGATAAAATTCCTTGGGAATTTTTTTACAAGCTTTCCTGATGGCAGCTTCTTCAAGAAGCAAGGAGAAACTCTTAACATGACTCTTGAATGAAGTTCTACTACTGAGTGATAAAGGTTACAGGCTTTTATGTTTTATAGCAATTTAGTTTAAATTTCCCAAGTTATTCTTAAATAATAATTTAATATGAAGTGCTGTTCATATGAATAAATTAAATAAATATGTAGCCAAATATAAAGGAAGAAAGGATGTTCCAGGATCTTCAGTCCATTTAACATGTGTCATCACTTCAGTAAAAATTTTAACTTGATGTTGGAAATGAGTTATGTTCAATAAAAAAAAAACAGTTAAAGAAGACCTGGGAAAGTGATGAAAAAGGAAATTGCCTCCTGACCAATTTAATTTACCTGACAATAGTTTAGTTTAACTCCAGGTAATATAAGTTTTGAGTTTTCACTATAGAATGAAAGGACAGTTTAAAGTTGCCTGAAGTCACACTAGAAAGTCCTGAAAAAACTTGTCCTGTGTCAATTTATTCTTTAATGTTACATAAGTGACACACAACATTCATTCACTTTTAAGGTATTTTTGATTGAAAAGATGAATAAATATAATATTCTCTACATTTGACATTTGTTAGCATTTTCCCAAAAAGTTGAAAAAAATGACTTTTATTTATAACCACTTTTCAGAGACAAATGTATATGTTTCTGCAGGAAGAAACGTGCAGCACAGCAGAAGCTGCCTGTGTGTTTGCAGCCACCTGCCTTCACTGATTAGTGGAGACAAAGAGAGACAGAGACAGAACAGAGACAGAGACACAGGAAACAGCTTCAGGGTAGAACTTCATGAAAGGGAGAAAACTTAATGTGAAAAATAAAAAGACGTGGAGCTCAGCTGTCGCAGAAACAGCACAGACACACAGCTTATTGTCTCACGTCTGGATAGTCTGCGCCTTAAAAATACAGCAATAACCAGGTGAAAATCTGCTTCACATTCAGACCCAAAAACAATCAAACAACACATGTGTGTAATAAAACATGTCAAGAGGATTTAAACACTAATGAATAAAAGTTTTGAGTCTGGATGGAGGATCTGATCCAGTTTCTGCTGCAGGGACTTGGAGGGAGAAGAAACAAAACAGATGCACAGATCTGAATCTGCTGCAGGTAAAAAAAAAAAGAAAGAAAAAAAAGAAAAGATGATTGACGACTGGTTCTGACGTTGAGCGAGTTGTGTTAATTCCAGACGAGAAGAAATGAAGATGTGGCAGGAACTGGGAGGAACACTTTGAGTTTGGTGACGTTTCTTAGGTGGAAAAAAAAACAAGCATTTCACCACAGATTGTGTTTGTTTGTCACATGTTAGAACAGGATCAAATATGCCACATGATTTTTTTTTTGTTTTTTTGGAAAAAAACTGTCTATTTTTCATCAATTATAATTAGTTGACACACTGAAAAATATTATGTTGAAATTATTTTCTTTTATTATGTCAAGTGGTTGCACAATCCATTTATCTAACTCTAGATATATTCTTAAGTTGATGTAAATATATTGTATTTGTGTATTGTACATTTTTAAATTAATTGTACCATGTATTTTTTCCAGCACTTGCAGAATAATTGAGTATAATTTAGTTTAATTCTTTGATAGATTTCTGTTTAAATATATTAGAATGAAATTACTTATACTTCTTATTTTCGGTACAATAAAACTAAATATGTTACTTGTACTTGAAGTAGTACATTAATAACACATTAAAATCTATTAAATAAACCAAATGAATATACAAATAATACATGTCCGTGTTTCCATTAGACTACAGTAGTCTTTCACTGGTGCCATTTCTTTTCAGAGTGAATTTTGGTGAATTTTCAGTGAAAACTGGCATCATCCTGAACTTGTGCAACATTTTCGGAAGAATAAACAACAAAACCAGAAACAGACACCGAAATGTGAGAAAAAATAAAATAATAAATGCATCAGTGTGAACCTCGATAGATTAAACCAACAGTTTATTCTAAATTCAACTGCAAAATCTCCTGTTTCGTTGTTAAAATTTGTGCATTTTTTTATGCCTATTTGAGACCAAAACCGATGATCAATGGGATAAATTTCATCCACACATGACTTCACTCATAACGTCCAGTAGGAGGCTCATAATTATAATCACATGTATCAGATTCTTCCATTTATTCATCGGACACTTCTAATCATCTAATCTCAAGGATTCAATTTATAACAATAAATACTCAATATGAGTGAATATATTCAGTTGATAGACTGTTGCTGGTCTGACATGATGGATCCTTATTGGAAAACACACTTAGGTGGAACAAGAGAGCCACAAATCTGCCTGATAACGTGTGTTTGCTTTAACAAATGAATTAAACGTCAAACATTTCCTATCAGAGTCCAGCAGGTGCAAAAACACGTCAGAGGGAAAACACCAGTGTCTTCTGTGCATTCTGACAAATGACTGATGGTCTGTGGTTATGTAATACACCACGAGAGAGTGTGTATGTGTGTGTGTGTGTGTGTGTGTGTGTGTGTGTGTGTGTGTGTGTGTGTGTGTGTGTGTGTGTGAGTGTTTACATGGAATGTAGTTTATGATTGTTGTCTGTGAGATCGTATCACAGCAGGGGTCACATTGCTTCTCTACGACATGTGCTTACATGTCTGTGTGCGTGTGCATGTGTGTGTATGTGTGTGTGTGTGTGTGTGTGTGTGTGTGTGTGTGTGTGTGTGTGAGACATCTCTTCTTGTTTACCACAACAACATGAACCAATCACAGCTACCAATCACGTCTTTACTCGTCCAAAGTACAAGTAACTGTGGGTCCAATGAAGCTGAATCATAATGCTAGAGCTGCACCGATTAACTGATCAGTTTCCAACTATTACATTAATCACCAATAATATTGATCATTGATTATTCAATTTGAGTCATTTTAAAGAAGAAAATGTCCAGATTCCCTGGTTCCAGCTTCTCAAATCTGATTATTTTCAGGTTTCTGGTTTACTATTATAGTCTTCTATAATAGTAAACTGATGATCTTTGGGTTGTGGACTGTTGGTCTGGACAAAAAAAGATATTTAGGTTGAATCTTCAGCTTTGAAAAACAGTGATCAACATTTTACACCAAACAACAAATCATTTAATCATTTCAATAATCAATAGATCAATTGACTGTCAGAAACAAACACAGAAAGGGAATTTGATGCTGGAAAAACTGTAAATATGTTAAATTTCCACTTGTGATAAACAAAGACTCAGCTATATCAACTTTTGCTGCATTCCCACATTGTTTTTCATGACTTTCACATGCGTCTGTTGCTTGTGTCGACATTCTTGTTTGTTTGTTTGTGTGTGTGTGTGTGTGTGTGTGTGTGTGTGTGTGTGTGTGAGGTCACCCTTGTTAAATCAGAGTCTATCTGTAAAATAATTGAGGACAGTGATGAGCAGCTATTAAAGCCTGATGAAGGCTGGAAATCATCTGCTTACACAGTAAATGATGCAGTGCAGCCGCCTCTCACCGTCCTGAGAGACTTTACGAGATGACACCCACCTCCACCTCATTAGCTAGCACACACACATACACACACATTCAAGGGAAAGTAGAAAAGGAAATAGAGGAGGAAGGAAGAGGCCGCTCAGTCTCCAGAGAGAAACGCTGACAGTTTACGTTTCTGCAGATACATTGAATGCCAACATTTCATATAGATCATATCAATGTTTTTTGTGCACATTTTCCCAAATGCACTTTAGGGTGAGAAGAAGATCATGGTGTGATACATAATATATAATAATATAATAATAATAATACATAAGATAAAATATTCACTTAAAAGTAGCTTTGAACAAGTGTCTGCTGCAACTTTTCCATCTCCAGTTCATGAATAAAGCACTGATCCATCCACCCAAACCTCCTCCTCCTGCATTGTAAAACCTGTGAAATCTGCAGTTATTTACTGGGTTATTACAGTAGATGGTTTACATTTTACAATAATAATAAATCACTATTGCACATCTGTGTTTATGTCTTCATGTAATTTTCTCTCTCTTTAACGAGCTAAATGGTACAGTTGCTACACTGCAGCTGCATCAATCAGCTGCTTAGCAAATATTAACCTTAAATTTATGGTAAACAGCATTGTACCGAATGCATGAAAGCCTGTAAACTGCAGCCTTCATGGCGACGCATGAATCCGTGTGTGTAACGACAGGCGTGTGCTGTTATTAGATGCGTATGAGAAGGCAACATGCATAATGCATCCCGACATCTTCTCTTATTTGTTCTGATGATGAAAGGATGAAATCAATAAATAAAGCAGAAAGAAAAGAGGACAGTAGAAATAATGTAAATAATGTAAATAATGAAACAATGGAGGAATAACAATGAAGGAGAGTCAGAATGAAGCATATCAGGAAACTTTGAAACAACTGCACGAAAACCCTGAAATATTCACTGACCCAAACAATATGTAGATGGAGTGTTTCATTATTGTTAGTAAATTTATTTCTACCAGCAAAAAACATTAACAAGTGAAAATATATTGTTTTTGGTACATTTCATTTTCTTTAATTATTATTCCATTGGCAGATAACTCAATTTATTCTTGTTTTCTTAAAATTAGATTACATTTTTTAATTTGAATTTAATTGTTTTAATGTCATATTTTTTATCACATAATTCTGACTTTTTATCCCCAAAAAATAAATAAATAAAAATAAAAAAAATCTGCGTCACATTTACCTGCAGCTCTTTTCTAATCTGATACCCATTAATATTCAGACTTCTATTGACAATTTTGATCCAACACCAATAATTAATGTGTTTGTAAAATCTAAATAAAAAGTTGTGGATTTTAAATTAAAGCTTCATAATGAAGACATTTCATATGAATGTGAAATATGAAAAGTTATCATACAAGAATGACTAAAACCCAAAACTTTCCCACACACATTACATACAGTGTTGTAATATGAGGATAAATTCTAGAAGATAAACATCAGGTATTTTGCCATATTTCAGTATCATCACTAGTTTTTACATCAAGGGTTATATGGGGAGATAGAAAATCATAATAATCATAATCATAAAATCATTTTATTAACAATTATGACAAAATAGACTATGTCTAATAATTTTAAGAATTTATTTTATTTCTGGAAATCATAATCTTAAGGTACCACTTCATCCTGATTTACCCATATTTTAATTTCTGATGGATCATTTTCTGATACCATGTAGGATAATAACTTCATTTCTTTCATACAGTTTTTCTTGTTTGTGTACTTATATTTATTTATAATTTTATAACTGATATCCACTGGTTTTACACTTCCAAATGCACTGATGTGTTTTTGAGACCATAAAGAAAAGTCTAACTAAGAAGACAGTACCAACAGGACTTTAGTTCCCTCATTCATCATATTGTTGTTTTCTGTTTCCTCTGAGTCAACTACTGACCTGCACATATAATCCTGACATAATCCAGACCCTGAATATATATATAATCATCTCATGATCCCAGATTTCCTGTCTCCTCTCTTCTGTTTACTATCAAAATAAAGTCAAAAGTGCAATGCAGTGATAATTTATATATTTACAGTACAGAAACAAAAACATCCTGAAAGCATTTAATGCATCAAGTTGCTTTAAAGCTCAATTTATACTCAATTAGAGTGTTTTTCTATCTTATGAAATGTTGTCCAACCATGTTGGAAATATAATCTGTTTGTTTTCTGAACTAAAAGTTGAAGAAAACTTTATTTATCTAATACAGACCCACATCCAATTCATGCATCATGTAATTTGATGATTTTGTTGCTCAAATCTTGGACAGAAAAGATAAAGTATGGCACTAACCATATAAACTATAATATAATATAAATAAGCAGTTAATACACTGAAAAAGAACTGTTGCAGTAGAAGTTATAGACGTGTGTGTAAAATTTAGCAGCGTCAAGCAAACTTGGCAGCAATGTATTTAATTAGGATAATTTAATCAAAAAGATATTGTGTTCTTATCTTAAATTGAGTCATTTTATTCACCATGTTTCTACAGCAGTGTCTTTTTTGAGCATTTTTGCATCCTGAAACGACAGAACCTTTTTTTTCCAAATACTTTATTGCAAAGTTTCATCTTCTTCATTAAAAAATAAAAATCTCAGCTCATTTCAAGACTTTAGAGTCTTTTCAGAAAACACAACAACCTAAACAAAGTTTTATTATTCAACTGCATGTTCTGTGTAGTGTCCTTTTTTCTTTTCTTTTCTTCTTTTTTTCATTTTCCTCAACAATAAAACAATAATGTTAAATCAATTAAATTAATAATTGAGTCTGTATATAAAAAATGCATTGTTTTCTATCATATAACATATTCCATTTATTTATTTGGTCCATATTTGTAAAAGTTATTTTTTCCATCAAGTGGATCAAGTGCAGCAGTCGCTGGAGTTACCAGCAATTCTGCCGATGGAATGAGATAATTCATGATAATTTTACTCATCATTGGCCTAAATGTAATAAATACTCTAATAATATTTTCCCCTGATGAGATTTCATCTTTGTGATTTGTTTCTTGACCAAAATCAATAAAACAAATTAAAATAAGCAAAGCTACATTCTGTAACATGTGTGTAATGATTATTGCAACTAAAAGTGAGCATCTCTGGTTTGAAGAGTCAGTTACTACAGTCACTGCCCTCCTTTCACTCTACGTCCTTTTGAAGTATTATTAAATAAACCAGGAATAGACCAGAACAGGTAACTACAGTAGTTGGAAGAGTGAGTGGACTGATTTTTCTAAAGCTTTTAGAGTCAGAACTTCAGTGGGTGGACAGTTTGACTCTTCTCCAGGCCTGGCCCACTGATTCTCTGTGGTGGATTATTGCAGCTAAATGAGCTTCTTGTAGTCTTCCAACCTAAAAGAAGACAACTCAAAGCTGATTTCAGTGTGAAATGAGCAGAAAACAGCGAAGAGTTTGTCAGGAAAAAATAAGAGTTTAAGACAAACGTCACAGATCATTCAACACACTGACAGACGATCAAAGTGGAACCTCCTACACAGATCCGTCTCAATAAAAACTAACTGATGTCAGATCAGTGTGTGTGAATCATCCCGCCAGGTCAAAGTGGGATTTGAGTCAAACAAAACAGATTGGTCACATCTGCAGCACATCACAATGGAATTCAAGCCTCGTCTTTTGGAAGTAGAAAAGCAGGAGGGTTGAAACATGAAGATTCAGTCACATATTAGTCATTTCTCACATTAAAAATGAGTCACGCTTATAAAACAGCAGCGCCATTTCAGCTTAAGGCAAGCAACATGTCTGGGGGGTAGAGTTAGAAACATGTGAAAATTGTACCTTTAAATACAGCAATCTGGTGCAATTTGAGAGCAAAGTCAAGAATCTATCTAATATCAATAATCATAACAAATGCATAATAGCAGCCTAACATCAGAATATGAGGCTCTTTATTCTTTAATGTTACATAAGTGATATGGAAAAGTTCTATGTATGTCCACAATCATCCACTGTCAAGGCCTTTTTGATTAATATAATTAATAAATATAATATTCTCTGCAAGTTTTACCAAAAAGGCCTTTATGCCATTATTCAGATTCAGATTCAGATTCCTTTATTATCAGACATTACATCAGAGATGCACTGCAGAACGAGATTCACGATGCATAGCCACAGCAAGAAAACAGCTGGATAAACACCATAATGATAAAAAACAATACAAAATATAAAACAATATAAAGAAAAACATGTGAGAGGAAATGGAGACAGTATAAATATGTGATAAATAGATGTGTACAAGAAGTGTGTGCATAATAGTCATAAATAGATAGAAATAGATAATAACAGAAATGTAAAGAGAGTAGCTGAGTTCTACTACTTCATGGTATTAGAGTCCAAGGTGCAGGTGTTCAGAAGTCTGATGCTGGGACGGTAGAAGCTGTCATGGAGTCTATAGCCTGAGAATGAAGGAAGGAGAAGGAGGAAGGAGAGTGGACCGTCCATGACAGTGGGGAGTGGGGTCTCTGGTCCTGGTTGCCAACGACAGGCAGTGTTGTTGTACCAGTTCCCCAAGCGTTGACATTGTGACCCCAAATAATTTTTCAGCCGACCTCACCACTCTTCTCACTGCCGGTCAGTCTGAGGTGCTGCTGCTTCTCAGCGCTGCCTGTGTAGCAGGTGGTGAGGAGTGTTGGTCAGTGGTCAGTTATTATGCGTTATTTATCATTTGTTACTGTCATTTCTAAGTAATTTGTTACGTTACAATATTACTGTATTTAAAATGAAAGTCATTACACTAATAATGCATTACTTTTAAGTTACTCTCACCAAAATAACTGGAAATATGGATTTGGGGATCTAAGTATAGCTCACCTTTGTTGTTATTGCTGCTAGCTACAACAAGGATCTTGCAGACAACTTTTCAAAAAGCAGGTGATTCCACTGTTGAATGTGGTTTTCATGTCTTCCACAACATCCACCGACACAAGTCTCCTAAAATCGTGATACTGAAGAATCTCAGAGCAGGAGAACGTTAATTTTATTTGTTTTTTGGTTTTGTCTCCACTCTTGTGCTCCGCTTACTTCCTCGTTAACTTCATGTTGCTATGGCAACTCTGTAAATGTTAAATTACTGCTGCTATTTCAGGAAGTGTACAGTTCTGTAGGTGTAGAACACAAAGTACATTTGACTACGATGTTCTTCAAATCTTGTTATGTTTCACAAACATAAAGTAATCTCCATCTGTAGAATGTGCTATCCAACGTTTTTGCAGGTTCACTCATCTCCATCTTGTGTCTGACGAAACAAAAGGAAAAGGAAGTGAAACATTTTGGGCGTTTCACTGCTACTGATCTTGTGGTTATTTTAGAAAACATTTTATGAAGAAAAATTTAAAAAACACCATTTCAATCCAGGTTAAAAATGCAATAATTTTACCATTTTTTCCCCCGGTAATACCTCACATTACTGTGTTATATGGTATAATCTCCACAGCAGTGTCCTTGATGTGGAGCAGGATGTGCACAGGAGCACATTATTTTATTAGGGTGATGATTTACTGAGTCCTAACTTACACAATGATACACAACCAGGACTCTCCTCTTGTGTCTCTGGATTAGTGGTGTTAAAATAATATGAATTTAAACAGCCGTAAAAATCTATTCTGAAGAAAATCTATTCTGAAGCCATGATCACCATCGAGCCATGTGAAAAAATTCTTCACACACATGAAGATCAATTCCTTGACACTCGAGCAGAAACCAGCAATATTATTGTCCCTTAAAAAAAATAAAATAAAATCTATCCGGAGCCACATGAGTATAGCAGCAGATCTGAATCTCCCTCATTTCATCCTCAGCTGGACGTGTTTCAGCTTGAAGTGAAACGAACTTTCAATTTCATTTTTATTTTTTTTTTTGTTATTTCCTCATGGACAGAATATCAAGCAGCCAAAGTTAAAGCTTTTTACACATTGCTAACCTCTATTTTCCTCATATCCTTTTCTTCTTTTGGATTTAGAATCCATAGCAAGTTTTTTTTTTAATTCATTTAAAAAATATATATATTCCTAACTAGATGGTGTTTGTTAATATTGTTTTGTTGTTGTCATATTTTTTATTGATTTTAATGTATAATTTTCATTTACTTCTTTACAGTTGTTTTTTTTTTTGGCAATACCTACTAATACTTAATAAATAAATAAATAATAATAATTACAGTAACTTTCTAGATAATTGCTGCCAGTTTGCTATCATACATTTTATATGCAGGTAAAAAGCAACCTATGAAAAATAGAAGTTCTAGAGCTGAAATAAGACTAAAGCATTTTTAAAGATGGACATTTCGGCCGTGTGTGTTACAGCCTGTTACAGCTTTAGTTGGAGTAAATATGCTGCAGTTTACCTGTGCAACAGCTTAAAGAAATGACTCCATCCCACAAAGTTCTCAGGTTAAGACCTGAGTGTGGAGATTTAGTGAGGAAGCCTCTCTCTCCTCTGAGAGTTGAACAGCAGTCAGAGTGAAGACATTAATCCAGGAGAAGCTGGAACAGATCCAGCGTTTCTGCACCCACTGACTCACATTAATGGACACAGCTGCATTGAGGATCCACCTGATGAGTTAAACGGGCCCATGGGTGCTGAACCATTGATTTCTGCCTGAAGTCAGGCTGGAATTACATTTCAATGAGTCAGTGTGTGTTAAGGTATAATGTATATGACAGTCAGAAAAGTCAAATAAAAGGCAGACAGACTGCAAAAAAAACTAATCTTGACAAGTGAGAATGTCTTGTACTTGGTATAATTAATCCAAAACTGAGTAGAATTATCTTATTCCATTGGCAGATTAAATTGACTAAAATCAAGACAAAACCTGGCATAAGCTCAGTTATCTGCACATCATTCTGCTCAGTGAAGCTCGAACATCCAACAAAAAGAAAAACGTATTCTTTAAAACGAAAACAATATGTGACTGACGTTAAAATACAACCTGGAATATGTTGAGTTAGGAGAAATGAAGCCAGACAAACGGCAGAAAAATGAAGGAAATTCTGCACAGATGCTTCTTCTCCTCTTTTATTTTCTACAAATCATAAAATAATACTCTCTGTTGGACAAGTGTCATCATCCCATCACAAACTCTGTCTCTTCACCAACCATGACAACTGTCTCTATGGTAACAATCTGTTTGATTTGTCGGTCGCTTACTGTTTTTTACTCTATTCCATTTCTGCCTCAGACTCCTCCTTTCCCCATTAAAGATATATTTGTGGTTTTAAGAACCAAAAATGAAGCTTCTCTCCGAAGCTCTAGAACAAACAGGCCCTTGTGTGTCTGTCTCATTAATATTAAAGAATATTAACGATGATAATTATAGAAGACTAAATAAACCAGAAAATAATCAGATTTGAGAAGCAGAGAATTTGGACATTTTCTTCTTCTGGCTGATTTAACACAACTTCACAGACGTCCTGACGGCTTGTTGTTTTAAGGCTCAGTTTCTTAATATGAAAAATAAGAAACATGGAACAGTATTTATAGAACATCTGAACCTTTTTATATCACAATATGAACTCCTGTCTAAGATATGGAACCTTTAGTTTTCTACTTTCTAAACTCAACTCAACTCAGTTCCATCATGAACCTGCAGGATCTCAACGTGAATTTGAGAAATGCGTTTTAATGGGATGTTTTTTTTCTCTTTGATCTGGTTGCACTCAGTTCTGCAAAAGGTCAAATTAAAGAGAAACTCTGCAAAACAGATGTATTGATATTTTTCCTTAGATAAACTCATCTATAAAACCATGTATGGTGATGTTAGGGTCAGACACAGCAGCTGTTTTTTTGATAAATGTGTGATTTACTGTTACATTACAATTAATCCTTAAACCTTAGTTCGGTATATGTTTCTTGGCATAGACATCAAAATGCTTTTACAATTGAAAATCTGGGCTCACAAACTTTGGAATCACATTAAAATAGATGCTCAAAGGATAATAAAAAAATAACCTTTTAAGTAATGACAGTAATGGCAAATAAATCTTTTGTCTGGTAGCCAAATAATCCATTACGATGTTTAAATCTAAAGGTTATAGGTTGAATATGAGGTTATGGTCATGTAGAAGTTCCATGTAATTCATCTAATAAGACAAGTTGCAAGAAAACACTATTTGTACCATTAGAGCCTGTCAATCAAATTAAACATCTAAATGTTTCTGAACAAAAAAAAAATAAAATAAAAAAATACGTCACTGATCATATTGTGTCAGGAGATGAGTGATTTGTGCTTTTATTTTGCTAAAAGCAGCAGAAATAACAACAAATAACAAAAACTGTTCATCTGTGTGTGTGTTTGTAAAGAAATCAGTGTGTTTATTGATCATCCTTCCTCTCTAATTCAAACATCAATGAACAGACTTCGTAACCTCATGCTGTCAGACTCATCTTGTTACTGACAGGATGGAAACAGAAGCTCTCAGTGGGCGGTGAGGTCATAAAGGTTATTTTTCATCATTTTCCTTTTAATCTTCCTGGACAGTTGAGTCTTGGGTTTATTTTACGTGTTCCTCTCACAGCCAGGCTGCAGGTTCAGGATCCGTCAGGTTGGAAACTGAATAATTCTTCTGGGAGGAATCTCAATCTGAATATGAAGGACTTGGCATCACATCATTTGGAGAAAGAAGAGCTCTGCGACTTGTCCCCATGCTGCTTTTATCCTAAATATGAAATAAAAATGTTGTTGTTGGACGGTGGTGTGTTTGACTCTGGGGAGAAGCAGCTGCCAGTCAGGACAAACGGAGCAGAGACACATGCTGGAATATGGAAAGAAGACATGCAAAAGCAACGTTTTGTCTCAAATCACTTTCATGACTTCTCACATCGTGATTCTGTTGGTTTATTTATGTGATGACAAGCTGGAGCATGCAGAAACTTCCCGTGAGCTTCTGTCCTTGTCCTCACTGCACTTGCTGCCAAAAAAAAGAACACGATTAATAAATCCATTACTTGTTGTTCATTAATGTAATTCATCTCCTTAGATGCCAACATGGCTTAAAACACATTAAGCTAAAAGCTGAACATCCATCTGCTGTTCTCAGGTTCTGCGGTTTGATATATTTGATCCTGTAGATGCAAAGATCTCAATGAAACACTGAACTTTTCCTGTTTTCTATATATTCTGCTTCCATTTCAGATCTGTATATACCAGCACGGCCTCATCTTTTTACCTTCATATGCACTGTTGCATGTTTTTTTATGTCCATGTATGTTAATATACATGTTTGTCTTTCCTTTGTATCTTAAACATCAAATAATGACTATTCTGAATGTTGATTAATCTATCAATTAGTTAAAAGATTAATCGATTAGTTGTTAGGTTCTTAAAATGGTGAAAAATCTTGACCACAGTTTCCCAAAGCTGAACAACCCAAAGATCATCAGTTTACTATTATAGAAGAACACAGAAACCAGAAAATAATCCGATTTGAGAAGCTGGAACCAGAGAATTTGGTTCTTCAGGTTTCAGATTCAGATTCATGTAATAGGTGGCAACTAAATCAATTTGAGGCATTTTTAAGAAGAACATTGTGGAAACAGTCCACAATATTCTGCTTAAAAATGTCAAAAACAACTATAATCATTCATCAAAATAGTGGTTAATTGCAGCTCTATTTTAGATATAAATGGACACCTTTTTTATTTATTAATAGTTCAGTGCTTCTGTTAAATTTAAAACAGTATTTAATGTCTGATAGAAACAGTTTCTCTTTTCTCTCCCCACATTTTCTACTATTCTAAAGGATTGTGGCCATAGGGTTAGGGTTATCAATCATCAAAATAGTTGGTGATTAATGTAATGTAATCAACTAATTGACTAATCATTTCAGCTCTATGTTATGTAAAACATCTGGCTCGATTAAATGAACCATGTTTTGCAACCAGTCTTCAGCCTGAAGACTTTAGGTGTTTTTTTATTCTAAATTCCATCGGTGAACAGTTCTTTCCTTTGTCTGCTCTGATTTATGCTGATAACACATTTGACAACACAATATAGTATTTAAACTCTTTCAACAACACTATTTTTGACCAAATTCCCAGGATATTCAGTTCCATGAATATGTAAACAGAGAATATATCAACAGAAAGATGAAAACATTTTATTCCAAATTCAATCTTTATTTGTTTTTTACAAAGAGTGAAAAATCCACTTGTCAGACATAAAGCTGAGAAAACAATTTTTTGTCGAACATAAACATTTTCAAGCTTATCATAGACTTCGACATTTTTTTGTTGTTTTGACTCACTTCCAGATGAGAACTATGTTTAAAAAAATGTAAAACAAGTTTTTAGTCATTGCTGGCAGCCTGTTCAACACTAATACAACTCTAATACTGTTTATTATTAATTAAAATACAAGTATAAAATTCTCAGCTGATTTGGAGGCTGTAATTGAAGCAGCTGGTTCATTATTATGATCAGAAGAATGCTCTAATATTGAAGAACGGAGCAGCAGCATGATAGAGGCTTAATATGTCATCATTGTTAACAAATTCTATTTTATCTTTCATCTATAGAGTCATAATTCACCATCCAGCCTGTGCACAATGCCTGAGCTTCTCTAAATAAAGGGATGTGATTTGTTTGACAGTTGGTTGTCAGAAGCAGTGATGCATGACTCCAACCTGCTAACAGCAGATTCTACAAGGTCAGAGATGAACTGCAGCAACAAAATCCATCAAACTGCAACAACCAGTGATGGTGAATTAGCCTGAATGCTAACAGTAGTTTGTGTGTGGGTCCTGACAGAGGAAAATTCCAATTTCCTGATTGTGCATCCATCAAACATCTGTGGGATAACATTTATCAAGTAAGACTTCATCCCTTTAGCTGCAAACCGTAATCCTGCAATTCTACAGTGTGAAGTTTAAGCTGCTCTAAGGTGTGAGCTCTGAAATATGTTCCAGCTGAAAACACATATGAGGTTTATATATAACTCTTGTAAATCATGTGTAAATGCTAGAAACAAGAAAAGAATGACTATTCTAAACAGAATTTAAAACATAATCCTACTCTAAATGTTCACATAAAACATTCCTAATAATAATAAAAAATCATAAAAATAGTTTGTGATTTTTTTCTTTCTTATGGACAATAATCTGAATGTAAGAAACGAGTATCACAAAAAATATATGAATTTATTTATTTTTCATGATTGATTAACTCACAGCAACTAATTAGGTGATTTAAATTTACATTTCTATTTTCTATTATGTTATATGCTACTATTATGCTACCAAAATGATAGATAAAACCAGACACAGGTTCAGTAAACATTTTCAGTGTTCTTTGGAAATAACAATAGATTTAATTAGTTAGTTAATTACGCTAATTACTTAGTAAGTAATTAGTTCATTAGAAACTTAAATCAGAACTGTCAGAATAAATAAAAACATTATTTCTGTAGATAATTATTATTCACTATTTCCTTAGGTACAACTTCATTAATAGTATTGACATTTGAATGAGGAGTTTAATAGTAATGAGTGCTGTGGCCGCTAGAGGGCGCTCAGCGTGTGTACATATTATGTGTCGCCTGTAGTCAAAGGTCAATCTGAGGTCAACTCTGCAGCTGAAACAACAGGAACAATTGCCGGACATATGCTGAATGAAGCGTCTGAACTAAGAAACTGAACGAAAAATAAGTAATAAAAAAGGTTGATGGTATTTTAATAAATATTCCTCACATTTCCAATTTCTTTGAAAAGACAATGAGTCCCTAGAAGGTTAAGTTAGCTAACGCGAGCTAAATGCTAACGCAACTCTAACTGCTAACCAGATATCTATGCTGCTAACTGCTAATTGCTAATTGCCAACCATACACAATGGTTAGCAGTTAGCAGATGTATTATAAACATGCTAACCGCTAACTGCTTCCCCAGCATTGCTAACGGCAGCTGAGAGACCTGATCAATCACTGACTGGGTTTGGATGACGTAATGGAGGATTGCCCACAAGCCGAAGGGAGAAAAGCACATCAAGATAACACTTAAAGTAAGAATATTACTATTTAACATATTTTTAGATTTGTTAGTACATATTATTAGTCTTAAGAAACCGTTTTCCTACAAAAAATATATTTATATATTTCATGAATAGTTAATGACATTAGTGGTTAGCGCTGTTGCGTCACAACAAGAAGGTCTTAGGTTCAAGACCTCCTTGGTCCTGGGTCTGGGACCTTTCTGTGTGGAGTTTCATGTTCTCCTCATGTCTGTGTGGGTTTTCTCCAGGTTCTCCAGCTTCCTCCCACAAACATGCTGAGGTTAATTGGAGACGCTGAATTGCCCATAGGTGTGAATGAATGGTGTGTGACCTGTCTGGGGTTTGGCTCCAGCAGACCCCTGCGGATAGTTAATATAAATGAATGAAATAGTGATTTAAAACACACTTCATTTGTTTTTGTATTATTTTAACAAAATTAGCTATACAAACAACCATAATCAGTAGATTTAATAATAAAATGATTTCATTAGAATCTTCAGAACTGTTAATAAAAGCAGTATTTTTGTAGTTATTTATTATTCAGTATTGTCCTTTGACATTCAGACCTCTGTCCATTCCAATGGATGACCTTTTTAAATGTATATATACATCTTTCATACAATATTATAATATTTGTTAAGTTACGAGTTTGAGTTTTAGTTTTGAGTATTAGTTTTGAATTTTCAGTATGACGACTGCTGTAAATCTTGTTGAGATGCAGGTGAACATCTCTCCATTTCTACATACTGGCATGTCAGTTTAAAAGGAGCCAAGCCTATTATGTTGCTGTGCAACACAGATGTTCTCCTATGCGAGTGAGATGTACCTCAGTGCGTTTGTTATTGTCCTCACCTGGCTGAGCAGCTTCCTGTGAGCCCTGCGCTCAGCTGTCCTATTCAGTCTGACCCATGTTCCACTTCCCTGCTTGTTCATTCTCAGGGTATTATACCAAGTCTGTTCAACATCACAGTTTTCAGAAATGTTTAGATGAGTGAGCTCAGACCCAACTGTGGCAGTGACTGTCAGAAACCGTGAAGAGGTGGTTGCTGCACATTTCACTGAATAAAGAGTCACTGCTGTAGGATCCGTCATGAGCATCTATAACAGACTCTATATGCATCTTAGTCATGATACACTGTGTCTGTATGATTTGAGTCACTTCGCATGATAGCAGGGCTGCAACAATGAATATTCTAATAGTCGACTAATCCATGAAACAATTAATTAGTTGTTTGGTTCATAAAATGGTGTAGGATGTGGATGACTGCTTCTCATATTCAACCTTTTTTATCCAGATGAAACAGGCCACAACCCAAAGATCATCAGTTTTTTTTTATTATAGAAGATGAAAGACACCAGACAATATTCAGATTTGAGAAGCTAGAATCAGAGAATTTGGAATTTCTTCTTAAAAAATACTCAAATTGTTTAATTGATTGTCAAAATAGTTGGCGATTTATGTAATTGTCAGCTCTAGATAGAAATACATATATATATATATATATATATATATATATATATATATATATATATATATATATATATATATATATATATAAGATAAATATATTATTTGTTTATGAGAATATTATCCAATAAAACACTACTGCCATGAATATTCTCTTTAGAAGGGCTACAAGATTGAAACAATTATAAATTAGTTGTTGGGTTCATAAAATGGAGTAAAATATTGATCATTGTCTTTATTTTGTCCAGACCAACAGTCCACAACCCAAAGATCATCGGTTTATTGTTATAGAAGACTAAAGAAACCAGAAAATAATCAGATTTGAGAAGCTGGAACCAGAGAATTTGGACATTTTCTTTTTAAAAATTAGTCAAATCGATTATCACAATAGTTGCAGATTAATGTAATATTTAGTCACTAATTGATTAATCCTTGCAAGCTTTAGTAACTTACACTCCAGTTTTTCCATAATACCCTTTCCCATAATACACTTCCCTGAATTATTGAAAAATATAATGTAATGCAATAGTGGATTTTTTTTAGACTAGCGGAGCTTCTCTGAGCCTACCTGCCACCCACTGAGCGGGGAATAAAGTCTTTGTGTCTTATAATAATGACGCTGCTGTCACTGGGGTAACTACTGAGCACCCGATGCTAATAATATCATGCTGAAACCTGTCTCGACCTGCACTTTCTGTATTGATATCCGTTAATGAAAAGTAGAGCAGAAATTTTAAATAAAATGGAATTTGCACCAGCCCTGACACGGGCAAACATAATTGGTAAGATTAATCATCTCATTATTTTCTAGGATCTAGCCTATTTCAAAGGCTTAGAAATTAAAAGATGGCAAATTAGGCAGGAATAATATTTCGACCGATTAAATGCCACCAACTGGCAGCGAAAATAGGATTAGAGAGAAACTGCTCAGTGACAGCAGGTGGTGCTGATTGACACATGTTCTCCATCATAGCTGTGTTCACTCTGACTGTTCAGACATATAAACCTGTGTCAGCTCAGCTGCTGTTTATGCTGATACCAGCGCAGTATAAATAGTCATAGCCTTCAACTCCTGTATATGTACAGTTTCTGTATGGTTCCTGTGTGCTGTGTCCAGGTCTTACTGGATTCCTTTATGGTCCACAGTAAGAGTGATTCTTGAGTAATATATGGCTGCATTCATTGGAGTTTGGCTGTAGTTTGAATGAGCGTCAGATTACTTCAAGTGTCTGAACTGATGCCAAAATGTCCATTTTTAAAAATGCTTTAGGCTCATTTCCACTCCAAATACATTTTTCCTATTACTTAAAAAAGGTAGTGATGATTACTGAAGAACAGAAACTCAAGAGTTTTCTTTTGACCTGCAATTTACTGTTATATATGTATGTGTATATGTATGTTTGTATTAGGGCTATCAATCATCACTCATTGATTAGTCAATTAATCAATTAGTTGCCAACTATTACATCAACAACTATTATGATAATCGATTTGATTAATTTTTGAGAAGAAAATGTCCAAATTCTCTGGTTCCAGCTTCTCATATCTTTGAGTTGTGGACTGTTGGTCTTGGAAAAAAAGACATTTTAGGTTGAACAGTTTTTGGAAACAGTGATTAACATTTTACACCATTTTATGAACCAAATAACTAATTGAGTAATTGTTTCAATAATCAGTAGTAATCAGTATTATAATTGACTCAAAATAGTTGTTAGG
Organism: Lepturacanthus savala; assembly: GCA_030544235.1. Classification (NCBI taxonomy): domain Eukaryota; kingdom Metazoa; phylum Chordata; class Actinopteri; order Scombriformes; family Trichiuridae; genus Lepturacanthus; species Lepturacanthus savala. The sequence goes on from CM060471.1 coordinate 10,405,664, forward strand.
TACAGCTATAAGCTATACCTATAAACTAAATCTCTAACTCCCACCACTTACTGATACCGTCAAAAAATATAATACTATTGATGAATTTTATTTCTATATTCACAGGCAAATACAAACAGACAAAAAACAATTAAATAGAATAAAACAAACTAAGAATAAATATAATAACCTGGATCCTTTGGGGAGACAGAGAGGAACAGATGAGTCATAAGCAGGAAGAGAGTTTAGTTAATGTCAATGAGATTCTGTACCATTATGGCTGCAACTAACAACTATTCTGAGTAATTGATTAGTTGTTTTATTCATAAGATGGTGTAAAGTGTTGATCATTGTTTCCTAGAGCTGAAGATTCAACCTAAACCAACAGTCTACAACCTAAAGATCATCGGTTTACTAGTATAAAGACTAAAGAAACCAGGAAATAATCAGATTTAAGAAGCTGGAACCAGAGAATTTAAACATTTTTTTCTTTCATTCATTCATTTTCTATACCTGCTTATTCCTCATTAGGGTCGCAGGCATCTGCTGGAGCCAATCCCAGCGCGTTACAGGTGAGAGGCAGGATTCATCCCAGACAGTCACCAGCTTATCATGGGGCACACACACCATTCACTCACACACTCACACCTATGGTCAATTTAAAGTCTCCAATTAACCTCAGTATGTTTTTGGACTGTGGGAGGAAGCCAAAGAAAACCCACACAGACACAGGGAGAACATGCAAACTCCACACAGAAAGGTCCCAGACCCAGGATTTGAACCTGTGACCTTCTTGCTCTGAGACAACAGCGCTAACCACTGTGCAACATTTTCTTCTTAAAATGAATAATAATAATAATACATCTAACAATATAATTAATATAGTAGTAATAGAAAAACAACTCTGACTATTCATCTTTGTACTTTTCAATCAATTGTGAGCTGACACCAGTTGTTCATTAACCGATAACCTCCACTCATCCTTTATATTTGTGTTGCTCAGCAAACATCAGTGTGGAAACAAGAACACGAGCCTCCTCATCAGAGCTTAAACTTTATGGATCACAGGTTTACTGAATCACAGAATTAAAAGAAATGATCAATATTTGAACTTCTGTCAGTAAAACATCCTTCCAGAAAACTCCACCTGACCATAACCTAAAGTAAAGATCATTTTAATGGAGGGAAATGATATATTTTACCTGCACAGTTGGTTTGCTATTATATTATTAAAGTGCATAACAAATAACACTCAAAGAACTTGAAAGTTGTATATATTTAGGCATTAAAACAGCTACCAAGCTACCTGTTTTTTTGTCAAAGTGAGTCTTGAAACAGTTCAAATTAATCTAAGTCAGTGTTACTTTTGCAGCCCCAAATCAGTAATGGCACATTTTTAATGGAAACTTCAAGACCAGTTCTTCAGAAAACGGGCTGAGCCTCACGTAGAGAGAATGACTCAGCGCCTGCATCCTCTAATTATCTGACTTATTTCCTGTTTTGAATTAGCTACAGGTGTCATGTAAATCGAGTTGTGAGCGGAGACTCTCACTTCTAATTTGGAACAATTACTTATTTGCAGGAAAATGTTCACGCCGAGAACAGAAAGTGTTCATGTTGCGATGTTGGATTATTGTGCCTCCCTGGTTGTGTCCCTGTGGACTGATGCTGTTGTTGTGGACATCTGTGCTTTTGTCTGGACTCGTCCATTATTCTGATCTGAAGAGGATATAAATACTACCTGTTCATAATTCACAAAATTGGCTGTTTACTTTTTTAATGAGTGTTTTTAAACACAAAGAAAATTCATCCTTTCAGTTGTCTTAGAATTTGATTATGTAAAAATGTTTTTTATCACAGTGCTTTAAGTTTTATATAATTGGATATTTGATATCAACTGTTTTTACTTGAGTAAATCTTTGTGCAGGAAGTGATATTGTTCCTCTATCAATTCAGTTCAATAAGCTTTAGAATGTGAGGTGAAGACTATTAATGGAAGATCAAAAATAGTGAAGATACAATTCATTACTGAGATTAAATCGTGTGATTCAGAAAATAAATAAAGAGAAAAGAAAATAGTAAAAACAAACAGAAATAGTCAACATGTTTTGTGTGTGTTTTAGCACATATGTGTTTTAGCATGTGTTATGTGTAAATGTGTATTTGCATGTATGATATGTGTATTGTTTGTGTATGCTTTAGCATTAGTGTGTGGGTGTGTATTATCATGTGTGTTTGGCATTAGTGTGTGTGTTTTATCATGTGTGTTTCTGTATGTATTAGCCATAAGCGTGTTGGCGTGTGTTTTTATCATGATTGTTAGGGTGTGATTTAGCATTAGCATGTATGTGTTTTGTCAAGTCTGTTTTATGTTTTAACGTTAGCGTGTGTATTTTATCATATATGTCATACATCTACTATTTATAGAAGTGATCATTTATTTCTGATCAATAAAAAAACTAACAATATATTAATACACAATTGTAATTAGTATATAATATGAAAAGAAAAACTACAGTATCTTGTGTTTGAATTTATTGCTCAAGTATAAATTCAGTCTAAGTTTCCTCCCTTCTTCACTTTTCTTTGACCTTTTTCTCTGCAGCAGCTTCAGACTCATAAACAACAACCATCAACAGGCAGAGTTATTAGACTCTTAATTTATGTAAAGAAGCTCAGCACGCTCATAACAATCAATCAGACACAGCTCTGTTTCACTGCTGAGGTGTGATCTCTGCTGTCTCCTGTGTGTGTGTGTGTGTGTGTGTGTGTGTGTGTGTGTGTGTGTGTGTGTGTGTGTGTGTGTGTGTGTGTGTGAGAGTCAGCAGCAGACTGGAGGAGGATAATTGTTGAGCCGAGTCACAGAGATGCAGCGTTTGGCTCTGAATCACAGGGAAATACCAGGACTGCTATGGTAATCTAAGACTCAGCTGCTTTAACCCTGTGCTGTGCTGATGAGCCTCCACCATCATCTGACTTTTCCAAGGTATGTGTAGAATCCTGCCACCTTCAGGGAAACAACAGATACATGTTTGCTTAGGATAGTTAAAAAAGGATATTAAGATCTTTGCTACTGGCCTTTAAAGGTCTGTTTGATGATCCAGACTTGAGACTGTTGAAAGCTGAAGACAAATCGGCTTATATAAGCCTGTGTACGATATTCATGCAGCCTAGAAATGGTTTCAGTCCAGTTGTGCCAGAACGAGTTTTAAAGTGGGAAGATGTCCAGCTCTGGCTGAAGTTTCAATCTCCAGTTTCCTTTCCATCTCAGCCTGGCCTCCTGTGTTTTACGCAGCTAAAATATGGTAAGAAAATACTTCCAGATCAAAAAGGTAGAGGCTTTTTTTAGTGCAGTTTTCTGCCAACGACTGACTAAAAATCATCTACCGCACAAGTCGCACCAGCCATAAAATGCATAATAAAGAAGGAAAAAACATATAAGTCGCACTGGAGTATAAGTCACATTTTTGGCGGAAATTTATTTGATAAAATCCAACACCAAGAACAGACATGTCATTTAATATTTAAATGACGAACAATTTAAAATAAAAATAGAGGCAACAACAGGCTGAACGGTATGTTTACGTTACATAACACAACTGAGAACGTGCCTGGTATGTTAACATAACATATTAAGAGTTATTCCCCTAACTATAGCATCAATAACATGCTAAGAAGTTTACCAAAACCACCCGTGTCACTCCAAATATCCGCTAACTAAAATCCAATGAAATCTTCATCCTCGGTTTCACTTTTCATCAACTCCTCTAACTCTGGAGGCAGAAGACGCGACACTTCCTCTTCTACGTTGCTGACATCAGACGTCATATTTTACTACTTGCACCTTGTGATCTGCAGAATATGATTTTCTTTTCGGTGCCATTTTTGTTCAGCTCTTCTCAGTTTTAAAAGTTACGGACAATGTTGAAATTATCAACACAGAGCAGAGAAATTAGCAACTAGAGCGCCCTCTTGTGGTTTAGTGTGAAAATAACGTGAAATCATATACCGGTAATAATGTGTTAATAATTTCACACATAAGTTGCTCCAAAGTATAAGACGCACCCTCGGCCAAACTATGAAAAAAACGCGATTTATAGTCCAGAAAATATGGTATGTCTTCAGGGGCATATTATAAAAATACAGTGATGGGGTTTTTCTTGCTTCTAGAGCTGTAACAATTAGTTGATTAATTATTCAGCAACCATTTAGCTAATCTATTAATAGTTTTTTAAGAAGAAAATGTCCAAATTCTCTGGCTCCAGCTTCTCAAATCTAATTATTTTTTTCAAATATTATTATAATTATATATTGTTTAATAGTTTTATAATAGTTAACTGATGATCTTTGGGTTGTGGAAATAAAAAAACACAATTCATTTTGGTATCATGAGTAGCAGATTCAGGCAAGGAAGCAATTTATCACTTGAAATCATAGTGTGTTCTTAATCAAACTGCATCACTGTAATTATTATTTATAATTATTTATTATAATTACTTACTGTAATGTTTATAGTCATAGTGTTTCATATCAAACCACCACTGTACTTACTATTATTATTATTACACACTTAACCTGCACTTTTTATGTTGGCGGTGTATTTAATCACTGTGAAGCCCTTCTGGTTATGTTATCTTAATTTTGTTGCCTTGTACTTTATGACTATAAAGTTGAATCTTATCGTTTTTAATCTAAAATAATTAGTCGACATCAACAGTTAATTATTGCACACACACTTGTCATCATTTCAGTGCTGCAGAGCTGCAACGATTAGTTGATTAATTGTTGCCAACGATTACATTAATCACCAATTACTTGATAATCGATTAATCTATTTGAGTAGTCATTTTTAAGAAGAAATCTATTCCTTTAAAACTATTTTATTTTTCTGTTTTGACATCTTATCAAGGTCAGTAACTATAAAGAAACAACAATAAAAGGAGTTTTCACTCCTACAAGACATTGAAACTCACTAAAATACAGTGAAATCACATTTATCCTTATTTTATTCTTCATCGAACTTGTGCAGATATAATCCTCAATGTTCAGTTTCAGCTACAAAAGGTGATTCTGCTGACAAACTGCATATATATATATATATATATATATATATATATATATATATATATATATATTATAAATATTTCATATGTCCAAGTAGAGCTGCACCAAATAATTGATCATTTGCAAACTATTACATTCATTGATAATTTATTAATGGATTTGAGTAATTTTTTAGAAGAAAATGTTCGAATTCTCTGGTTCCAGCTTTTCAAATCTGATTATTTTAATTTTTTTTTAGTCTTCTATTAATAGTAAACTGATGATCTTTAGGTTGTGGACTCTTGGTCTGGATAAACATAGACATTTTATTTTGAATCTCCAGCTTTGGGGAAACATTGATCAACATTTTACACCATTTAATGAACCAAGCAACAAATTGATTTTCCCTTATTTACAATCGATAGAATAATCCACTATCAGAATAATCATAAATTGCAGCCCTAATGGTGAATTGACTGGTTGTGTTTTTTTGTCTCCTGTTATTAATCATATTATCAATATTAATGTATTCAAGGCTGTCAGTAGCTTTTATTAAATTGTATTATTTTTACACTTATGTCCATATTGCTTTAATAAAATCTTATTGGCCAGACTCTCTTGCTGCTTATGAAGCTTATGAAAACAAATCTACTAATCTTTCAATAATTGATAGATTATTCGACCAACAGAATAAAAGAAAAAAAAGTTTTAGGAAACAGTGATTGACATTTTATGAATCAGTCGACTAATCGATTACTTGTTTGCATAATTGATAGAATAAACTAAATATGATCGTGGATTAATCTGAATTAATCTTTTGTCCAAACCAACAGTCACCAACCCAAAGATCAACAGTTTTCTATTACAGGAGACTAAAGAAGCCAGAAAATAATCAGATTTGAGAAGCTGGAACCAGAGAATTTGGGGATTTTCTTCCTAAAATAAAAAAAAACAAATTGATTAATCGTTTAACTGCCTCAGTAATGGATAGATCAATCGACTGCCAGTCTTTAGATTCAGCTCCAATGTCCAGGTCTGGTCTGGTTTAAGTGAAAAGAAGCCAACATATTCTACAGTAATTATATTTAAAATCCAAATGCACAGTTGCAGCATGAATATTTAGCAGACATGCAGTGAATCAGCTGAAAAGAGCTGTGATATTTTTTCCAACAATCAAGAGTTTCCAGGCAACTTCCAAAATCAATTTTGGTCCAGTGGTTTTATAATATTAGCTGTGAACACAGTTTCTCTCTAATCACTGATTGCAGACTACAGAAAAACCTCTAATCTCAAAGACTTTCTCCAAGCTGTGAGGCTGCAGATATATCGATTTGCTTTTTCACCCTCTTTAAATGTTTGGTCTGAAATAAAGTCTTTAGGAGATATTTTAGTTTCCTAGTTTAAAAAATCTGAGAAAAATGATGAAAGCAGGTCAGTGAAGTTTAGAGAAGACTCTGGGTCAGCAAAGACAGACTTCGGATTGATCAGAATTAAATCCAGAGCGCACAGTTTAAAAAAAAGTGGCTGAGAGTTAAGTCACAATAAAAGAGGATTAAAGTGCTCATGCCTCAGGTCCAGTTAAGGAACTTTTGTATTTGTCTGCTTTACATTTTGCTTCATGACTGAAACCATCACAAACACAGAAACTAAACAGACAGCAAAATTCCACATGGAGATATTATTACTGCAGCAGTTTTCTGATGCTGGTCAGAAAGCAGCTCAGGCCAGTTTACCATATACCATTAGCATGTACAGCTAATATAAGAGTGACACAAGATGTTATTTGAGGTTTTAACAGTTAAGTCCAGTGTTTGGTAGATTTTAACAAATTGAAAACATACTTAAACGTGTCTGAACCAGCCTGAAATGGACTGGACGTTACTAGAAGCCGTGGCTGAGCCAGTGTAGTTTAGGAATCTGAAGTGAAGAAAACAAGAAACAAGACACGCGTTGCATAGCTTCAGACAGGTCAGGAATGTAATAAACATTCAATCCAGGTTCATTTATGAGTCCTGGGGGCTCGATGTCTCAGGTCCATCTTCTGTCTGGACGCCAGCGTTTCTGATCCGTCCAGATTATTACGTTTTACTCATCACATCTGCTGCTCTGATAGTTTCCAGCACAGCAGGATCTGCAGTTATTATTCACATTATAAACACTTAACTGCTTTGAAAGGTGCAGTTTGAAAGATTCAGCAGCATCTAACATCAATAAACATCAATATATTATTCACAAGTATGTTTTAATTAGTATGTAATTCAATGAAAATAAGAATTGTACTGGAAGCTGCTGTATTTCTAGAGTAGCTTATAATAGACAAAACAATAATGATGAGATGGACTTTGACATTTCTTGCAGGCCACTGTAGATTAGAGCTACTATGATTAGTCGATTGATTAATTCTCAAGCTATTTTGATAATCGATTTGAGTCATTTTTATGAATAAAATGTCCAAATTCTCTGGTTCCAGCTTCTTAAATCTGATTATTTTCTGGTTTCTTATGTCTTCTCTAAGTATTATATTATAAAGGGTGGTCATGGGGTTGTAAAAAGTAGTAAAAGGTAGTAAATTTAATAAGGCCAAATTAAGGCCAGTAAAAAGTAGTAAAATCTAATGGACGCCATCTAACGAGGTCGTCATTTTTTGAAACCCCATCCAACTGGATCTTTGCATTTATCAATTTGTTTAACTTATGTGCGGATCTATCCTTAAATTACTAAACTGACATGAATTATTTTTATGTTACGAGTAGGACCTGAGTGATAGGAAATTAAGTCCCATGTAACTCGTGCACACTCTATGTAACCTGTTGGCTTTCTGACAAACTTTTGAGCGAGTTACAATATTCAGCAAATGCACGTTTAGCTTGAGGAAAAAATGGTACCATTCAATTTTGGTTAAAAAAAAAAAAAAAAATCCTGGTTTCTGGATGACTTTGAATTTGTTAACATCGTGGTAAATGGACCTTTAAATATGCGCCACCTAGTGGTGATATCTTGCACCTGCATAGTATCGGGACACAAGTGCTTGGTGGAGGTCTGTGCTCTCAGAATGCTTTTCTAGTTACATAGTTAAATTAAGGTAAATAAAAAGGTATTTTTTTACTACTTTACTCGTCACTTTACACTTACACAGATACAGTACAAACTTGAAGTTGTGCTGGTAGTAAAAAATATATATTGAAGGTAATAAAAAAGGTAGTAAAAGGTTAATAAACTCACCTCAAGGATCTCTGTATAAACCGTTGTATTGAACTATTTTCTTACTGTATTGATGAGTTGGATATTGACGACATATATTGATACAAGACTTTTACAAAACTTTTCACTGAAAATGAATGTTTGCTGTCTGTGTAAGTCGCTGATTATTCTGCTCAGCTCCCTCAGGGAGAAACACCTGTAGAGCACCAGGCTTTTTACAGCTCCACATGCACAGAACGTCTCTTAGTGGAATTACAGTGCAGATAAATTCCCTGTGACGCCTGGAGTCAATCGACACGGTTCAAAAGTCTTGTAGCGAAGCGGCAGATTCACTCCAGCAGGAATCACTTCATGCAAATCTGAGCTCTGTGAAACACGGGAAACACGGAGCTCGAAGCATTTTCCTCTTTCAACCTGTAAAAATTTCACAGTGAAAATGAAGTGTGAAGTGTGTGACTTTTTTCGATGGTTCAAAGGTATAATTGTGAGTTTAGCGACAAATTGACGGAAAGTTTGCTAATTGAATGTAAACTGAATTAACTATCTGTAAACTGACAGTCACACTGAGTTAATTATGTGAATGTGAATCAGTTTGATTTTAATGAGTCCCGCTTCTCTGCAATCAACAACTTTTCTGTCTTCTTTCTATTTTTGCAAAATTCACAGACTGTTTTTTTGTTGTTTTGATCCAACTGGTTTTATCCTGATTGCTGTAACTGAGCCTCATTAAAGATCTCACATAGAAAAATAGATGTTATTATATTTTTGAAAAGGTTTAAGAAGTGCAAAAGAATTGTATTCAGAAACAGGAGAAACTCATTAATATTGAGACGGGCACAAACATCTGTTTTTCTGGAGCTGCAGAGAGAAGAAAACTGGACACAATGAAATATAGCTTTACTAAGGTTATATACAAATGATATGAAATTAATTCAATTGGGGGATAATATCAAAAAAGTGACGTGTCATGTTCATGTTGGGAAACGTTGGGATTGACATTTTAGTCCGTTTTAATAAACCAAACAACCAATCGATTAATCGTTTTAATAATCAATAGAATAATCTGATTTTGAAAAATAGTGGATTAATCTGAAGATTCAACCTAAAATGTCTTTTTTGTCCAGACCAACAGTCTACAACACAAAGTTTACTATTAGAGAAAACTAAAGAAACCAGAGAATAATCAGATTTAAGATGCCAGAACCAGAGAATTTGGACATTTTCTTCTTAAAAAAAATTAAAATATTATATAATATATAATATAATATTTAGCAGACATGCAGTGAATCATCTGAAAAGAGCTGTGATTTTTTTTCCAACAATCAAGAGTTTCCAGGAAACTTCCAAAATCAACTTTGGGCCAGTTTTTTTTTTTTTAATATTAGCTGTGAACACAGTTTCTCTCTAATCACTGATTGCAGAGTAAAGAAAAACCTCTAATCTGAAAGACTTTCTCCAAGCTGTGAGGCTGCAGATATATTGATCTTTTCCACCCCTAAATGTTTGATCTGTATTAAAGTCTTAAGGAGATATTTTAGTTTCCTCGTTGAAAAAAAATCTGAGAAAAAGTGAAGAAAGCAAGTCAGTGAAGTTTAGAGAAGACTGGTTCAACAGAGACAGACTTTGGATTGATCAGAATTAATTATTAGAATATTATTCAAAAAATCATCAACTTAATCTATTAATCGAAAAAGTTGTTGGTTGCAGTTCTGCTGTGAAAAAGGACTCAAGTGTCAGTATCACATTTTACTGTAAATTCTTTATTTACCTGGGATTCTTGGCTTTCTTGTGAAGATATTTGTCTGCATCTTAGTGTCAACTAGACAAAAAAGAAAAGGTCATCACTTTTATTTATACAAACAAAATAAGTCATGATAGTTTCAAATAGAGCGATAATATAGACTTTACTTATTATAATATTACAAAAGCAGACTGAATATTTACCTTCATCACCTGCAGCAGAACTTTCAGCATCAGCCTACACCGGTTAGGTTATATATATTAATATTTTATTTTATTGATGCTTCAATAGTTGTTCAGTTGTTTTGCCTCAGGCTTAATTTAAATACCTGAAATAAAAGCAGGAGACCTGCAGTCATCTGAGAAATAGTTCCATAAAGTTGTATATTACCACAAATGGAGCTCATGGCAGAGCAGAACTGTAAAATGTATTTGATATTCTGAAAACTACTACAGATGGCTGAAATGTTATTTTTTCTGTTCGTTAGTTGCAGGTTGTGTTTGGATCTTGTGGAGCTCTGGGATCTTAATTCATATTCAGAACAACAGCATCACTGGTTATTATTCAGCTGTGATAATGGAACCAGCAGAAAACGTCAACGAGGGTCAACTCACTTTAATTCATCTAAATACAGGAAGCTGAAAGATGAAAGAAGCTTTCAAGTGGGCTTATAGTGCTGTCTCTCTCTCTCTCTCTCTCTGTGTCTCTCTCTCTGGTTTCTATAGTTTAGTTTTTATAGTTAAGGTGGCTGCCTCTGTAATACCCCCAGCCTCGCCTATGTCCCCCTGGGGAAAAAAACAAACAAACATTCCGCATACAAAGTATGTAACATCTCTCAAAAACCATGCGCTAAGCCGTTAGCTGGTTTAGCTGCTCCTCATGCTAACACAGGCTACTGTGACTGTTGCCAACGTTAAAACAACAAACTTCGTAAGAAAAGTTCACGAGTGCTGTGTCTTTTCTTGTTCCACACACTAGCTGCAGCGTGTTACTCTAAGATGTGTGGTGATAGTGTAGGAACTCCCAGCACTATCACCTAACAGAACAGGACCTGGGCCTAAACTCATTTATTTATAAGTGTTCTTGTTCTTGTTAATTTGCACACAAATGAAATATTGAACTTTATCAGCTAAACAGTTTGTCATTGTACCCCACCACCACCCTTCGCCTAATTAATTTTCTGTGGAAAACCCTGGTTTCTGTGTGTGTGTGTTTGTGTGTGTGTGTCAAATTAATTGGATACACGGGCGTGTGCATGCGTCATTAACTTAATACTTTTGTTAAGTTCAAAAGAAGTTGTGTTTTTCACATTTATTGCAGTAATCCATTTACAATCAACTGATAAACTGTGTCAAAGAGCCAACAGATGTTTACACATCTTAAAAGTGTTTAGTTTGATGCTGTTTCACCTGACAATATGTTTTCTAAAACTCTTTGGTCTGAGACCTGGCTTGATATTTCATACAGTCAGTCAGTCAGTCATTTTCTATACCTGCTTATTCCTCATTAGGGTCTCAGGGGTCTGCTGGAGCCAATCCCAGCGCGTTACGGCGAGAGGCAGAGATACACCCCAGATGGTCGCCAGCCAATCGTGGGGCACACACACCATTCACTCATACACTCACACCTATGGGCAATTTAGAGTCACCAATTAACCTGAGCATGTTTTTGGACTGTGGGAGGAAGCCGGAGTACCTGGTGAAAACCCACGCAGACACAGGGAGAACATGCAAACTCCACACAGAAAGGTCCCAGACCCAGGACCAAGGAGGTCTTGAACCTGCGACCTTCTTGCTGTGAGGCAACAGCGCTAACCCCTGCACCACCGTGTCGCCCCATATTTCATACATACATTATTTATTTATTTATTTATTTTCATCAATTGTCACCCGAGGGGCACAGAGGGGAATGTTGAGAGAGCAGTGTGCAGCTTCTTGTTCCGTGTTATGTAGTGTGCGTATGTGAGCGTGTGATAAAAATGTTCAATTTCCTTCATGTGTGCGTTTCCAAAAAAAACACATAAATGTCGTGTTTGGAGCCATCACGTCGTGTGATTACTGCGGTGCAGCTTCATCACACGTGAACGCTCTCATGAACAGGACCATTATAAATCAATTAGGAAAACAGATTACATGTGAAGCCGCTTTGCTGAGCTGGAGTCAGACACACTCAGCTGATGGGTGCACACGCATTTTGAAACCTATGGAACCCAATAGTCTGTGCATATGTGTGAGTGTGCATGTGTGCAAATGAGATGAAGCGAAGCAATAATTGATCCTTTATAATCTTAAATGTGCAGAACAGAAGACAAGTACAGTGACAACATGACTCTGCAGTGTCTGTGTTTGGGACACACACTAGATTAGCACATCGTCAGTCATTAAACGGCAGAAAGGTCGTGAAATATGATGTTTCAGCTGTAAATCAGCAAACTTCAGGCTCAGGTTAAGTCTAAAAGCACAATAATATGCAGTAATGAGCTGTCACTACTTTCTGTTGTGTGATGGGTTGTTGTTTTGTTGACTGTGTAATAATCTGCTGCAGCCTCCACTGACTCTGACCCTATCTGCTCCATCTGTGTCCTCCATGACAACGTGAGGAACTGACATGAAGGAAGTGAGAGATAAGATCAGCTGATGAGACGCAGGGTCACACCCAAACAAACACACACACACACACACGCACCGGAAGTGTTAGCAGGTTCCTTTCATAATAATGTAATGTAATAGTTCACTATTTTATTATAATTTATAATATATATATATATATATATATATATATATATATATATATATATATATATATATATATATATATATGTCATTTTCTTCTTAAAAATGACTCAAATCAATTAATTGTTTATCGAAATAGTTGATTAACAGTTGATAGTAGATTAATATAATAGTTTGCAGCTAATGGAATACTCAAGTTTCAGCTAAAAAATCTGATTTTGCTGAAAGTTTTCAGCAAACCTTCACCTTTAAAATAATTCTCCAAAAAAACAACAATGTCCTTGTCATTAAACAGCTATGAAATATTCTATATTAAAATAAGTTTCCATTTTCCTTTTTGGTTAAATCCTTTAACCAACGTCACCAAAACTACCAAATATTCATTCATTTTCATTTTAACCCTTTAAATCTTGTATAGTTTCACTGTTTATTATGAAGGCTTAGAGCGGAAAAGAAGCTTAATTTATCTTTCTGTAGCTGCGCAAACACTCTTACAAACTAATTTCTCCACACACACACCACCTTTGAACACCATTTTTTTCTAAGCATCCTTGTGATTACACAAGAGTGATATGAGAGTATTTAGCTGCAGCGGCGTAGCTCGAGGCCTCTGAGGACGTGCCTGCAAGCAGCTCTCCGTCTCCCTCGTGCCTCTTTAGAGCCGCTAATGTGGGCAGAAGAGGAGTTTTCCTCAACACAAGATACACCCTGGTTTTTAGAGGAAAGATACGGATGATTTACTGTCTTCACCACACTTTAAAATCCTGATCTCTGTCTGCTCTCTGTCAGACCACACAGAACTGGAGACGTCCTCCAAAATAAAACAAAAAGTTTAGCTGCTTTGTGTAGTGATCTAACTGTGGGACATCATTCTAACAGCTCATGAATAATCGCTTCACTTCTGTATTATTTATGATCAGATGGAGGAAACTATAGAAATTCCGCTGCAGTTTGATGTGCACGGAGCTGAATAATTTAATTGTGATGGCTCGAAGAGACGCAAACTGAAATCAAAGGGGTAAGAGAAATCTTACTGCAGGAATGCAGCATTAAAAGAAGAAGGAACTGTGGCGATTAAAGGAGAAGAGGAGGAAATAAAAAGTGGACAGGGACGGATAAACTTAAATTAGTCAGGACAAGGTTTGGCACAAATAATTGTGAGTCACCTTCCCCATTAAAGAGGTGAATTACTCAGTCTACATTGATGTTAACTTATTGATTTTTCACATTTATGCAAGGAAGATCTTTAAAGAAACAGAACTGGCTTCTCAAACTAATAAACTATCAGGTCAGACTGTGACATCCCATTGGTTTCAGCTGCCAAACTTTATTTATTTGATTTCATGCAAATGCATGAGCCGCTCATCGCCTTCATGCGGAAAAATGCAGAAAGTCTCTTAAAAAGCTGAGAAAACTCATTAAAAGATTGACCGAACAGAAAATAGTGGTAATAAAAATGTGGCTTTCTGTCTGTGTGAGTGAGTTTATATAATGGAGATTAGCAGACTCGCTCTCATTAAACCGACTAAATGGAGATTATGAAAAGTTGAAGTGCTTAGTCTTGAATAAATTGGCCCAGACTTCCTGTCTTCTGGCCGTGAGTCGCATGAAAAGAGAAACATCATCTACTCAGGTCTAGTTTTAAACATTATAGAACTGAGGGTAGAAGTGCAACAAACTTGCAAAAATCTGTGTGTGTGTGTGTGCATGTCTGTCCATCAGAGCTACAACTAATGATTCCTCTGATAGTTGAAAGCTGTTGTTAGCCGTTTGTTTAAAATGGTGAAAAGTGTTGATTTCTGTTTCTGAAAGCTGAAGATCTGAACTCAAATGTCTTTTTTTAATCCTGAAAAACAGTCCACAACAGACCTGCAACCAATAATTGATTAGTTTCCAACTATTTATTTCATCGCCAACTATTTTGATAATCGATTAATTGATTGAGTCATTTTTAAGAAGAAAATGTCTAAATTCTCTGGTTCCATCATCTCATATCTGATTATTTTCTGGTTTGATCTGGACAAAAATACATTTTATGTTCAATTTCCAGCTTAATCCACTTTTCTGAGAGTTGATTAATGTATTGATTATTGAAATGATGTTTCCCAAAGCTGAAGATTCAACCTAAAATGTCTTTTATTGTCCAGACCAACAGTCCACAACCCAAAGATCATCAGTTTACTATTAGAGAAGACTAAAGAAACCAGAAAATAATCAGATTTAAGAAGATAGATCGTACATTTTCTTAAAATTGACTCAAAGTAATAAATTGATCAAAATAATTGACAACTAATCAATTAATTGTTGCTGCTTTAGTAATGCCACTTATGTTTTTCCATTATACATCATAGAATTATTGGAAAACATAATGCAAGAAAGTGAACTAGTCATTTTTTTAAAGATTAGCGGTGCTCATATTGACACAATTATCACTTTTATAATCTATCAAAATAGTTGGCAATTAATCTAACAGTTGGCACTAATCAATTAACGGACTAATCGTTGCAGCTCTACTCAGAGCTACAGTTGCTGTCAATCACTAATTTGTTCCTTATTGACTGAACCTGGTCTTCAGGTTAAAGACTTTACAAATCAATGAATCAGTACTTCATGTACATTTCTGTGTCAAGACAAACTTGATATTAAAAATCAGCCAGTTCAGATCTGATCCTTTAATCCTCTCAACAAACGCTGCTTATTAGACTTGATCCTTTCAGTTCTCCAGCTCAGTTTAATAATAAGACCTGAGATTTCTCTTTATCCATCTTTATTTGTTTCACATTCCGATCCTACTGTTAAATTAAGAGATGGGATTATCCTCATTCTGATTTTATATTCATGTATTTATGATTGAAACAGTATATTAGTATTCAGGAATTGGCAGGATTTTGCTCATTGTATTTTTCATTCCCTGAATTTTTCTTCTGAAAATATGTGATGATACATTTAATCTACATAAGGCGACAGGACTTCTCCAACTGCCTATTATCATAATTATCAAATGTCACTTTATAATCTCTTTTGCTTCCTACCTATAAATAACCTGTGAGTCACAGCACAGCCTTTGTTCTTCTCCAGCAGTGTCACCCTTCCTATTCTTCACTAACAGGGATTTATTCTGAATGGATTAAATTAGAAGCCCTTCAGTTTAAAAGAACAAAACAAAGTGATGATGCTGAATTCAGGCTGTAGCAACAACAAAATCTGTCGACTGGAGCGAAGATTTAGCTTCAACAGTGTTTCTCAGATGCACTTCACTGAGTGTATACAAACAATGAAACAATGAAAACTTTTCAAACAAACAAACACTGCGGCCTGATGCATGTGCTTAAAAATCCAAGCTCAGTTTAATGACTTGTTTTTCTTTTTTTATATATATATATTTATATATTATTCCTACAAATACATGGTTTTCAGCACTTTGAAAAACGTTCACTTTCCTCAGTAAACCAAGAAAGCTAGAAATATCCTACAGTGAAAAAAAAGACAAACCATTTCGACAAAAAAAAAAAAGTCACAAAAAAAGACATTAAAAATAACAATCGAATGAAATAAAAAACAAAACAACATCCTGTACAAACACTATGGCCCAATAATTTAAGAAAATAGTGTCTCTAAAACGTTCATATTGCTTTGTACCTCCACTGACCGGGGTAAGTCTGCGCCGCCGCGGTCGGCGTCGAATCCCGGGCGTCGCCACAGGGGCGATGAGGGTAAGCTGCAGCCGGCGGCGGCGTGCAGGCATAGCAGGAGAGAGACAGTCATGTTTGTGTTGTTGTTTGGTCTCTTCTCTTGTTGTTTTGGCAGTAAACAATACAAAGACAAGGGTGTCACACTATTACAGTACCCAACTCCTTAAGAAACAAGGATGTTTCACTGTTTGTTGTAGTTTTTACCGTTATTACTCTCTACAGCTTTATTACTAGAACTAGCACGGATACACGGAGTGTATCATGTGTGTGTGTGTGTGTGTGTCTGTGTGTGTTTGTATGTGTGTGTTCAGTGCTCAGTCTTATCAAAGGAGAAACTGGGAAGAGTCAGTAGCTTGGTGTTGATGTTGTTAGTGTTTGACGAGACGCCACCATCCTGTCCTGAACCGTCTCCGCCGCCGAGATCGAAGGAGTCTTTGGAGTCGCAGGAGGGGACTCGCCTCCTCAGGCAGCTGGGGAGGGGGGGAGGGGGTCCTCCCGACCCCCCTGAGCTGGTCTGGGTCTCCGGTCCGTCGGGGGGGTCCACAGAGATGCACGGCGGGCTCATCTTCTTCTTGCGCCGCGGCGAGGGCAGCGAGGTCTGGGCGGAGGTCTGGCCGTGGATCTGCAGGCTGTCGGCCCGCGATACAAAGCCGGAGGAGGACGAAGAGGCGGAGGTGGCCGCGGTGATGTGGGGCGGCTCCGCTGAGGAGCACACCTCCACAGAGTGGCGCCGTGGGTCGTCCAGCCAGGAGTGAGGTCGGGGGCGCGGCAGCGGGATGCCGCGGCCCTGCGTCTCAGCGCTGTGGAACCGCTTCAGCTGCCTCAGACATGGACTCCTGCTGCCTGCGTATCCGCCGTCGGCCCCTGTCGTGGCGTCGCAGGTGATGAGGGAAACCTCCTGGTCCTCCTCCTGGTGTGCTGTGACTGGGAGGAACAGGGGCGGCGGCGGTGAGGAGGAGGGCGAGTGCTGGGTGTGGACGCTGCTGGAGGGTGAGGGCTTAGGGGAGGTGCCTGGCGTGGAGGGGACCAGGCAGAGAGCAGGCTGTTGATGATAATGGGAGCAGGGTGAAGGGGAGGAGGAGGAGGAGGAAGAGGAGGAGGTGCAGGGGTACGGAGGGAGGCCAAGGGAGGCCACATTCACTAGTCCTTCACTGCTCCCACCTCCGTCTGAACACAGGGCCTCCTGAGAATCTGTCGACACCGCAACCTGAAAGATGAGGGAGGGATGAAATTTTCAGGAGGGCAGGGAATGAAAAATGAGAGGAGGAGGAAGAGGAGGAGGAGGAGGAGTAGACCCAGAGGGATCAGAGGAGATGAGAGGGGGAGACTGTTAGTGGAGGATGAGGATGAGAAGCTGTAATTTGGGTCAAAGTTCACAGTCATACCAGCACAATACTCATGAACATCCTGAGAGAATCAGAGCAGAAATACAACTAACAACTATCCTGATAGAGGATTAATCTATTGATTATTAAACAATTCACAGAAATGTCCAAATTCTCTGGTTCCAGCTTCTCAAACCAGTTTATTTTCTAGTTTTTTTAGTCTTCTATAATGATAAACTGAAGATCTTAGGGTTGTGGACTGCTGGTCTAGAAAGAAACTGTTTAGTTTGAATCTTTAGCTTTTGGAAACAGTGACATTTTACACCTTTTTATGGATGAAAACAACTGATCATTTAACTTACCTACCTTCTTTTTATTTATTAATGGTTCACTGCTTCTATTAAATTAAAACCAGTATTTAATGTCTGATAGAAACAGTTTCTCTTTTCTATCCCCACATTTTACAGTAATTTGAAAGATTGTGTCTGTAATTGTTGAAATTATATTGTTATTAATTATGTTGAAAGTGTGGCTGGTTTATTTTCAGCTGAACACACGCCGGCTGACACGGTGAACTCTGAGCCAGATTTTCTGACCCTCTGACCATTGGCACCTCACACAGAATTCTGTAAACTGCCAGTAGTACAGTTCTATGTACACTTTCACAGCCAATTTCCCAACTTTTTTTGCACAAATCCACCGCATGTCTGAGGCCACAAGTCAGAGGGTGAAACTCAATATGCAACTACTGTAGGAGAGGAAGGGTTAGTAAGCACAATGGTTGATAAAACTCATCAAATGTCCTTGTGAACTCATGTTCCTTGTAAACCAACGGCAGGGAGGATTAATGCTACTTAAATGTGTTGATTTGGGTAAAATAGACATGAATCTAGAGATGAGGACACAAGTCACACATGAGTTTTCAGGCGTTTTGGTAAATGTTTGGGTTTCCCTGCTTGAGCCTGGAACCGTGTGACCACAGTGACACCTGGTGGTCAAAGACGGCACAGCCAGGCTCGGCCAATCAGCAGCCACAGCAGAACAGCTCCACCAACCAATGAGAAGAGTGCAAACCAGAACGAGACTAGAAATCTGGATTAACAAGAGTTTACCTGTCAAACATTGACAATACAAAAGTCACAAATGCTCTATCATAATAACAGTGTGTAGAAAACGGCCAAATAAATGTGGACAGCAGTTGCTGTTCTTAATCAATCCCCTGAGTTCTCGAGTTTTTATAGTGTAGTAAGTGCACTGTTACTGTTTAGTGGGTTTATTTATTCCTCAACTACGTTCAGAATCAGGCAAATTACATCTGGTTTGAATACATTCTATCACCCAGCTATGGAATAATCCCGAAATGCAATTTTACACTGCTTTTACAGGAATATGGAAGAAACTCAAAGGATGATTTGAGTTTTTTGGGGGGTCTTTGTGGCTGATGTTTAGCTGTAGACACACATCTGGACGAATGAGCAACAAAAAGGGTGTTTAAAAAAAAGAAGGAGGGAAGCGTCTGTGTTAGTGTTTCTGTCTCTTGGGAGATGAACATGGAGTCCGGGGTTTCTGAAAAGGCCCAGTGGTAGCTACAGTCTGTCGCTGTTTCAGAAACAGGAGTGTCTGTGTCTGAGCAGCAGCTCGGGGTCCGGCGGCTTTTGGGCCCAGCTGAGCTGAGAATCAGAGCGTCATGGACGCACAATGAGACGAGAGGATCGGTTAGTAAGACGCAGGAAAACCGGGAAGATGGGGAAAAAGAAGAGAGGAAAGAAGAGTGACACTGTTTAGAACATGCAGCAGTGAGGACAGAGATTTATAAAAGCTGTGATTATCTTGGATTTTAGGGAAAACAAATGTGAGATTTGCATCAATAAATCATAGTATTTTGAAAATAAAGTCAGAACTACTCGGGTACATAAATCATATTATAAATACAGATGCAATATTAAGAATATCGTGAAAAGTTTTGGGCTGTCTTGATCTTTAAACCATAATCCCCAAAATTATAAGAAATAAAGGCTTGAAATATTTCACTCTGTGTAATGAATCTATATAATAAATTCATTTTCCCTACTGATATGAAATGAAAACAACAAATATTAATTGAACTTATCCATGGCATTCTAGTTATTTAAGATGCACCTGTATATATTAGTATTATAACTATCATTCTATCATGTCAATGTCCTCATGCTTATTTCATAACATGTAGTCAAAGATGAACTAAATCCCCCCAAAAAACATTTTTTTAAACAGCAAACTAGAATAATATATAATACTAGTCAGAATGTAACTGCATGAGCTGCAGTGAATAGTTGATTAACCTATGCCAACGATTACATTAATCTCCAACTAGTTTGATAATAATTAATCAATTTATAAGAAGAAAATGTCAAAATTTTCTGGTTCCAGCTTCTCAAATATAATTATTTTCTGGTTGGATTGATTATTGTAATGAATAATCAATGTAAAAATGTTGATGGCGGTTTCCAAAAGATGAAGAGTCAACCTAAAATGTATGTGTTTTTTTAATTAGCCATTTAATCCATTATTGTTTTTGATAAGTTGTTTGGTTTATAAAGTGGTGTAAAATGTCGATCACCTTCGATTGATTCAACCTAAATGTCTTTTTTTTCCCAGACCAACAGTCCACAACCCGAAGATCATTAGTTTACTGTTATAGAAGACTAAAGAAACCGGAAAGTAATCTGATTTGAGAAGCTGAAACCAGGGAATTTTAACATTTTCTTCTTAAAAATGGCTCAAATCAGTTAATCCATTATAAATATAATTGGTGATTAATGTAATAGTTGTAATAATTAACAAATTAATTATTCTACTTGGGAGTAAGAATTTTTTTGCATGTGTTAAAAACCTGATAAAAGTTCACTCATGATAAAACATCAATCAATAAAACAAAACAGTTTTAAAGGACTAGTGAAACATTTAGTGAGGATGTGCCACTCTGATTTATATTTGAGAGCCACAGACACAGACAGGAGGAGGCAGGTGATGTTCAGTGTGTGTGTGGAGGCGTCACCTGTCTGCGGAGTGTGCGGCTCAGTGTGTGTGTGCGTCTAGGAGGGGGAAGTCGTGGTATACTCTCCGAGTCCGAGAGGCTGTGAGGGCTGATGGGTTTGAAGAGGTCTGTGTTGACGCTCAGCTGCTGGGAAAACTCCTCTGGCTGAGACCGAACTGAGCTGCTAGAACCTGAGAACACACCACAACAGCAGTATTCAGAGAGGTCGTAGGTCAACGCTGGATCCACCGGCTGCTACACGGCTCTACATTAAACTGTGCTGAAAACAAGTTTTTAAAATGTTATGTTTTAAAATGATAGTCTGTAGTTGTATTATATGGTAATTAGTGCTGTGAGTCGATTCAAAAATTAATCTAATTAATTACAGAATTTTGTAATTAATTAATCACATTTTAATGTCATATCTGCTAAAGGTCTCCTGATAAAGAATTTGAATTCTAGGATATTAAAAAATTATAGTGCATGACTAATCAATTGAATACAGTAAGAAGAGAAGATCTGAAATCCAATTTTTTTATTGGTGAATTGTGCTTCATAAATTAGTTAATTTAGTTAAATAAATAAAATAAAGCTTTCTTCAAAAATGTAGAACAAATACAGCGATTCAGTTAAATAAATAAAATTCTGAAATAAAATAAGGCTGTCTCATTTTTTTTTCCCTTAATACCTTTTGCCTACTGTTTAAAAACCTACTTTCTGGATAGATAGGACATTCTAGATAGTGAATTCCTCATTTTTGCTTACTATATAGATAGCCTCCAGTCAAAAAGTCTCTCCATAAAAGACTTTTTGTTGTTTTTTTTCCTATAAAATGTATTTAGGTAACAGATTTAAAAGGTACAGAAAATAATATTTATTCTCCAAAACCGTATTGAACACAGTAGATTCAATAAGGAAAATCTCCCACACACTGTTATTCACTAGCAAAAAAAAAAACAATTCCATCAACATTTTGGTGTTCAGACCTACATCAGGAAAATAGATTTACAAAGTGCAGGAGTCCACAGAAAACTCAGCTGTCTCACTACTGCATGTGACACTCACCTATTCATTGTATCCTCTAAAAACTACGGTTCACATTGGTGGAGTAAGGTGTTAGCCAGTGGATCCAAAGCATTAGAATAATTAAATAAATAATCTGACAGTACCCGACTGGGCTCTGTAGCTGCCCGATATGTGCTGGGGCCCCTGCGTCTGTGCTCGGAGCTGTGCTGGCGCCACGTCTGATTGGCCACAGGGCTGCAGCGGCTGGAACATGTAGCTGTCGTTGGGCAGGGAGTGTGTGCGTCCCACCGCAGGCTTCCTGACACTCAGCAGGTTTCCCTCTGGTGGCTCCCCGGGATCAAGCTGCTCCGGCTGGAGAAGAGAGACACAGGACTCAGTGGAAGATCTGAAACTAACCTGTGAATCAACCACTCGTTCGCTCTCTTTTTATAGCACATTCACAGCTGATGTCTCTCTACCACACCATCAACAAAGAGGCAGGTGTCATCAGCAAACAAAGATAACAGACGGTGGAGCGGACTGGCACAGAGCTGCCACAGATCACAGAACCAAGACCTTGGTAAATTCATTCATTTTTTGAGCGATATCTTAAGTGATTTTTTGCAGAAGCTGTGCGTTGCCATGACTGCATTAATCTGCCTTGGTCATGTGACCGAGGTTAGTCTGCTCCGTGATTGTGTGTCAGCTGGGGCCAAGTCCTGCAGCCTGATTCAGTTCACATTCAGCACATGTTACAAACCCCCCAAGGAAAAGAAAACATGTACGAAAACTCACAGAGGAGCGAAAAAAGTACAAAAACACTGGAAGACAAACAGAAAAGATTCAGAAAATACGTCAACTCACAAGTAAAGCACATAGGAGAAAGACAGAGAGATCAGGGATAAGAAAAGTAGGAGGAGAGAAAACTGCAAACTGGCAGGTGAGGAGGTGAACTATTCTACTGGAAGAAACACACACCAGGCTGGAAAAGGTGAAATGAGAAAGAGAAAGTCATGGTTAAATTCTCCAGGGTCTTTCAATGCCACGTTCTCCTCTATCTTTATCTTTTTTGTATATTTGTCCCAGCCAAATCCCAAGAAAGTGATTTTGTGTCATGTGTTGGTGGCCGTTTCTGAAGAATTTCTGAGGGAATTTTTTCCCACTGGATGTGAAGCATGAGTCAAGATTATAGTGACTCTGGGAAACAAGCGGAATCACTAATTACTTAATTATAAACCAGCATGTTTCATTTTGTCAGCTGTGTTTTTATTTAGTCTCATCCTGTTTTAAATGTGCAGAAGAGTATTATGGCCACTGAAAAAATAACTTTTAAGGGGTCGTTTTTTTATTCATTCATTCTAGAAAAAGAATTTGACTGTTTTTTCTAGAAAAAGAATTCAGACTTTTGTCTGGAACAAATAAAAATGTGGCCCCCTACATTCTTTTTAGTTGTAATATATATATTTATATATATTTTAGAAAAAATAAAAATGTATTTTAACCTTTAATTTTTTTTCCAGAATCTTTCCAAAATCATTCAATCATCAGGAACTAATAACAAAATATTAAAGTAAGAATTCTGACAAAAAAAGTTCAATTCATTCCAGAAAAAAAGTCAGAGATGACTGATGGAGTGCGGATGGAAGTAAGCAGACTTGATAATGACAACGATATTTAGTTGTCTTACTCATGGAAAGTGTGTAACGTGTGTGTGTGTGTGTGTGTGTGTGTGGGGCAGGTGGCTTTGGAAGCTCCCTGGGAAGGAGATACTACAAGCTACTGCAGAGGGAGGAGAAGAAGAGGAGGACGATGGAGGAAGAGAGACAGGAACTATCAGTACATTGCATTCCAGACTGGTAAGAAATAGAGGGTTAAAATCGTCGGGGACCAAGTCTTCGGTCAGAGGGACCGGGGACCAGGATTTCTCAGAGGCCAGAGACAGAGCGTCCATCTCCGCTAGAGGGATCTAGGCAGGAAGAGACAACGGCTGGTGAGCAGAAAAATCAAACACACACTCCGTGCAACACACACACACACATATATATATATATATACACAGATGTCACACACAACGTAAACACGATACAAACAAGGGGAATCATGAAGTTTAGGAAATAGACACAACAACAAGGAAAAAGACAAGAAGGGGAAATAATTAACTGGCTTTTAACTAAAATCTATAGGTGTATCTCAATTAGAATATTGTAAAAAAGTTCAATATTTTTTGTCAAACATTCAGGTAATAAAACTAATTGTGAGATATAAAAGGTTTGAAATACTTTACTTAATGTGTAATAAATCTATATATGACTTTCTCTTTCTGAAATGATTGAAAAATAATATTTCATGATATTCTAATTATTTGAGATGCACTTGTATTTACATATTTTGTATTGTGGTGTTAGCAGCAGCCAGAGGTGGAAAGTGAGATGTAATAGAAAGTCTTTATTCTCTGTGAGTAAATACATTTACTTTACTATTTGTATTTGTACTTTGTATTTCCAAGTCATGGATTTGTGTATTTCATTACACAAATCCATGATTGCACCAATGTGTCCAAGTTCAAATCACTTACTAAAACATATATTTTAACTGAATTTTTATGTTTAATGTTATATTTTTACTATACTTCTTTTTATATATCTTCACCTCTGCAACCTTTTCTCTTGTCTGTTTTTTAAGTGTCTGAGTAACTTGAATTATTCTATCTATCTATCTATCTATCTATCTATCTATCTATCTATCTATCTATCTATCTATCTAGGAGTGTTTCTGGCTTCTGCAAAAGTAGCTGCAGTATATTTTGCCTTGTTTTTTAACGGCACAGTGAGTTAAAATGATTTTATGGGCCGTCTGTGCGGAGAAGGTCAGGGAAGAAAAACATTTCTGCATTAGAAGGAGGGAAGAGCCGCCTAATAACAACGTCTCCAACCCATTTAGAGCTTTTAGAAGATGGGGTTTTGCGATGCAAATTCAATTTGTCCAAATCTCCCTTCGAGTGAGGTAAAGGAAGCGCCCGGTTGAATTATTCAGAACTTATTGATTGAGTCATTACACTGGAGACTTGGTACAATCACCTTGATATAACTGCAGAAAAAAGGAGAAAAGTAGGTACACACACATACACACATAAACATGACAGAAACACACAGACCTGACACAGGAACACATAGCACCGTGTAGAAGAGACAAACTCTAAGAGTATTTGTCAGTGAGGCTTCTGAAGTAAACCAAAAACCTGCCAAGCATGAATGAGTCTGAGAAGACGTGAGTGAGGGAATGAGATCATGGCTGAAGGGGATATGACGCATTGTGGTGGCAACAGGGCTGTTAGAAAGGGAGATAAACTCAGAGTGAATGACTGCAGGGCTGCACAATATTTACTAAACATCACGTTGGTTTTAAATTATTGAAATCGAGTCCTATGAGCTCATTCTGCTGCATGAATGCATGTGTTTTACAGGCCAGCAACGCTGTGGAAGTCAAAATATGTCCAGTTAGTCTGGAACTGAGTCATGAAATTAGATAAATCCGCCAACAGCTGTGACATCATTTCCCCCGTTTTCAATAATTTATTTCATGAGTCAACCAAGCTCATCTTTATACTTAAAGAGAAATTGGCTTCATTTAAAGGGCCAGTTCATGCAAAAAACAAAGGAGGAAAAACCTTCCTTGAGATAAAATTCTCTCTACATTCAACAATTTCACAGTTGCAGTGTCTGAGATGTGACTCCCTTGTTTAAAGTGTAATATGGAGCTGTAACTAACAACTATTTTCATAGTCAAGTTCAAGTTGAGTATTAAAACAAAAAGTTTGGTTCATAAAATTGTGACAAATATAGATCACTATTTCCCAAAGCTAAAGATTCAACCTAAAATGTCTTTTTTTGTCCAGACCAACAGTCCACAACCCAAAGATCATCAGTTTACTATTATAGAGACTAAAGAAACCAGAAAATAATCAGATTTAAGAAGCCAGAAACAGAACATTTTGACATTCTCTTCTTTAAAAAAAGGCTCAAATCAATTAATCCATTATTTCCTGTCACCTTAATCCAATGCTCATCTCATGAATCCTTTGCTACCCCAATATAATGGAGGTGTCATTGAGTTGCATTAAAATAATGTTTAAAACTGAACTGATAAACAGTGAACAGTACAGATACAATTCATTCACCTCCATTGCATTAAAGGTGTATTGAAACAAATAAACAAATAAAATTTAAGAACTAAGAAAACCCTTTAAAATCATAATCACTTGTTTTAACAAAATCTTTTCTTGGAATCAGAAGCTTTATGTAACATTGTCATCCCGTTTTCAAGCAGCTCTACAAGTGGTAGATATATTAGACTGTTGCATGTATGAAATGGAGGACATGAGTCAGCGTGTTGCTCCGGCTAGTTATTGACCTGCTTGTCGGAGCTGTGATCGCGGGGCCTGGGTGGCAGAGAGTAGTAGTGGCAGATAGAACCGGACAAGTTGTCCATCAAACTCATCTCCCCCTCCATCGAGCCCTGGATGACCAGGGAGACTGAGTCAAACATCGCTCTCCGCTGGACAAACTTCAATAATGCAGAGAGACAGAAACAGAGAAAAAGACAGAGACATAAACAGCAGAAGGAGAAAAGGTAAATGATGAAAAAAAGGAAAAGACAGATACATGAATCAATCGATCGTGGATCATGAAGGAAGAAAAGGAGGAAAAAAAGACAGTGATCAGGTATAAACAAACATATAAACACAGAAACAAGCAGGACAACCTAATGAATAAACTAATGACTATTCTGATCAATTCTAATCTTTTGATTATTGAGATGATGAATCAATTAGTTCTTTGGTTCATAAAATGCTGTAAAATGTTGATCACTGTTTCCCAAAGCTAAAGATAATCAACCTAAAATGTATTTTTTTTTGTCCAGACCAACAGTCCACAACCCAAAGATCATCAGTTTATTATCATAGAAGACTAAAGAAACCAGAGAATAATCAGATTTGAGAAAATGGAATGAGAGAATTTGGACATTTTCTATTAAGCGATAGTTATCGTTGGCAACTCATCGATTGATCGACTAATCGTTGATGCTCTATTAATAAAGAAACAGATAGTTCCTCAACATTTCTAATTACAATCAATATTTTGAGATTAGTGGAATTATATCATCTCTCATTTTCCTAATTTAACTAACAAAGATTTTCTTTGAAGCCTCCTTTTTAAATCCACTAAAGGCTCCACATACCTGCAGTGATACCACTCACAGCCAGGAGGGGGCACTGCAGCACTGCAGTAGACCTACTCTCCCACAGGCTGAGGGATGAGATTTGGGGGCTTAACAACACATGTTTTGGGGGAGAAAGTGGCAGGAGGAAGATGGATAAGATCTCAGAGAGGGAATAGAACGATAGCAAGACCTCTATTTCCTATCCCCAAAACTTCCCCCCTGTCTGGAAATAGCTGTTGAAGTGAACAACAAGGCCCTGTGGTGCAGCTTTCCCATGGCACTGTGACCTATCTATGACTGGCATGTCCTCTACAGGGACCAGCCACACACACACACACACACACGGACCGTAAACTACTCTGTTATGGTTTTCCCGAAATAATAAATTCTGTGCATTTTTTGAATAAATTATTGCCTTTGACATAAACCATAACAACCCGATCTCTTATAAACATCCAGTCTGCATAACAACAACAACGTCCATGCGTTCATGTGTGGTAGAGTAATATATTCAACATGAAAAACACTATGTTAATGCACTTGACCACCAACCTCACATCAAAGAATTGACTTTGCTATTTTGGATCCAGTTTGCATAAATGCATCCACTTATATTTTGAATGGTTGCCAGGTTTTGCAGTGAATATTTCCACATATGGTCATATCTGCACTGGTTTGTTGCAGGAAGAAAAGTGAAGAGCAGACAATGGTCCCAAGAAAACACATTCGTCTTCGGTAGCACCTGGCAGCGCTCAGCAGGAGCCCGAGAAATGAACTAATGGTTCGAGCCAAAGTCACGACTGATGACCAGAGATGTCGGGGTCATCAGCCTCGGCCCCCAGCAGGAAGTGACCTCAGAGCATCTGTCATGTTGCCACAGAGATGTGTGTAGCTTCTATCAGCGCTGCAGTGATGTTAATCTTTGCAGCAGAAACAGCAGTGTTTTTAAACATGTCATAAAATGACAGAGCTGCAATGATTAGTCGATTAATTTCCAACTATTACATTAATCAGCAACGATTTTGATATCAATTAATATTAATCAATTTGAGTAATTTTTAAGAAGAAAATGTACAAATTCTGTGGTTCCATCTTCTCAAATCAGTTTCTTTTGTCTTCTATAATAGTAAATTGATGATCTTTGGGTTGTGGACTATTGGTCTGGACATAAAAAGACATTGTATGTTACATCTTCATCTTTGGGAAACAGTAATCCACATTTCACACCATTTTATGAACCAAACAACTAAAAGATTAATCGTTTCAATCTAATTGACTGTCTAATTCTTAAAATTGAAGCAAAAATGTATTTTTTGACCAGACCAACCGTTTATAACCCAAAGATCATCAGTTTACTAATATAGAAGAATAGAGGAAATAATCAGATTTGAGAAACTGTAAGCAAAGAATTTTGACATTTTCTTCTTAAAAATTATTCAAATCAAATAATCGATTATTAAAATGTTTGGCAGCTAGCAATAGCAACTAATCAACTAACAGACTAATTGTTGCATAAAATAATATAATTTATCTTTTATTTCTGATATCTTTAAGTACATTTTACTGTTAATAATTCTGTATTTTACTTGAAGTGACATTTGAATATTTACCTGTAAAGAAGTTTTTTTAATGACAGTATTTCTACATTTACTGAACATTTTCATGCATCCAACTTATCACTGGTGGATTACATTTAATTAAGTATTGTACTGATGTACTTACCGATTAATTTAATAATTGGCAACCAATTGATTAACTGATTATTTGTTAGAGTTATACTTTTTTTTCTAGATTATTTTTTTTTGGCATTTTTGCCTTTATTTATATAGGACAGTCATTAGACAGGAAAGGGGGAAAGAGCGAAGAAACGGTTATTCCCAGCTGGGAGTTGAACAGGGGACTCAATGCTCATATGTGCATGTTTACCCAAACTTTACCACTCAGCTATCAGGGATTCTACAGTTTGTTTGCTAGAATTCAGACACAGCTGGATGCTCCTGATGTTCATAAAGTAGCTTAGACCTCAACTTTATGCAAATATGAAGCAGCAAACGTGATGATGTCATCTCTTGAGTGGTGTCACTGCACCTTTGAGCACAAAGAGGCAACATCAAACTGATTCCTCACCTCCAGTGGGGGGTCCAGGCAGGACGGGGGGTCATCTCTGATGTTTACAGAGTCTCTGGTTATATCAGCAGTGGGCGAGTCCACGGGACCGTCCCTGTCCTGCTCCCTGTCCCCTCCACCCGTGGACCTACAGGGGGACCCCCCAGAACCGGACCTGTCCATGCCTAGAGCCAGAGGGTTGAGCTGGAGCGACCTCGCTACCGTGTCACCCCCCTCAATTTGCCGGTCCAGGTCCATCTCCGCCTCCAGTTCCGCCTCCTCCTTGGCCTCCTTGTTGCTCTCCTCCAGGTGCTTCATCAGGACGGCGATGACCACATTGACCAGGACGAACTGAGCAGTGAGGACGAAGGAGACAAAGTAGAGCGGAGAAACTACAGTGTTGTAGCAGGTGTTGGTCTCCTGGGCGCAGTCTCTTAACGTGTCCTGAAAGAGGCATAAAAACATTAAATTAGCACAAATACTTGATATGGATTGAGTTTCTAATAAATCAATTATCCAAACAGACCAGGTGATAAAAACACTGAATAAAACGTTCGTCATTAAAAACCTGTGATTCTGAGCTAATATTAATGTTTGCTCAGTTTGTTTCTATGAAATCATAAGATTCAAACGTCCGATGATTAAAGTCTTTCAACCAGGATCTAAAACATTGCATCATAAAAATGTTGTGTAAACAGGATAAAAAGTCAGTCTCTGATGGTAACAGGCAGATTTATACTGTGGCTTAATTTAATCAAAAAAAAAAATAAAATGACAAATATTTCTCCGTTTGAAATTTGAAATGATGAAAATTCACAGTTCAACATCTTTAACATAATTCTAATCAGATTTAAACCAAAAAGGTTGAATTGGAACGTTAAAGGGAAACAATTATTTTTGATTAATTTAAAAAAATAACTGCAGCTAAACCACTACAACAGTGTGTGTAGAGCTGCAACAATTAGTCAATTAATCAATTAGACTCAAGTCAGATTATTTTTTGGTTTCTTTAGTCTTTTATAATAGTAAACTGATAATCTTTGAGTTGTGGACTGTTGGTCTGGACAAAAAAAGAGACATTTTAGGTTGAATATTCACAATTTCATGAACCAAACAACTAATACATTTTTAGTTTAAATAATTGATATAATAGTCGACTCTCAGAATAGTGGATCTGAAGATTCATTCTAAAATGTCCAAACAACAAAACAATTAATTGTTTCAATAACCGACAGATTAATAGTTGTGAGTTGCGGTGCTATTTCTGTGAATAATGGGGGGACAACGCTGCTCTGTAGTTGTCTGATTTTCCGTCCCCAGAGACGACTCCACCTCACACCAGAAAATCTTGTAATCCTCCTTAATGCATTGTGAAGTACAGCAGGATTAAATGAATATCCTAAGTGTGATGTTCATGTTAGATTCACCTTCATGATTCCGTTCCAGTTGTCTCCAGTGGAAACTCTGAAGAGCAGCAGAAACGCCATCCCGAAGTTTCTGAAGGTAGCGTAGCGGCCGAGACCCTCACACGGGTGGAGCTCGTCACAAACTGAGGAGATGAGGATGAAGACAAGGACGAAGAAAACAAAAAGAGACAAAGAGTTTCAGCTATCACAATAAACTGTAATCAAATCATAATAAACTTTTTGTTCTTTTTGTATAGCATCGTTCATACAAGAAATGCAGTAAAACGCTTTATAACAGACATAAAACAAACACGTTAAGGAAAATTTAAGAAGCAAATTCAACCCCTGAAAGAAGAGTAGACAATTAAATCCATATAAAATGGGAAAGGAAGAAAATATAGAGAATGCATTATGAAATTATGTCATAAAATAATTTTAAAGCACCTCTGAGTGCATTAGGAAGAACAGCAGAGAGCTGGTGATAATAATAATAATGACAGTAATGCACAGTCTCATTAGTCTGAATGCTAGGAGACACTTAGAAAGATCAATCTGGTTTTTACAAAGGAACATTTTAGAGTGCAATTAAGGTCAGATAGATTAAACCAAGAGGAGGATTACACATAATAAATGTTTGTCCATTGTTCTTACCTATATCACCAAACAGCTCCACACCCAGGGCTGCAAAGATAAAGAAGAGAAGCATGAAGAGAAGACCCAGATTCCCCACCTGCAGAGAAACAACAGGAAGAGAGAAAAGAGGGATTAGCTGGAGGAGAAAATAAACCAGCAGCAATAAACAATAAACTAGCTGCTTCTACAGAGATGAAGCTGCCAGTAGAGAAATAAACTTCAAGACAGTGATGTAATATTATGAGGAGATCAATATCAACTAGAAACCTTGATACACTACAAAAAATAAAGAACAATAAATCAAAAGATTATAATAATACTTATAAATAAAATCTGTTCAGGTGTAAATATCTTGTCTTTGGTACAGTTAGTCAAATATTAAGTAGAATTACTACTTTACGTAATGGGTTAACGACAGAACAACACCTGTTCAAAATAAAAGTTGCAAAGCAGCATTGTGTAGAGTGATTCCACTTGACAAAAATAATCACACAACACTGAAACTTATTTGTCCTATGTGAATTACCTGCAGCACCCCTGTGGTTTTGAGACCTCCTGTCTCCCTGGTAAGTTATGATACAAGTTATGAGCTCCGCCAGTGTTTCATATTAATTACTTTAATTTATATTAATCATTCATTTACTTTGATTTGATTTAATTTAATTAGGGGAGGTTTAAGTAGCTCCCTAATAATCGAGCATGTGTTTTTTCATAAAAAGTTTTTTTTTTGTCTACTTTTGTGTTTATAATATGGCTAGTGTTACATGTTAGTTAACCTGTATTTTCTTTTAATTTTATACTTTTCAAATATGTATGTGGTTGTGTGAGGATACGAGACCAACTGTAATGCTGAGTTTTCGTCAGATGTGCACGAATAAATGTTGAGGTTGCCATGTATGTTGGTCTTCTCTTTCCTAAAAATACACAATGCAACGAGAGTACAACGCTGCTACATTGACAGTAGTTTTGAAGTTTGCTTGGAATGAGATTTTTTTTCCCTTCGGGGTATATTCTCATAACGGAAAAGGTGTTTTGTGTTGTTATGGGCTTCTGATCCAGTAGCCTGATGTTGTGATGAGTAACGACACATTTACCCCAGACTATACAAAAGTGGCTTCGCTATGTAGAAGCAGTTGGGCATGGGGGAACTGAATGAGAATAGGCTCAATGAAATTCAATAAAGCTGTTGTTTTTTTTCTTTTGTAAAAAATATATGTTTGTGTAACTACATCAAAATTGACTTCCAAATTAGTTAAGGTTATGTCGGACAAGCTGGCTGTAGATAAAGCAGAATATAGATTATATTTGTGTACTAATTTTAATTTTGCTCTGATTGACACTCGGGGGTTCACACGTTTTTTTTTCAAAATGGGATTTTCCAACACAATAAAGACGTCTAAATAAACATTTTATTTGTCATATTAAATGAATATTCAACATCCCATTATACGACTTGTCTTTGTTTAGACATGCTGTTTTACCACTTTTTTTTGTGCATCGTTTTTCAAGCATCAGGCGACACACGGCAGTCAAGTCCAGTCACTGGAGTCACGCTCATATTTCAGCAGATTTGCGGAGATGTGGTTGAAACAGAGACACCACGCTGGTGAGATGTTGAGTTGTTTATATAAAGTAGACCTGATATATCATTAAAAAAAAATGATGTTGGGTTCAACAGTGAGGACTGTATTCTCTCAGCTGAGGTGGAGACGCTCAGAGAGAAAGTGAACACCAGTGGATCAGAACCACCTCTCCCTCTGTACAAATGCTGGTTCTGAAATATAAATAAATATAAAATATACATTTGGTCCTGTGTTTGATCCAGTGAGTGTTCACAGTGCATAGAACCAGACTAGGATAAAACCAGGACAGATCAGAATTCACTTGCAAATGAACAGAGACCCCCATTTTCAAGTGGACCAGAGTTGATTTGTCTGGACCAGACCAGAGTTCTATGAACTTTCACACCTGGACAAACAAAGTGAAACTATCCAAGGAAACCAACTTTAGTCCGTTTAAAGCAACCAAATGAGGACAGTGTGGAAGCCGCTCAGTGTCACATCCTTTTAACAAGGTGATGAATGATCATTGATTCAAAAACATCAACCAAACAGCAGCTATAACATAATTTCCCCTCCTGTATCATCAGACTAGTGTGGCTGTGGTTTAAATACCCTGATGCTAAGCCTGTCACCTCCTGCTATAAATTTTACTGTTGCATTATTTTAAAACTTTGTTACATTTCAATTTAATTCAGATGCTCTATTGTTAAGGTGTTCAGGTGACTGAGCAAAGGGTGGCTATTTAGAAGAAACTAGAATATAAAATATGTTTTTAGTTATTTCACCTTTTTTAACATAACAACATAAACGTGTTCATTCATAGTTTTGATGCCTTCAGTGAGAATCTACAATGTAAATAGTCATGAAAATATGAAACTCACATGAAACTAGTATTGTATACTAGTACTGTATGTATGTATATATATATATATTCCCTAACTTCTTTACTTTTCATCTCATATGTTTAGTTTTTTATCTCACAATTTATATTAAACCCCAGGAAATAATTGCAATTATCTGCCAATTGAATAAGACAACATAAGATACCTCTACAAGATGTTTTTCTTCTTGTTAATATTTTATTTTTTGCAAAGCACAGAGGTGGGTTCAAGGCGACGAAAAGCTGCTGCGGCTGTTACTGTCAATACTAATCAGCATGTGGCGACCTCCACCTCCAGCTCCCCCCGTTCCTGGATTGATTAATCATGAACACTTCCGACAAGCTGTGTGAGAAATCAGCCCAGAACAACACTTCATCTTTCTGATTCTCTCTGAACAGAAGAGATGGAATCAAACAACACTATGAATACAGCGTTGTGTTACTTTTCTTCCAAATCTACCCTACAAGTTGCTCTAATTTACCAACTCCTGCCACCCTCGAATCCACCCACCATCCATCACAACAAAACCTGGAGCTATATTCACCTCCCAGTCTCTACATGAGCCTGGTTGTGCAAATACAAGTCTCCAGAATCGGCAAAACAGAAAAATATACACCACTACTACAAATCAGCTGAGAGTTTTGATTATTGAAAGTTTACCTGAGGCAGAGCCTGCATGACTGTGTCCAACAGTGCTCTCATCCCCACCGCCATCTTCAACAGCTTCAACACTGCAGGGGACACACACACACACACACACACACACACACACACACACAGACACACACAGAAAATGAGAAAGTGCCTTAACAATATTAAGATTTTTCAGTCTTATATAACAGAACAGGGACTTGTGCCATCACGCCTTCTGTAGAAATTGAAAGGACATTTTCCTCACTTACAGTCTAATCCTGCTCAGTAACTGCAGACACATTTCCTTGTGTGTGTGTGTGTGTGTGTGTGTGTTTGTGTGTGCGGTGCAACAACATTAATTTCAGATTGAGGTCGTTTGTTGCTGATTGGGGTTGTGGTTTGATAATTAGGGTGTGTCAAAACTGACAGACCATGCATAATAATTAACTGAACATTAGAGATGCCAACAAAAAGGTGAGAGTCAACAACATTGATGCTTCATTGGTGATTAAAATCTCACTAATGCTGTAAAATCATTCTCATTTTCTTTTTTTATTTTTCATCTTACATTTTTGTCTTTTTTTATCTCATATGTTTAGCTTTTTCATATTTTTTACTTTCTGTATCAGATTTTTTTTATTTTCTATCATTTTTTTTTTCTTTTTTCATAGTTTTCTAAACCTTTTATCTAATTTCTTTGTACTTTTTAACTCATATTTTTATTTTTCTTCTTTTTACTTTTTATCTTATATGTTTGGATTTTTATCTCATATTTTGACTTTCATTCCTGCTTCTCTTATAGCTTACTTTTGCTCTTTCTTCTCCTCCTGCTGTCTCTTATCTTTAATTACCTGGACTTTAATCAGACTGCAGCACATGGGAAGTTTACTTTAGACGTTTTCTCCTTCCTCTCGAATCCATCCCTTCTCTTTAACTCCACCACCCTGATTTCTGACTCCTCTCTTCCTTTATCCTCTCCAGATAGACTCCTCTCTATCTCTTTCACACATATAACTTCCACTTCTGTTAATTTATCTCTTCAACTTTTTTCATTCCAACATGAATTGCTACTCTCTCAGATGTCTTTCCATCTTCTTATAATCTGTTATCAGTCAGA
This sequence comes from Lepturacanthus savala, assembly GCA_030544235.1. Taxonomy (NCBI): domain Eukaryota; kingdom Metazoa; phylum Chordata; class Actinopteri; order Scombriformes; family Trichiuridae; genus Lepturacanthus; species Lepturacanthus savala. The sequence goes on from CM060471.1 coordinate 10,440,956, forward strand.
ACATATTCATCATTTTATTTCTCCTTTCATTTATTCCTACCCTCAGTTTCTTGTAGCTTAATTTACCTTCTGCTAAACCTTTCTTCACCTCTCTCCTCTCCCTTCATCGTCTCTGTTCTCTCTTTCACTGTGTTTGTCAGCTGACTGAGTATCTCGGTGCCATCTGGTCGGTTCACACCTTTGCCTAAGTCCTGCTGAGACTATCATCCAAATATGACAAAGAGGGGAGTCCCGGGGATGTAGAAGCTTTACCGGGCACCTGAAAATCCCTGTAAAAGTGTGTGTCAGGTGAGGAAATGGAGTTGCAGATTCGTACCTCGTGCGATTCTCAGCACCCTCATGATGCGCATAATGGTGGGGTTGATGGGTAGCGAAGCTTTGACCTCAATCTCCTCCAGAGTGATGCCCATGATGGACAACAGCACAATGGCCAGATCCAGCTGGTTCCACCTACACACACGAACGCATACACATGCACGCACACAGACAGACACACACATCAGTCCTCACAGACTTCGAGTGTCTAAAAAACTAAATCTTTAAAAAAATCAGCCATTTCCATTTTTGGGTTCATTTCCACCACTGTAAAAATATTAAATATATATACGACTAAATGTAATAGAAAGTCTTTATTGTCTTTGAATAGATATGATATGTTGATGAAAATGATGGTAATATGATATGAAGAACACTTAAGTACTTGACTTTTTGTCAAGCATTCAAAAAGTAACAAGCATTACGAGAAATAAAGGCTTAAAATATTTTACTTGATATGTAATAAATCTATATTATATATGAGTTTGAGTGAAATTTTGATACTTGGATAATCAATTGATTTAATTGAATCATTTTTAAGAAGAAAATGTCCAAATTCTCTGGTTCCAGCTTTTCTACTACTATTTATTTTTGTTTCTTTAGTCATGTATAATAGTAAACTGATGATCTTTGGGTTGTGGACTGTTTGCGTGGACAAAGACAAGACATTTTCGGTTGAAACTTCAGCTTTGGGAAACAGTGATTGACATTTCACACCATTTTATGAACAAAACAACTAATCGATTAATTGTTTCAATATTTCATTCATTCATCTTCTTATACCCGCTTATTCTTCATTAGGGTCACAGGGGTCTGCTGGAGCCAATCTCAGCGCATTACAGGTGAGAAGCAGGGATACACCCCAGATGGTTACCAGCCTATCGTGGGGCACACACACCATTCACTAACACACTCACACCTACGGACAATTTAGAGTCTCCAATTAACCTCAGCATGTTTTTGGAGCCGGAGTACCTGGTGAGAACCCACACAGACACAGGGAGAACATGCAAACTCCACACAGAAAGGTCCCAGACCCAGGACCAAGGAGGTCTTGAACTTGTGACCTTCTTCTTCAGCGCTAACCCCTGTCGCCCCTTTTCAATAATCAATAGATGAATCAAATATAAAATAAGTTGTTACTTCCATCCCTGAAAGCAGTCCATGGTTTATTTCGATTCAGTTGTTCTGCCAGCTAAAGGGTCAGGATGTCGGCCAGTAGGTGAGAAAATTGTTTACTAGAGACTTTAATTCTATCACACTCAACAACAAACAAGGACAAAATCTTTATTTCATTTGGGTGAAATGTTGTTTGTTTGGAGAAGCTAATTACTTAATTAACTTTAACAAAGTGAGAAGTGTAAATTACTTGTTTTCACTTGGACTTAACATTTCTGAGGGTAAAAAGTTTCTATGGATTCTTGGAAACTTCTTTCCTACATGAATGCTCGTCCACAGCTGCAGAGATTTTACAACCCTTCAAACCTACAGCAGCGAATCCTCAACATGAATATTTCTGTGTGAAGTGTCAGTTAACATACACAAAAACATAAACTTCAAATACATAAGAAGATGATTTTCTGGATGACAGAGCATGAGAGTGTGTGGACTATTTCAGTGTTATGGGGCAAATAAAGAAAACCCATTTCATTTAATTTTCACCTATCATAGAGATGGACATGACTTAAGATCAGAGTTAATTTTCCAGCTCATGTGTAATAAATGTGAACTAGATAAAATATGTAAAACATCATTGAAGATATCGTCGGCTTTGCCCAGTTCCATGGGCAGGTTTCTCTTTTCTCTGTGTGTGTATGAAACTGACAAAGTGCCTGAATGAACACAAGAAAATCAAATTTAAAGAAATTCAATGAGATTCTTAAATTAGCCCTGAGGCTCATGGCTGAATGGGTTTAACCGCCTGAGTGTGAGTGTGAGTGTGTGTGTGTGTGTTAATAATCAAACTATAAAAAAGGAAAATGGTGGATTCTGGCGAGTGGTTGATATCATGTCAGCTCTGATCCAAAAACATGATGTGTGTGTTAATGTGTGTGCTCTTGTTAATGTTATGCATTGTGCTGCAGCAATTGTGTTTGTGCATTATTGTGCAGTTTTCTAGTGTGAGGCCAGACATTTCAAAGCTATGAAATCATCGAAGGCAGCGTGTTTTATAGGTGTTTAACGAGGCCGTTTGTATTCATACAGGCCTCACTGAGAACCTTCCACCTTAGACAAAGCTCGTTTAAGCTTCTCGAACATTGAATCAGATTTTCCATATAACTCAGAGGCTCGACATCTACTTTTTTTAATCCACCAACCTATATATATATATATATATATATATATATATATATATATATATATATATATATATATTGCACTGTTAAAAATATACAAAAAAAAAACTATTTTAACGTATAACGTGCAGTGCAGGAAGAGGCAAACAAAATTACATTTAAACTTTACAATTAACAGAAGAATGATAAACTCTGAGTATGTAAGTTCTGACGGATTGCACTGATGACTCTAGAATTAATGGCAAAAATCAAAAACAATAAATTAAACAAAATGATTATTAAAATTATTAAAACATGTACATGTGTCTAACTCGAGGACCGCAGACCAAATCTGGCCCGACTTCAAAGTGCAATCATGTACACCTCATTAAATAAAATTGTCAAGAGTGATTATCAGCATATTCTTGTATGAGTCTCTAGACTTGATATTTTGCTACAGGATTTTTAACAATTAGATGCTAAAATCATTATGACATAATTTCTATATGAGCATATATTTTAAATCCTACTGTTTTAGTAGTAGAAACATTTATATGATCTTTACAACTGGCTCTCTGAGGGAAACCATAATGCTGATGTGACCCGGGATGAAATTGAGGTTGACGGCCCTGCACTAACGTGTCACTTTGTGCATTAAATCACTGACTTGTCCTTGAAGAAGCGTCGGAACCCGAAGGCCACAAGTTTGAAGACGGACTCCAGAACAAAGATGAGGGTGAAGATGTAGTTACAGATCTTCAATGCTTCTTCCAGCTCCTGTTAGAAAGAAAATACAGAAAAGAAACTGAAAAAGTACACAGTAATAGGCCAGTAAACTCTTTTGTGTCTGTGTCTTTTGTTATCTAAGCTGTGTGGTTCAACACATGTGCTGAATCTGCACCTAAAACAAATTAAGTGATCTCACCCCACTTTTTAAAAGGAAAACAACAACTACACAATTTTGCCACGTTTACTGTCTTCACATAAAATACCAAAGGGCTCATACTGTAAACTCTGCCCTCTTCCTCAGAATTAACCATCCCATTAATACACCACTCACACTGTTTCCCCCACAGCGTCCGTCTGTATGTAGAAACTGACCTTTAGCAGAGACGTGTGGAGAACTGCTGGTCAGCAGGGACCTGATTAAATCCTCACTGGACTCACAGCGAGTTCCAGTTGGTGCTTTTACTCTTTTGTAAAACTCCACTGTCTTATCTTTCTCTCTAACCATCTTTTCTACCCTTCTAGCCTACATAATTTCTAAATACATAGTTCAGTCTATCACACAACCTTCTACTCTAACTCTAACCTTATATTAGACTCAAGAAAGATCTTTTCAAACCAAATACCTTCTATTTATTTTAAAGTCTGTCTATTTTACTCAAAACCTTCAATCCACCCTCTACTTCATCCAAAGATCTTCTATTTTACTCAAAGGCCTTCTATCCACTCTCTACCCTTAAGTCCTGGTGTGTGTTGTATTCAAACAGCTTTCAGTGCTCAAGGAATATAAAATAAATATAATATTCTTTATATTGCACATATTTTCTGATTACAGGCAGTTCATCAACTGTTTTGAAAATGGATGGTTTATGTGAAAGTATTCAATAGTTTTACCTCTTTACATGAAGAGTTATTATAAAAGTTATTTATCCAGGAGGTTGTTATGAATCAGTTTTTACTGGTGCAGCCTACATAATATCAATTCGATCTGTATGTGGCCCATGAACGAAATTGAATTTGACACGTCTGCTCTAGACAAATGGTATTAAACCTTTTCCAACTCTTGAAAATCTCACAAATAATCTACATCTGACATAAACAATATAAAGTCCAAATAACATGTTCTCAGCAGACTTTTAACATTTTGGACTGAATAATAACTAACCCATTCTCATCTATTTCTAACCACATCTTGTCTGTTACACCCGTTTACATTCATTTCCTCTTCCTTTATGCAGCCATCTCCTCTTCACCTCCACCTCAGGCTTCAGATCCAGCAGGTGATCAACAACATGATGAAGGGAGTGACGCAGTTCTGTAATGACCGGAAGACTCATTTCGGCTGGCACAGCTACTTGGTGCTAATAACATATGGGTAATGAATCCTAAGTGTCCATATCGGACCCTGGGTGGAGACACTTCCCTCCTGGGTTCAGCAGATGGGTGAGATTCGATGTGTCCGTTACTGATGTTTTAACAGTTTGAAGCTTTATTTTAAACCCATTAAAAACGTTTGGTCTTTTATTGACTGTGTAATGATCTTCCATGTACTGTTTTGACCACCTTTTTATAACTCATTACTTTTCTTGACAGGCATTTACGATTTGCATTTCATTTTATTTTTCTGCTGACCTTGTTTAACAACTAGTTTGTGGATTTGCTTTGAAATTATTATTAATATTATTTTATTATCATTTGTGTATATTAGTGTTCAAGAAAGATTTAAACTAATATTCCAATGTAGATACTGATTTTTACCTTGAGTAAATTTATCGATATTATATTGAACTACTTCATCATATTAATGATGTGGATATTGACGATATGTATTGGTACCATTTATCAGAGATGGTGCCTTTACTGACCTTGGGCTGCTGGTAGTGCTCCATAGACATGGTGATGACATTGAGCCCAATGACAATGGTGATGAACAGGTCCAGGTATTGGCTGGTGCACATCTTGTGGATGATCCGGCGCGTGGGGGAGTAATCTGAGTAGTAGGGCTTACTCTGAGCTTCTGTTGGAAGTGGGAAGCGGCGGGGGGAGGAGGGCGGGGAACGAGGGAACAGGAGGAGGAGGGAGGTAGCGTTCAAAAAGTGAGATAGGACATAATAAACAGGGACACTGTACACAGACCTGTTGTGAGAGGACTGGAGCCACCAGAACTGATAATAGAATAGTGGTTAATGTGGATATGAAAACTATTAATAACTAGTTTATAAATATTATGCAGAGAAGTGTAAAGAGATTAAAAAAGGCAGATCAGATTATAAAAAACATCCCTGTAATTTGCAGATTGATTAATCTAATCTTATTTCCTATGATCTACATTTATTTAAGTGTTCCCTCGTGAATAAATAAACAGCATTTATCAATGTTTGTATAAATGTGGAATTTCTCTCTTTGTCTCTGATCGCCTCTTCATCTCTTTCACTTCCCTCCACAGTAGAAAAGTTTTTCACACTCATCCGTGACCCAGAGGCGATAGATGGGCTGGCTGCAATGAGGAAGAGGAAGGAGGAGGAAGCTTGACCTTATCGCTTCATCATAGAAGGAGAAGCTGTGTGTGATGGGGGGAAGGGAACTGCTGCACACACTCCAAAGACAAAAGTCCTCTGGGTGTTGTGAGTGCTCCCTCTCTGCCCAATTAGCTCAGGTGTGCTGCCAGGGATTCCCCAGAGTTTTAAGGTGTGCCTGCGATGTGCCTCGCAGGTTCCCAATCACAGGAACTCCCCTCATAGATCAGGGAATAAGACAGGAAAGCTGAGCAGGCAGAGTCTGTTAAGTGAATCTATATACGCCCATCTCTGATGTTCAATTTATATCCGCATCTTCTGGGATTCCAAGTAGTCTCCTGGGGTAAAATCAACCAGGTTACTCATATTTCAACCTGGTAGAAATGTTGATATTTTGTTTTTTTACCACTAATAATTGCTACAATTTAATCCCTTTATGGTCAAAGGAGTCAGAAATCCATCACCAAGTACTTTAAATTCTCACTGAAAAAAAAGTCTCTCGGCAACGACATTTGCATCTTGAAAAATTTAAATATCTTATAACCATATTTCACAAAATTACAGGAATAAAGGCTTGAAATATTTGACTCTTTTTGCAATGAATCTATACGAGTTTTACTTTCTGCCATGATTTGTCTGCCTTTTTGACAATATTCTAATTGTTTGAAACATGTACACTACTAATTACTTTTAGTCACTGAATACATGCAAGAGTAATTTAAAGATGATGTGTTTAACAATCATAAATCATCTTAAAGAACTAAAGCTTCAGATAAATATAGTGAAGTATAAAGTAGCATCACATGGACATACTCAAGAAGTTCAGTAAATGTACTAAATGTACTCAGAGATAATAAAGACATTTTATTATATTATATTTATTCTATATCCAGCATGTGTCGTTGATTTTTCCAGTAAAAGCACTAAAACAGGACGACATGTTCAGTAACCTCCTGTTCTTTTCAGCAGCTCATATTCATGATTTTTCTCCTCCAGCTTGCAGTAACACTTCTTCATCTTGTCAGCTGCTTTTCTTTTAAATAAAGTTTTGTTTTTGGACATTTCAGCATATTTCTCAGTGATCAGACAGCGATACAGTAGAACATCCTGGGTAAGTTAAGTTTAGCAGGTGGGATGCAACAGCTTGGTTCTTTACTGGAAGATTCTATTTTCTTCGGATGAGCAAATATTATTTTTACTGTCTGCAGGTGCAAGTTAAGGCACAAACAGTCAGACATAAACTCCCTCATCTAAAAATACTGTTATTTCTGTTCCTGTACAACAATATGTCTGTTGTACCTGAAGTTTTATAGGAGTTTTATTGACTTTATTGACTCTCATAGTGCTAAAAATGTCTATCAATAAAACGTTTATATTGATTGCTATAGATAATTATCAATGATTTTCCTGCTTAATGACATACTTTTAATACATAAATCTAGAGGCGGGCGATATAGCTAGAACATATATCAGTCATTCATCATCTATACCCGCTTTTTCCTCACTAGGGTCAAGGGGGTCTGCTGGAGCCAATCCCAGAGGATTACAGGTGAGAGGCAGGGATATAGAACATATATTGATATAAAATATTTTATCAGTTGATAACTGTAATTATTGATTGTTTTTATTTATCTACTAAATAACGACCAGGGGAAAAAGGGGGTTAAATAACTGTTTGAATTATTTTCTTACTGCGAGTGTGATATTGATGACATATATCAATATTATTTTACTGCCGAGGCATAATTTCTCCCTTTAAAAAGTAACTGGAGGAAGTTAGTAATCATGGATCATGGAAGAGGAGACTGAAAAAGACGTGGGCGGAAAAAGACACACAAACCTTTTGAGTTAAAGCCCAACTAGTCTCCAGAGAATCGTGAAAGGAATGAAGAGAGAGATGAAAAGGTGAAAGTTTAAGAAGCGAAATTACACTGACTACCTCAGCTCTGCTGCTCTTTTCTCCTCTAGAGAACAGCCTGTGTGAGGTGGAAAGGTGTTGGGTGGAGGAGTGAACGAGAATGAAGAATTTGCAACTATTTCCCCTCTTGTCCTTCACTGATGAAGCAGGTGAAGCCTCCTGCCTCCTCTGAAATCGTTAGGAAAGGACGGGTCATGACCTACAGACCTGCTCGCTTTCGTTTTCCATCCATCATTCATGCATCTGACAAAATCATCCTCGAATCTGATTCTGTGTACAAGGACAATTTCACAAGGATTTAGATCTCTTACTTTTGTTTTATCTTTTTTATACTTTTTTTTTTTTTTTACTAAAGTGGAATAAATTTGATCTTGTTATTCTTGGTAACCCAACAAAACTAATCAAGTAGTGCTGCAACTAAAGAATACTTTGATTAATCTATCATTTTTTTAAATGATGATCTCTGTTTACCAAAACCGAAGATTCATTCAAATTTTTTGTCTTTTTTTGTCCTGACCAACAGTCCACAACCCAAAGATCATCAGTTTAATACTAAAGAAACCAGAAAATAATCAGAGAAGAGAAGCTGGAACCAGAGAATTTGGACATTTTCTACTGAAAAACACACAAAAACACAAATTAATTGTAATTGATTATAAAAATAGCTGGAAATTGATGTATCATTTTATCGATTAATGATTGCTGTTCTAATTGTAATTAAACAATTATTGATAGATTGACACTTGATTATATTCAATAAATATAGGTGTGCATTTAGTTATTGCCCCACAATTTTGTACCCGGTTTTATGCAGAAAGATGTGAAAAAGGAGTGATTCTTTTCTGGTTGCTTCTTTAAAATATGACATAACAAGCTAATAATCTGATTTTAGAATAAAATCTGATACTTGGCGGTTAATAGATGGTAACTAATTGATTAATTGTTGCAACACTACCAGGAGGGCTGTTAATGCTGAAATCTTTACAGTGATATTTTACTGAATGAGATCTAAAACCCCTGCTGAAAATGTCCTGCATACATGAGGAAATAAAACAATTGTTAGAAGAAGCAGTAAAATTTTGCCCCCTTCCAAAAACAACTCTGAGAGCCCTTCTTCCTGTTTTCCATCTTCCTTCCGGGCAGGGACGCTGAGGGGTCTGGAAGTTGCTTTTGGATGGCGGCCATGTTCAAAAAGCAGAATCCGTACATTTCTGCAGCGGTGTTTGTTGGGAAATACAGACACAGTGTGACTACGTGGTTGGGGGGCCGATGAATAAGACACCACAGCACGGCATTATGGGTATTATTAATGTGACCGTGTGGGTTGGGTTGGGTGTGTAGAGTATGAAACTGGAGCAAAGTGGACCTACGGGTACAAGGAATGCAGTGATCATGTGTCTAGAGTCGGACGTGACGTGGGAAGGAGTTGTGTCGGTTCAAAACAACATGAGACACTGCTGTGACTTCTTGGATCTCCTTAGAATGTGTCTGAATGTGTAGGGGGAGTCATGGAAGATGGAGTTGACGTAAAAGGGATGAGATGTAAGGACTGAAAGACACTAAAAGGTTGGATCCTTGATGGTAAAAAGAATGGCTGTGAAAGAAAAAGCAGGACAGGGGCCATGAAAGCAGCTGCATTGCAGGATGAAGGTAAACGAGCCGGATGGAAATGAGCAAACCGTGGAGAAACATTGATATATTTGAAGTAATAGTTTGGGAGGAGATGCGACAGCTGCTTTTATGCCCCCGTCCTTCATGGCAAATGACTCCGTATTAAACCTTGAGACTCAGTGTCTGCCAGGAAAAATGTGTCAGCCTTTAAAGTCGAGGACATGACGTCTAATTTTAAATTCCGGCAAACACAGAGTCTAAAAGAAACAACGAAAAAACAACAATCATAGACGAAAACAGTCACTGTAAAACAATCCACAAGAAAGATTTCGACTGGAAATGCTCTGCTGCCTCGAGTAAAGATCGATGATACAGTGAGAGACAGAGAAAGAGGGAGAAAAGGGACAAAAACAATACAAAACAACAGAAACTAATCAAACTGGGGAATAACAGAGAGGAGCAGCAGAGCAAATTGAGGAGACAAGAAGAAAAGAGGCAAAGAAATAAGAAAACATGACATAATTCAAAATGACAGGATATGATAGCACACACACATATATACACATATATACACACACTGGAGAAGTTCCTAGGATGAGAAACGTCTTCAAATATCTACAAGTCCAATTCCCTCGATTTAACTCTCCTTCGATTACCATGACCTGGATGACTGAGAAGCTAAACACACACACATACACTTACACACACACCTGCACTCACACACACACATTGTGCTGGTTCAAATGGTAGAGCGACACACCTCTTTCTGAGTCATACTTGAGCAGGATGGACCAATTGAAATGGGGGATTGGATGGTGAAGGCAAGCGAGTGGACAGCGTGAGTGGAGGCGAAACAACAAGTAAAAGAGTGATGACAGGTGCAGACCAATGAGAAACCTTTTAATAAGATAATGACACAGCGTTAATCCTTGTCTGCCTCTGCTGAATCCATATTTAATTCCAGAAACACAACATGTACTCCTGAAGATCAGAGAAGCAGCTGAACTCTTAATTGTTCTTTTCTAGAACTTTCTCAAACCAGGTAGAATCAATTCAACACAAACTATAAACAACACACAGGTCAAAGAAGAGGCTTAAAACAATTATTGTTAGATATCATAGAAATTATAGATAGATAGAAATTATAGATAGATAGAAATTATAGATATAGAAATTATAGATAGAAATTATAGATAGATAAATAGATTTGCTAATTCAAGCTTCAGCTTTACTTTTAAGTTATTTCTCTAGTTGACTGACTGAGTGATGATTGGATAATTTGAAATTGCAATTGTCATTGCAATGTAATTCATTGCGAACAATCGGCGAACAAACCTCTTGTCTCCCATCAGCCTTTCTAAATAAGTTTCATAATTCAAACTTTTTTATTTTGATAGTTGATTAATCTATCAATCATATTCTTTCTCTAATCAATACTGGTGCTATCAGTGAAATTATGTCTACGCGTCAGATACATGAGTGTAACTTGGGAAATGTGGCTTGATGTTAAAAATAGCAAACTAGCCATTTAAGGATTTTTCAGCTTTGAGTGACAAGTGGTATCTCCCCACTAGGGGACATCAGCAGATTCAGATCCAGATTCCTCCATATTCAGCAGAGAAACTTCTGGCTGAGTCATGTCCACAAACCAGCGGGTGATGTCACGGAGGCTAGTTCCATTATTTATCCCGTCTCTGGTTAAGATACAGTTTTTGGTTTTGGACGAATCACAGAGAAGTCAAACCTCATATCTCTTTCATCGCCGATTCGCTGGTATGGAGCTGCTGCTCCGCTCCATGCTGCTCTCTCCCTGACATTTATTCAGATCAAATATTCATAGTGAAAGTTTTCCAACATGAAACATTCATAGCGCGTGTTGTTGGGGCAGTTTTTTCCTCCCACAAACTGCTTACAGCTTTTCGGTCAAGATAAGTAATTACTGTAAGTTCTTTCCCAGCACTTAAAGCAATTATTAATGTTACTACATTGCCTTCTGTAGTATTGAATGAGCTTTATTACTCATTATTTTTGATTTTCCTTCTTTAGCATCCAGACAGTCCATCAGTCTCTGTATTGTCACCTTGCATATCCCCCATCAGTCATTCACGCCACCAGATTTATGAATGACCTAATACACTTAATGTTTCCAGGAGGCAAATGAGCTTCATTAGCTAATTTACTGGATGAAGTAACGTCAATACATCATGTGGTTGACTGTGGCTCCTCTATTTCACTCCGGGACATTGATGTCAGTCAGTGGGTGGTAAGTAAGTCGGGGACTGAACATCAGGAAACAGTTTCGGCAGCTTCCAGTCGCCACTAAAACCCCAAAAGTTATGAAAGATTCAGCACATTTAACACTTCACTTGCCGTGGCTGCACCTTGTGGCATCTAGGTTTTACAAAACCAAGGCTTCTTGCCAACGCAACTGAACATCTCTCTCTCTCTTTACCTCCATATTATCCTCCACTCCCACTCACTCCCTCTCTGTTGTTTGCCCTCTCCCTGAAGAACTGCTGTTATTAATTATATCTACACCAGAGGAGTAGAAGGAAGAAAGAGCTATTTGAAACTTCCGTTATATTCGTCTCTGTTAGCTCTGACCCAGTTACAGCTTCAGGATTGGCTTGTGTGTCCTGTGTGTGTGTGTGTGTGTGTGTGTGTGTGTGTGAGAGAGAGGTAATAGATAAATAACAGCTATTCATGGAATGTCGTGCTGCTTTGCATATACCCACACAAGTGTTTATGGATGCCCATGTGTGTGTGCTTTTGTGCAAACTGAGGAGATGATCCTATTATCCTCCTCTTGTTGTTGACTGCAGGACATACACAGACAACAAAGATTAATAGCACAGCATAGGAAACGACTGTGTTTACCAACCGCAAGGTGAAGAGGATTTATGAATAGACAGTCACATCAAGCACCCAATGCCTTTATCTGCTCAGTTGTAAGCAAATGGGAAACAAAACTGTGTGAGAGACTAACATGTATTTTGGTGGAATTAAAAAGGTCAAAAGGTTGGAAATTCTAAGTAAATCTGATGTGGATTTGTTGTGTTTAAAAGGGCAGTGTGTCGTTTCTGGGATGGCATCTAATGGTGACATTGCAGATTGCAATATTTAGGAGAAAAAATGGTGGCTGCGAAAAATGCTGAGTCATTGTTTGGTTTGTCCATTCTGGGCTACTGTAGAAACATGACGGCTTCATGGAGAGAGACCTGCTCTCAATAAAGATAAAAACAACTCAATCTAAGGTAATAAACAGATAAAAGGTTCATAAAATGGTGTAAAATGTTGATCACTGTTTCTCAAAGCTGAAGATTCAATTTAAAATGTCTGTGTGTCCAGACCAATAGTCCACACCCCAAAGATCATCAGCTTACAATTATAGAAGACTAAAAAAATGGAAAACAATCAGAGAAGCTGGAACCAGAGAATTTGGTCATTTACTTCTTAAAAATAACCCAAATCGATTAATCAATTATCAAAACAGATGGCGACTAATCTAATTGTAATTAAAACATTCCTATGGTTATATTAAATATGTAGATTTACGATTTAAGACAATACACAGTTTCTTTTAAATATGATGTAATATGCTTGTTAGCTGATTTGTCACACCGTGGTGAGGTTTGTCTTGTTGTCTCTTTTTTTCTTGCCATTTCCTGTTTTATATTGAAAATACTAAGGCTGCCTCTTAAACCGGCAACAACCCATCTATGTAGTAGGCAAAAAGAAGAAATTCACTCTCTAGAACGTCCAAATACCTTAGTAGATTTTCAGCAGTACCCGGATGGTTTTCTACATCCAGTCATACTTGGCAGTGTGCAAGCGAATCACACTACGCTATCCCAGAAGTCACCAGGAAGGTGATGGTGGTGCCGGTTTGTGCCCTCTAATGATAGATAGATTTTGATTTTGTGATAAAAGCTTCATTCATCCTCCGAGAGACAAAAAAGCTTCTCAATTATTTCATAGCCATTCATTTTGTCACTCTGTTAAGAGGTATCCGGTTCCTACCAATAAACTCTGCTATCACTAAGTTCTACCTTGAGTCCTGGCCTGACTGATTATCTTTAAAAGCAGGCAGCAGGTATAAAGGCACCATGTTGAGTTTTAACTCGACAACTTGAGGCATCCAAAAAATATAAAAAGAAAAGTATGTTATCCCTGAAGAAACAAACAATATCATAGACAATATAGGGTTGAAGGCCAATTGGAGATATTCAGTGAATAATACAGTTTGTTTGATGACAGACAGTTAGCTGGCAGCTGCTCGCTTTATAAATTATATATAAATAGATTTTTGTCCAGATGTTCTGCTGCAAACTTCCCAGAAGGTAAAAGGTGGAAGGAAGGAAATTACACGACTACTTACTCAGCGTTGAGTGTGTAACTGTGAGTTAAAGGTGTAGAGAATATAGCTCAATATTATGGTATATCTAGTACAGGTATTGACCTCAAACTGTGTAACCTCAACCTGTGTAACCTCTAACTGTGTAACCTCAAAACATGATACAGGTGTCCGTGTCATGGTTGTGTAAACTCAAAACATAAAGTGTCCAGGTCAATGATGTCTATGCATATTTTTGTGCTGACCCCATGGGAAGCACCGTTCATTCCAGCCATCATAGAAAACACTGACCTTTTCTCAAAGCGTTTGAAAGTGCTTATTGGACTGTTTGAGAGAATCCTACCTGTTGACCTCAGCATCCTGACCAATGGGAAGGCTCCACAACTGTGGAGCCCAAGTTTTATGATGTTTTTAAAAAACAAGCAAAGTTCTGTTTAGCCTCGGGTAAAAATCAATACATAGCATATATTGGTGGAAAATGTATGGGATATTGCCAAAACAATAGGAGGGACCTGAGGCGGAGCATTCTCAGGCCCCAAACGGTATAAAAGAAGGGAACTTTTAGTTCGATTTCAGACTTAGCCCGGGCTACTTCTCATGTATGGTGAATTGTAACTCTGCAATAAACCATTGTTGGACCGTGAACCAGCTGATCCTGTCTCATCCTTGAGTTCTTCGTGACTGCTCATCTACACACCGCTGTTAGGTAAAGGTTAGATCTAAGTATAGTTCATTGAGTAATTAGATATCAAAAACAAGTCACAACAATGGTAACAGTTTTTTTTTGCTAATATGATACACAGATGGTTTCACATTATTTAATTGTTCAAGCTGTAAAAGCACGAGTATTATTAAGTTGATATAAGTATTGCAGTAATAGTACATAAGTATGATGACTTTAAAATAATAGTAAAATATTGCAGTAAAAGTATATATAACATATAACATACCATGACAAGAAAATGAAAAATACTTTGGAAAATGGGAGCAGGGCTCGAAAAGCTTCAGCTTCTCCTGCTTCCCTTTCAGCGATGTTTGATGTGTAATGAGACTCTAATGATGTGTGATGTAAACTGAAGAATAGACATGCCCCAAATAAATAAATGAATAATAAAGTATAGAATTATTATAACCTAATGGATAAAGTATTATAATACATAACAGTATTATGAGCATGTAGTCAAAGTGTGTTGTTCCATGTTAGATGTTATGTTGTTATGTCACTATGTTGTATAATTTTATTCATACATGTGGACTGAGTCAGACTAGTTAAAGTTATTGTGGATCCTAATAAATGAAACTAAACAGCAGATTTGATGAAGACGTTTTTAAACTCATTGTGTTTGTAGCTAGTTTGTTTATTTCCTGACACAATGATGTTTTGGGGTGAGACGTGATAATCGAGCAGCATCATGGTCAAGTCATGTGGGGGCCAACCCAGACCCAGACTAAGACCCGAGCTGCTGATCTGTTCAGCCTGTTCAATACGACTAGGGCCATCTGTTAACATGGCAGAAACACAGAGAAACACACACACACCCACATGCACGCACCCACATGCACGCACACACACACACACACACACACACACAAACATGTACTTTCTCCCTTTCTGTATTTATTCCCTCTGATGTTACACTCACACCAGTTTTATATTTAATTATCATACAGAAGAGCTTTTACTCATTATTAAATAGGTTTTGGTGTAAATGTTAACACTCTAAAATTAAAGCTAAAAGGTTGAAAAAAATTACTGTTATCAGATGTTAGTGATGTCTCTCTTAAATTGTGTTTTTATTACCTTAGATTAAGGTGTTTTTATCTACACGAGGAGCAGGTCTGCCCCCATGAAGCCCCAATGTTTTATCGTAGCACAGAATGGTCAAATTGAACTCGAGAGACGGAGTTTCATGTTTTTCACAGCGTAGTTTCTCCTACATGTAGGATAGGGCTACAACAATGAATCGATTAATTGATTAGTCGTTAAATAATATATTAATGGATTTGAGTCATTTTTAAAAAGGAAATGTCCAAATTGTCTTTGCTTCTTAAATCTTGATTATTTTCTGGTTTCTTTAGTCATACATAATAGTACACTGATGATGGTCAAATTAATCAAACTGATTGTTTCTATTAACCACTAAATAAGATAATTGTTAATAGCAGTCCTAATTACAAAAAACTCCAATATAAATAGGATTTTTTTGTTTGTTAATCACCTTAGACTGAAAGGTTTTTATCTTTATTGGGAGCAGGATTCCCTCTGTGAAGCTGCCACATTTCTACAGTAGCCCAGAATGGAAATTTCAAAAGATGACTCAGCGATTCTTCTAAACATCTCCCAGATTCTGCCAGAATCGAGACACTGCACCTTTAATAACGAATCCAGGTTAGCTTTACCTTGAGTTTCCAACCTTTTGATTGATATTTTACACCATTTTATGACCCAAACATCTAAGCGATCAAGCCTTTCAATAATCATATAATATTTCAAAATAGGCATTAGTTGCAGCTCTAGTTACAGTAGTTGTAATAGTGCAGGTTGTTTTCTTTTCTCTGTATCGACTGTAGAGCAGAACCGCTGAGACATCGTTTCCCTGACGCAAGCTGCTGTCCGTCTACATATCCAACATGTCATCACAGAGGACTAAAGAGGAAATAATATGGATCTATATTTACAGTTTGCAGCTGTAGCTTCTCCTGATGCGTCACAAGCAACTGATTAACTGCAGAACTCATGACTCAACCAAGCAACACAGACAGATTCTGTTTGTGTGTGTCAAGTCTGATCCCTGAAGTCTAGAACTTTTTGTGTGGTTTGTGTGCTTGTGTAATTCCTCGTCCTCTCTTCTCCTCTTCCCTCCATCCTCTGAATGCTTCTCCGCCATCATCTCCTCTCCCCTTTTGTTCCTCTCCTCCCCTTTGGCCTTCACAAATGTCCACAGCAGAGCAGTGCGAGCTAAAGATAAGAGTTCACATGCACGCCGCAGTAAAAAGCGTGCACGCCCACACACACACACATCTTATCCCTTGAATGCTACCCGAACACAAACACGGTTTGCGGACGCTGCTTTTTATGTGTGTTCTTGGCAGCTCTGTAACTACCTTTGGGAGGAAAATATCAAAAATACTGCATGAGCACTTGTGTCCTCGGGTAAAAACTCTGCATCAGATCAGCACAGGGGTGCAGGGTTCTGCTCCCCAATCAGACTCTTGGAGAACAGAGCGGGTTTGGGGATGAGAGCTGCTCCTGCATATTTTACAACCTGTTCCACAAACCATCTGCTTCCCTGATACCATCCGGCACATTCGGCTTCCTGCAAATATGTCACCATTTAACAAACACCTGACATGTGACCTAACACGCAAACATGCGCAAAATGCATTAAGGTGCAGCTTTTAGCAGCTGCCATAAAAACACCTTAAACAGACCAACGTGGAAAGAGTTGACTTTAGCAGCACTCATGGCAGCAAACCTGTCAAGATTGGTCGGACATAATAACAGCTTGTTCTGTTTTACCCTTTGTGCTTAATGTTTTATAAATCGGTCGTTAATCCAGACACATTTATGAATTCATTATATTTCAGATCAAGATTAAATATGGAGTTCCACTGATGCTATGCTGAGGACCAAAAATCAATTTTGATCTAAGCTTCAACAGCCAGCAGACGTGGGGAGGACTCATGATAGCCAGCGAAGTAATTCACCAAAAGATTTGCAGTGTTTACCACACATGCACCAATCTGTGGTGAAAACCGAATGGCGCAAATTGATTCCACCAATTTTTTTTTTTCAATGTGACTGTTTGAGAAAGTTCAATAGCTGTGCATTAATGTAAACAAATATAATCCCTAGTATACCTCAAGTCTGAGTCTATCCCCCTCAGACCCGTCTTGACCAAATTCTTCCAAATTAGGAAAATCATCTGCCAATGGAATTAAGACAATTCTACTTAATATTGGATTAATTGTACCAAATACAACACTTTTTCACTTATCAAGATTTTATCTTTTGCAGCAGCCTCTGGAACGACTGCTTGAAACCGCTCATCTGATCCACTTCACATTCGACGTTGGATCGTGAGCAATACACCCACTAAGTGTGAAGTTGATCAGAGGGGTTCTTGAGACATTCGAGGAAGAGTCAAACATACATACAGACAAAGATTCTTTTCTCAGACTTCATAGCAACACCTGTTCACCAAATGGTCCCAATAGCATGATTATTATTATTTGAGCAAACTTTGATTTTCAGAAAAACTGTATGGAATATTAAAAATCTGACTAACAGAAACTATTTAGACACAAATGGACAAATACCGATCGATTTGTTCAGCCCAAATCAGACCAATGAAGAATCCAGGTTAATTCTGTTTCAAAGACTGACAGTTTAAAAGTTATAGGCCAAAAGGTAAAGGTTTTGTTATTAGAGCTGCAACTAACGACTATTTTGATGGTCATTTCATGTATCGATAATCAAAATTATTGTTTGGTCCCTAAAATTGTGTAAAATGCCGATCATTGTTTCCCAAAGCTGAAGATTCAACCGAAAATGTCTATTTTAGACCAGCAGTCCACAACCCAAAGCTAATCAGTTTATTATCATAGTATTAAAGAAACAAGGAAATAATGAGATTTGAGAAGCTGGAACCAAAGAATTTGGAGAAGAACTTTTTCTTAAAAATTATTATTTCAAATCTATTAATCAATAATCAGAATAGATGTTGACTATGGTAAAAGTTTGCATCTAATTAACTTCTCGCTGCATCTCTAGTTGTTATTGTGCCACCATTTTGCCAAATTTATCACATTTCTCACTCATGTCACCAGCAATAAACTCCCAGAGTGTGAAATTGATCGGATGAATAGATCCTACAATATGCGACAAGAGAAACAGACTCTTAGACACAGCTTTTTAGTTAGATGACCACATTTACATTTTTGGCAGCGGATGCCGTTGATTAAGCTTTTAAGTCGGGTACAGACTCAATGGGGGAATAACAAATGTCCTTGATTGAATTTCTGTGGTCCACTGCCCTTTAATGGAGGCCGGGGACCTTTAGTAACAGAGAAAATCTCTTCATCCGAGATGGAACCAACGTGATCAAATTCTTTGTTCACTCTGGCTCTGATGTACAATAACTGCAATGAGCTGAAATTACAAATGACAAAGAGAGAGAAACAGAACAAGTCTGTTGAGCGATAAACGTGTATATTTTACCCTTCTTTTCATAATTTTGGTCATCATTTCATCAGAAATCGAAGAATGTGATGACATTGTTTAAAACACAAAGAAACCTCCATCTTACTAAATTTATACAGCTTTATCTGCTTTAAGGCTCTGAACCTCTAAACCTTTGAAAACTGAAATCTTAGTGTTTGACATTTTCAAATGATCTAGCGTTAGATTAGCCTAATTAAAAAAGAATATGAATTATTATTTTGATTAATCTATTGATTATTGAAGTGATAAATCAACTAGTTTTTTGGTTTATAAAATTATGTAAAATGTTGACCACTGTTTCCCCAAGCTGAACATTTTGATAATCAATTATTTTCAGCATTTAAGGTTGAATCTTCACCATTTTACGGACCAAACAACTTATTGTTCTATTATAATGGAGAGGAATAATCCTTTATCCTAATGTGGAGTGAATGGAATAACTTGTAGGACTACAGTGGCTTTAAAAACACACTGGAATCATTAACACCCAAATAATTCATCAATCCTTGCCCCTCGGACCCTTTTCCTACATCCTGCCAATCTAACTACATCAGTTTAGTGGAGGTGGAGGTGCAGCGGTGCTGTGGACAGTGGATGGATCGCGGACGGTGTGGAGGAGCTGTGAAAGACAAAGCCACGACAGAGAAAACAGGTAACAGCATGTCCAGCGGACTGAAGGCTGATGGGAGAGAGGCAGGGGGGCGGGGACGCGGGATGGGGCCCTACCTCCCGTGATCACTGAACTCAGAACCTGAGCCACCGTGGTGGGTGGTCGTGGTCGGTGGGAGGTTTAAGGGACATACAGAACATGCTGGAAAACGCTGTACCTTTCAATGTGCCTTCAGAGAGGGCCCAACTCACCCCCGGAACCAATAAATCTAGAGGAATGAGACTGTGTTAGTCAGGCAAAAAGCAGCAGAGAGCAAAGAAAGGGAAGGATGGAGAATCAGAATCAGAAGAGAGTCAAAGAGAGAGAAAGAGGGAAAGAGGGATGGAGTAAGGCCAGAAGGAAGTGATGAAAGATTAAGCTGGTTTGTAATCTGTTGTTTTGTCTTTCCAGTGATTCTGAGTCCATTTCCTCTGTTCCTTCTCAAACCACATTTACAAACCTCACAAAAAATTCTGAGTGACACCAGCAGTCTCTTGTTGCCTCCAAACAACCTTTTAAAAACAAATAATTCTACAAACCTACAAATTCTGCTAATAAACCACATCAATCTCATCTGAAACCCGCTTGGCGCTTCCCTACCAAGCCACACTTGGAGACAAACTTTTCAATCAAACAACAAAAAGAGGGGGGAAAGCAAAAAACAACAAACAAGAAAACTAACTTAAACATGAAAGGTCAAAATAGGGGGCGTCTTGTAATATAATATAATATAAAGTGTAAATATGTCAGACTGAGAGTGTGAAAGGGTCCCGGCGAGTTTCTCCAATGGTCAGGAGGATCAATTCCCATCTGTATTTCTCAAGAGTTGGACGGAAACACGTTAAATAATTTCTTAAAAACCACTGCTCCTTGTAGAAATGTATACAAAACAAGTGCCTCTGGAATAATAGTTTAAATGAAGGCACTGTACAAGCAGATGCTTGTGTTTTATTTGGGAGTAGGAGGCAGTGGGAAGAATTTTTTATTAAGAAAAACAAATACTCCTATACAGCCGGAGGGGAGGGGGTCTGATCCAGCTCCTACAAATCTCACCCAAAGTGGTCTCAGATCTCAGCTACAGTATCGGGGGGGGATCTTCCTCCTTTTCTTCCAGATTTGGTTCTATCCCTGCCCCCACGGCTGTACTATAATCCACATGCAGAAAAGAAAGAGGGGAAGGGAGGGGGGTCATCTCATTTTTTTTTTTTTTTTTCCGATCGGTAAAATAACCAACAAAAAAAGCGATTACCCCTCCCTCTAGCTCTGTAAAACCCACCGCCATGCAAGCCCCCGTCTGCCAGCACTCACCGGGCATGCTCCGAAAGGGCCGTCCCAAGCACAGTGTCTATAGTAGTCCAGGCAAGGCAAGGGAGGGGGGAGGGGGAGGAAGCAGGGTCTAACACTGGTGCTCAGCTGTCCTGGCTCCGCACAAAATGCTTTTCTTACAGTTTTTCATCAGTTGCTTTGGTACATTTTATTTTTATTGCAGTGCAATCACACAGAAAATGTTGTTTTCTAAATGCACAGTGAAATGACAATAAAATTCCTGAATCTTACTAAACAACTACAAAATCTATAGAAGCATCGTAAAATCATTAAAAAGATTTTCGGGCAATATTGAAATCATTAGAATTCAATTTTGGAAACAAAAAGTTCTTTCATGTTCACTTTGTCTTTTTAACAGTGGATTTCCTTTAAATATAACTGAAAAGAATATTCTTGAAGCCCTTATACTTCCTCAAAAAGCCCTAAAATATTCTTTAAACATATATAGAAATTTCGTAACACATTTTAACTACTCCAATGTTTTGTATATAAAGACTCAATTGAGGACTACTAGATTTATAGTGAATGACTATTCATCACTGACAGGTATATTTAATTTTGACTGACATGATATAACCGAGTTGTCAAGTCAAGTTGTAAAACAACATCCATGATGCATGTACGAAAGCTTTTCTAATTTATTTGAAGGAAGAGAAACTGCTGCAATGATGCACAAATGACTAAATGTTGTTGGAGGTTGAACTAAATGCCATTGTGACCATTGTTATATTATACCATCATTGTAACTACCATTCTGAGATTTAATAACATTTTCTTAATTTATTTAATGAAAATGGAAATCTTATGTTGCTGTCAGTTTGTGGTTTTGTTATTTTCTTTTGTTTGAGACAAATAAAGATAAAATCTAAATATAATTATATGCATGAAAACTGAAAAAATGTGGTTTTCAATGGGTTAATAGTGATTTGAGAAATGCACCAAAGCGACTGAGAGAAACTGTAAAATCCAGCTTGATCGATTTGACACCGGAATCAAAGAAAAGCCTTCAAGAGTCTGTGGAGCCAGAAAAGTTGATCACCAGACTAAGAATAAATCGGGATAGAAAGGTAAAGACGGTCGAGGCGAAGAAGGTAGGGTTCTACCGCAGAGAAGCAACTATTTTTTCTACTAGATCACTGTTCACGTTCTTCCGGATTCGGCCAAACCAAATCAAAAAAGCAAAAGTAAAAAAAAAAGGCTCAGGCTCAAATCAAGCAGGACTCAGAAAGATGTGGAAAGACTACCGACCAGCCAGCTCCTTCTCCTTACTCCGTCTCTTTTTCTCCATGCGTTTCCGTCTCTTCTCCTCCCGGTGCTTGGCTTCCGCCGCCTCCTGTTGCCGCCGGCACTTGTGGAAGTTCTCTACCACCACGCCCACGAACATGTTGAGCACGAAGAAGGCCACGATCAGCAGGAAGGAGATGAAGTAGAGCAGCATCCAGGGGTTGTAATTCATTCGTGGCTGGAATATATAAAAAAGATGTTTTTATATTCCCATTATAATTTATCATTTGTGTGCGTGAATCTGTGAGTCTCTATATGTTTACCTGTTGGTCGATGTCTACAGCGTCTAATCCGTCATACATGATATCTACCCAGCCGTCTTTTGATGCCAGAACGAACAGAGACATCAACGCCTGCAGAGAAAGAGAAGATAAAGTCAAACACTGAAAACTACAATGAAATATCAGCATTTCTGCGGTCTGACCTGTCCCAGGTTGTCGAAGTTGTACTTGTGTCGGACCCATTTGTAGCTGGCCTGATAACAATCTGACTTGTTTCTGATGTTCGCGACGTTCTCTCCTTGACAGATGAAGAACTTTCCCTTGAAGAGCTGAGGAGACAAAACACACGTCTATATTTCACACAGAACCACAACAGAAAACAGATTCTTGGAATGCATAACTACTCTATGTGAGGTTGTATTTTTACTTCAAGTCAGCATGCATTTATCAAAACCTACTCACTAACACATCTCTATATAAACTTCCATATGAGTAGGAGTATAACATACTAGCACAGACTGTAGTTAAATTTTTCACTAAAAGAACTGTAAACTAGTAATAAGTGTATTATTATAGTCTAGAATTCAGATCAGTTATCGTGCCAAGTATAATAAGTAGTAGTACTAACCTAGTTCTTAATATTTCTAGTTATGTGTATTTATATTTTTTTATGTGTGAAATCACTTTAACATTTATTTTCTCATATTTGTACTTGTTTCAGTCTTGTTTTTTGTGTATATTTTGTACACACTCTGTACATGCTTTTCTCTAGATGTGGCAAGAGAATATAATAGTTTTGGGATTAATAAAGTATAATCTTTTATACTAGGTTAGAATTACTAAGCTCCGCCCCTTTTTACTCTGTTCTTTAATTAGAAATGAGCAAGCTTGGTTCCCCTTTCTTGTATAGTGAGATACATCCTGCATGTTTAAAATAAGTAACTAGTCACATTTAGGGCTGTAACTGACTATTATTATTTTGATAGTAAATTACACTATCAATAATTGAACCAATTAACAGATTAGTTTTTAGTTCATAAAATGGTGTAAAATGTCAATCACTATTTCTCAAAGCTGAAGATTCTATAATTGTTCAAATTATTTACTGTCATAAAATACATTTTCCATATTGTTTGATTTAGTTATCATGTCACTAACAAGAAAATTGGTTTTAAGAACCAAAAATCATCTGAATATAGTTTTACATCTAGTCTCTCAAGCATCTCTCTCCAGCTTGAGAAAGAACAGATCTGTCTAATTAATACTAATGGTAGTGATTGTATCGTTGTGACATCACAACTTGACAGCAGGTTTTAAGGATCAGTTTCTGAATAAGGGATGTGCCGATTTCTCTGTTGACAGATTTGAAACATGGACTGCATGTAACCATTATTTTGATCGATTAATGTGTCAAATATTGAAATAAATAATCAATTAGTAAAATGGTGAAGGTTTAACCTAAAACGTCTTTTTTTTATCCAGACCAACAGTCCACAACCCAAAGATCATCAGTTTACTATTAGAGAAGAATAAAGAAACCAGAAAATAATCAGAGTTGAGAAGCTGGAACCAGAGAATCTGGATAATTTCTTCTTAAAAATGACTTTAATTGATTATCAAAATAGTTGCCGATAATGTAATAGTTATTAATTAATGCTGACATATATTCAAGAAGAATTATCATCTGTTTATTTATCTCTGTAAGGCTGTTGATGTTATGTATTTTCATATTTACTGTAGCATCCGAACAGGAAAAGTTATCAGAGTAACTTGTTCCACCTAGCAACAGTAACTAGGAGGGCAGGTCTTATGAAGGGTCAATACAACACGGCTATGGCTGCACAATAAAAAAATCATCACAAAGTAGTAGTAAGTAGACCACTACATTTAAATGTTAAATATTATGTTTTAAATCCTATAGAAGCATTTCCGCTTCACATCGCATCCATTAACCATCATGACACTACTTCACTTGATAAAGTGAAAAACATGCTGATAGTTGACATACTAAAGCACCAAGGGCACCGTGCGTTCATTGGTATATTAGTCCTCAGGTCGTTAGCTGTGTTGTTTCCACTGGGACCAGATAAACACACATAAATGTCTCAGTGAATGAGTTATAGTGTGGTTACTGCATAAAAAAACTATTGTTCTGCTTAGATAAGGGTGATGTATGCAGCGACGAGGAATGAGAGGAGGAAGTGAAGAATCGAGCGTACATGTCTAACTGATAATGTTTCAGTGTCACAGCCGTCTAGACTGTGGTCCTACTTCTCTATTTTTTCGAATTATTTGTCCCCCTCCTCATCCTCGGCTCCCACCTGCACTCCCAGGATGCCAAAGATGATGAAGAAGGCGCAGCAGATGACCACGATGTTGCCGATCGGCTTCAGGGAGGACATCAGTGTTTCCACCACCAGCTTTAAACCCGGGGCTCTGCTGATCACACTGGAAACACAGGGGGAGAGGACATCAGCACAGGAGTGTTTGTCAGAGTGTGTAGGGCTGTATTAGGTCACTTACAGTACAGCTTGTACTGTACCAGATGGAGCTGGGATGCCTGCAGCGTTCCAAACCTCCTCAAAAATACAGACACTGATTCCTCTTCTATTTACATACATTTCACAACTTCAACTTCAACACAATTTCATCTGCTATAACCATCCTGAACATTGAAAAAGAACATTGCACTTTCCAGCATGCACAAGTTTTATGGATTTTAATTCATTTTCTGAAATGAATTTATACAGTTTTATCCTGTTCCTAATGCCTTGATGGGAAGAAGAATTTCTGTCACCATTTGGGACAGACAATAAAGTATGCTATTCTATTCTAGAAAAAAAACAAAACACTTGTTGGCTCAGATAATTTAACGCCTCTTTCATTTTCTCCTGTTCTCCTTGGAAAAAAAAAAAACATCTCGCACTCCGCCTTCACCTCGTTCTGCTTCCTTTAATTCTTACAGTCAAGGAAACAGACACATCTAATTAAGGCAATGGACTGACAAGGGATGTTTAATTAGTGCCAGCATGGCGCCCGCTGCAGCTGAGCTTCTCTGACATGATAAAACACACACACACACAAACATGCACGCACACACAACAAACAGACATGCACATACGCACACACTTAATTTGTGAGAGGCAAAGCTACACAAGCTGTCGCAGTGACAATCTGCTTTGGGTTTTGTATATTTTCCCCTGAGCAGACAGTTGAGTCGATAGATTAAGAGAGGACATGTGATAATAAGCATCTGGGGCTGACTGAGACCTCTGATCAATAACCCTGATCAGAGAATAACAAGTCTACAGCTGCTGAAACGCATCAGTTTGCGCCTCACTGCCTCCCTTTATATTCCAATGAGGGCTGTGTTTGCAGTACTGCAGCAGACCTACAGGGGGCACCGCTGTTCAACAGCTGCCACTGCACCGGTCTGCTTTTGGGACTGATGCAGTTATGATGGAAGATGACAAATTCTTTACTAAAAGACGGAAAATAAGGTATCGGAGGAATTAACTTACTATATGATTAACTTCACTAACAATAGTTTTAACAACCAACAATCATATGAACATAGTTTTACATCTCCTCTCTCAAGCTTCTCTCTGCAGTTCAAGGAAGAACAGGTCTGTCTGATTAATAGTTTTGAAACATGTTTTGAAACATGGACTGTAACTAATGACTATTTTGATTGATTAATAATTATTGAAACAATTCATTGATTGGTAAAATGTCACTGTTTACTAAAGATTTAATTTAATTTAAAAGTTTTTTTTGTCCAGACCAACAGTCCACAACCCAAAGATTATCAGTTTACTATTATAGAAGAGTAAAGAAACCAGGAAATTATCCGATTTGAAAAGATGAAACCAGAGAATTTGGACATTTTCTTCTTTAAAATAACTCAACTTGTTTATCAAAATAGTTGGTGATAATAGATAATAGTAGGCAACTAATTGATTAATAAACTAATGTTGCATATATTGCAGATATCATCTTCTCTCTAGACAAATGCAACAAATGACTATTTTGAGGAGTCATTAATCTTTCCATGATTGAAATTATTAATAGATTAGTCCATAAAATTAGTCATAAAATTAGTTCATAAAATGGTGTAAAATGTAGATCATGAACATTTTCTTCTTTAAAATGACTCAATTATCAAAATTGGCAACTAATTAATTAATTACTGCAGCTCTAAACATGTATCAGTATTTATAAAACACCTCATAGACATGATATTTTTTACCATATGAGGCCTTTAAAACCAGAAAATAAGCAGCAAAATGCCAAGAGAAACTTGTCGAGTAAGTCGGTGAGTTTCTGAGCATCTGAGTCCATCAAGGACAGAATCACATGCCGCTTCGCTCCATCTCCGTCCTTCAGATCTCACAATCACTGCGAAAAAATAATAAAAGTTGTTTCCACACATTGCTGCTTTGCATATGAAAAAACATGCAGCCAACCTCTCCAGCTCTTTACATCATGTTCTCCTCCTGAGCTCCTTGTGAAAAGGCTTATTAAGGAGCGGCAGCGAAGCCTCTTATTAGAGTCAATACACTCTGATGATGCAGTATGAAGGACACATACCGCGATGGCTCTTTTCCATAATGTCTATTTGCATATGACATGAAAAAAGGAGGCTGAGGAGAAGCTGGATGGATGGTGGGAGAGAGCCTGAGGGAGGAAAGTTAGTGTTTTCTTCTTCTAATCTACGTCTCTGCATAATTTCAAAGCTGAGCACAGCATGTCCTTGTTTTGTGTGGTGCACAAAAGCAGCCGGGAAGAGTCACACCTGTACAAACGTGCAAGCGTATGCTCACTCTCTTCCACTGGCGGCATTTTTCGCTCGCCGTGAGGAAACAGAACAACAAGTAGGGCAGTAAAGTGGCAGGCATGTTCCCACAGAGCAAACACTGGGTGTAATTAACGACGCAGAGATAGAAACGGGGAACAGAGGGAGGGGAGAAGGGCCGGAGACTTACAGCGAGAAAAAGGGAATAAAAAATGAGCCAGCTGCTATTTTCTAAACTTTGTTTTGTTCGCTCAACCTTGCTAGATAAATTTATCGCTGCCTTCGTCACATACGGCTGTTCTTCTTCTTCAGCTGTCAGACTTGCTCCTTAACGCCTGCTGGTAAATGAGGGAGATAAACTTGAGAAGTCACACAAACACGATGGCTTGAGGAACAGTAATTACACAGCAAGTTAATTGGCCGCGGTCGGCAGCGCTGTCTGTCAGAAATAAGGCATCAATGGTCGAGCTGCAACTAACGACTATTCTGAGTAATATACAGGTTATTGTAACGATTAATCAATTAGTTATTTGGCTCTTAATATGGTGTAATATGATGATGGCTGTTTCCAAAAGCTGAAGATTTAACCTAAAATGTATCTAGTTGCTCTAGTTTGTAAAATAGTTAAAAAGGCAACATTTTTTTATGTATGTATGAGTGCAACCTAAAATGTCTTTTTTTTGTCCAGACCAACAGCCCACAATCCAAATATCATTAGTTTACTATTAGAGAAGACTAAAGAAACCAGAAAATAATCAGATGTGAAAAGCTGGAACCAGCGAATTTGGTCTTTTTCTTCTTAAAAATGACTCAAATTAATTAATAGATTATCAATATAGTTGCGCATTATTTTAATAGTCAACTAATCGATTAATCAAGTAATCGTTGCAGCTTCAGATCTCACATACATTTCTTTTGGGTGTGTAGGTGCGTTGGATATGTACATCTGCAATGATTGCACGATTAAATCAATTAGTTGCCAACTATAACATTAATCACCAAATATTACCAATTAATCAGTTTGAGTCATTTTTAAAACTCAAACTGATTCTCAAATCTGATTATTTTCTGTTTTCAGTTTCTTGCGGTCGTCATTTTACACAATTTTATGAGCCAAACATCCAATTGAAAAACGACTTCAATAATCAATTGATTAATCATTAGTTAGTCATTAGTTGCAGCCCTAGTGTTTTTCCTTTTCTAATTACATAATTTATCAGATTCATGGTATGGATCAAATGCCTCTGTGCTTTTCACCGCTTCTCATTCCTTATCCGTGTAGGACGTTCTTCTGGAGGTAAAAGGGTTACATTGGCTGCTTCAGATTTGCATAAAGTTGTGTATTAAAATAAAAACTAATTCAGCAGCTGTGTGGATTTTTTCTCACCTAATTCACAATTTCAGTGGACTATTTATTTATTTACTTTTTTGTAGTGTGACGACATTACACCAGAGTTTGTGACAGAATGATGCATTAGCTTTGTTTAACTCGACACACACACACACACACACACACACACACACACACACACACACACACACACACACACACACACACACACACACACACACACACACACACACACACACACACACACACACACACACACACACAAATACATACACACACACACACACACCTTTGCAGTCATTTATCAAGCCCACATCCTGAGGCCCAGAAGATAGAACTGTAGCCTCCGTCACCAAACGTCACTTTTATGTCACCCAGCACCACCTACACAACATCAACAGCTTAGCTGCAGCCTATAAACCTTCCCGAACCCCAGCGGGGTGTGTCCATTAATTAGACCTGCCACAATGTCAGGCCTTGACCAATCTAAACGTGTGTGAGACAGAGGTCAACAGGTTGTTTTATTGATAATTCCTCCTCTACTGTCTCTGCCTCTGAGTTACTTGACGATGATGTGAAATTGAATTTGGTGCAGTTTCAGTATATTAGGAATAATAATCATAATAACTATAGTAGTAACATTTTATAATATAGTATGATAATATATATATTATGAGTATAATATGGTATAATATTCGTAAAAGGCAGGGTGGCCTTTTTGGTCTAAATTCTCCGGTTCCAGCTTCTCAAATCTGATTATTTTCTGGTTTCTTTAATCTTTTATAATAATAAATGGATGATCTTTGGGTTGTGGACTGTTGGTCTGGACAAAAAAGATATTTTAGGTTCAATCTTCATCTTTGGGAAACAGCAATTGACATTTTACACCATTTCATGAACCAAACAACTAATCCATTAAATGCTTCAACAATAATTAGTTAACTGATCAGAATAGTTGTTAGTTACAGCCCTAATGAGATCCTTTTCTTTCTACAAGCTTCCCAAAGACAGCGAAGCTAATGTTAATTAACATTATGTTGGCGCATGTTTGAGACAGTAAAATCATCCCTGTGGAGCTGAGTGGACTGTTATTAAAATATTGATTTTCTAAAGTGAAAAGCTTAAGTATCCAGTCGAAGACAAATCAATCCCGAATGGATCCAACCTTTTCAATCATATGTTTGTGTGATTCAGCTTTTGCAGTCGCTCCAAAACTGCTTTTAAACAGAATCATTTAGAGCCTGGGAAGTAATTCAATGTGCTGATGCCTTTAACGCTTTGCTTTGAGGTTTAAAGTTAATAACTAGGTTAAAAATGATGCTTTCTTGTAGCACATCTGCAGCCTCAGCAATGGAATGAGCCAAGTTCTGCTCCTGTCTCTCTCTGCCCTTCTTCATTCAGCCTCCATAATCCTATTTCTCTCTCTGCCATTTTGCAAACCAGCAACGTCACTCCTGGGACAAATGGTTGCCCTTTCCTCCCACAAATTCTTTCCCCAATCATAAAATTTGCACAATTTCATCCTGTAATTGCTCCATAATTTCTAATCTGACTCTAAAACCTTCCCTACCGACATTAATACAGCCTCAGCCTGTCCACCCTCTGGGGATTTAACACTTTTAAAGAGGATTCAACAGCAGTGAGAGGCAGGTGCTTCTTTAAGTGTTCTGTTTACCACTGTTAAAACATATCTAATTACAAAGCTCTGTGTTTGACAGCGAGTGCAGCAAGTCGCTAATGGCACAAAAGTGCTTGGAAGTGATCAGGATGCATCGTATTTCAGATAATTAAGAACTAAATATGCATCTAAATTGTATAATTTATCATGCAAAAGTTCTGTTAGATAAGCAGACAAAACAAGAGCAATAAATAATAAGCAAATCAGATTAATATCTACAGGCTGTAATTAACGACTATTTTGATTTGTCAACTAATCTACTGATTATTTAAATATGTCAACGATTAGTGAAATAAAGTAAAGATTTTGTCTTTACTGTAGTGTGAGAGATTTAAAGTCTCAAGTGAACAATGTTCGCACCTACCGTCCGACATCCTGACCTTTAGTTGCCAGAACAACTGGATCAAAATGAACCATGAACTATTTTCATATCTCTGCAAATAATGATGATTTTCATAATTGATTAACCTACTGATAATTGAAACAATTAATTGATTAGTTGTTTGGTACATAAAATGGTGTAAAATGTCAATCAGTGTTTCCCAAAGCTGAAGATTCAAATTAGAATGTCTTGTTTTCTCCAGACTAACAGTCCACAACCCAAAGATCATCAGTTTACTAATACAAAAGACTAATGAAACCAGAAAAAATTCAGATTTGAGAAGCTGGAGCAACAGAATTTGGACATTTTCTTTTTAGAAATGATTCAAATCCATTAATCGATTATTAAAATATTTGATATGTAATGTTATAGTTGGCAACTGATCAATTAATTGACTTAATCAACTGCAGCTCGAGTTGTTATAGTTCCACTTTTTGCCAAAATTGCACAAAATTCAACCCAACTACACCAGTCTAGATTTTTAAACAGATATTTTCATCCACCAGTTAAAAAAATCGCCTTTCACACACTGATTTGATCGTAGTGGTGGCCGATTAAGCAAAATGACAAAAATCAGACAAAAAGACAGGATCTCCATGGATTATATGACATGTGGATCTATTTGTACTTTGTTGTTTTGAACAGGATGGACAAGTGCGACAACGTTTTCTTTGTCTGTGAGCATGTTCAAGCTGCGCTTTGATGTCATGAAGCCAAAAAGAATGGGATTGGTGTCGCTACATTAATTTACTCAATCTGATATTTTCAAATATCTCCACTTTACTATACAACATTAATTGTCCTTACATCCTCAGTTTGAACAAGAATAGAAGCTCAAGAAGAGCAACAGAGAGTGATTCCTCTTCCAGTACCAACAGACTTGCAATAGATGGTGACAGTAAAAAGAAACAAACCGAACAGCGATGTTTAGGAGTAAACTTGGCAAGAAGGAAAATGAATATTTGATTTTCTTGCTCTTCCCTAGAACCGTGATGAATATTCAGGAGAGGACAAAGCCTCCAGTGTTTCCCTTCACAAGCATGAAGCCACGCACAAGCATTTCATACACATGAGCAGTAGAAAACTAAACTGTACACATGTAAGCACACACACGAAAAATCTACAAAATATAAAATCTGTTTTCAAATTGGTGACTTCCGCCTTATTTCCGCTCAAATAAACATAACTGTGCAAACTGACGTTGACAACAGATGCATGAATGAACTGTAACTGATAAAATGCCAGCACACACATGCACACGCAAGTATTGTAAAGGATATTGCAACAGCTATTCTGATAGTCGATAAATCTATTGATTATTGAAATAATTAATCAATTAGTTGTTTGGTTCATAAAATTGTGTAAAATGATTATAAAGGTATACAAAACCAAGTTATGAAAAACATGGAATAATAGCTATGTACATTATCGTTATATTTTTCTTTCTTTTTGGATTCTTTATTTAATTCTTCTGGCATGAAAAAATAAAATAAACCTGTAACTTGAATTACAAAAGATATATAAAAAAAAACAGTCAACGAAATGTCAAAATGAAGATGACGAACAATACCAAAAAAAAGTTGATCACTCTTTCCCAAAGCTGTAAATTCAAACTAAAATGTCTAATCTATAGATTATTGAAACAAATAGCTGATTGTTTGGTTCATAAATTGTTGTAAAATGTTGATCACTGTTTCCCAAAAAAAGATTTAACCCAAATTGTCCAGATCAACAGTTTATATGGATTAAATAATTTAAATAATTATCAAAATAGTTAGTGATTAATAGTTGAGAACTAACTGATTAATCGACTAATCAATGCAGCTCTAGGACTGTATAAAGAAAAGATCATGCTGCTGGAACGTTAAAAGTTTTTTTTATGATTGTAATCAGTCGGAAGAGTTTCACTCACCGTAGCGGCCTCAGGGTCCTGAGCAGCCGCAAGACTCTCAGCATCCCCAGAATCTTGGTTCCTGAGTTGGAGATGAGTGAAACCAGGATGTCGATCACAGATATCATCACCAACATCCCGTCCAAAATGTTCCAGCTGCTCCTCAGATAGGCCTTGTCCCCGAAACACCAGCCCAACGCCACGATCTGGAAACAAAAACGACACAGAGGTGCATGAATATACAAGAGAATTCTGTCCTGCATGTAACAGCATATATATAGACATACTGTATATTTAGCTGCTTACAAACAACACACACAATCAGTGGTTCGATATCTAATTAAGCCTGTGTGGCTGATTGTTATCAAGTTATCGTCTTTTATATTTATTAGGATGCTTGATATCTTGTATTGGCTCTGTTTGCTTCTTAAGATCATAAAAGCTTCAAGCTTCTTCAAACCTCATTTCTAATTCTGTAGGTTCCAGTACATCATTTATTCTGCCAATGAAGCAATTTACTTTCCAGAAAACTTGTTTTTTTTGTTTACTTTAACTTATTAAATCAGGACAACCATTTTCACTTCATGCATTTCTAAACAAGTGGAGAGAGGAGGATGGATCGAAGGCAGAATTTACATTTGTTGTTGCTCATCAATGCATAACAGCCCATACTGTATATGAATAATGTGGCTGAGGAAACATCAAAGAGTTCGATCAACCTTCCTGAACAAATATGAATATTTCTAAAGAGACTCGTTAGATTTTAAAACTGCAGTCAAGGAAGGTAGGAACATACATTTAAAGGTCCAGGAAAAGGTAGATATTAATATCTATTTAATTATAATAAGGTTGAGGTTATGGCTGCAAGTAATGGCTATTTTGATAGATGATTCATTTGTTGATTATTGAAATGATATATCAACTGTTGTTTACTTCATAAAATGGTGTAATTTCCAAATTATCTGGTTCCAGCTACTCAAATTTGATTATTTTCTGTTTTCTTTAATCTTCTATAATAGTAAACTGATGATCTTTGGGTTGTGGACTGTTGGATCTGGACAAAAAAAGACATTTTAAGTTGAATCATTTCAATAATCAATAGATGAATCAATTATCAGTATAGTCATTGTCTTTCCCTAATACAGAACCAGAATCTTCATATTGAACATTTATTTAGTAGACAGATATGAGCGTTTTATCTTTTTATCTTCTATAAGTGCAGGATTATTATCAACAACATGTTGTTAAAGTATCCAAAGACCAAATGGCCCCTGCGACTAATATATTATTATAATGCATTATCAGCATTTGACCGTGGTATGTTGTATATATATGTTGTATATATATATATAATAGTATATATATATATATATATACATACATACATACATATATATATATATATACATATATATATATATACATATATATATATTTATGTATTTGTGTGCAGTTTGTGATGCCTGCAAACACAGCAGAACCAAAAATAGAGTCAGAGGCTTAGAATGAGTGACACCCATGAACTTTCCTCCGCTCGCCGCTGCCCACGCCTGCTCGGACTCCATTCAAAGTCTCAAACACTGGCGAGACAATCCTCTGCTTATGAAACAGCCCTGATAATGTGTGTGTGTGTGTGTGTGTGTATGTGTGTCTGTTAGCTGTCTGTTTCATACTCAATCTCCTCTTCCTCCATTTTTCCTTCTTTATGTTTTAGGAGCTGGGGGTAAATGCTGTATTTTCTTTGTAGCTTTGTGTCTGGTTTGGATTTCTCCTTCGTATGCAGAATTTCGATGTTGTGAGTGAACACAAATGTTAAATGTTGTGTCTTTCCAGTCTGCAGATGATGATGATGACAGTCTTTGATGTGAGGTAACCAGTGTCAGATTTTTATGGTTCCAAAAGAAAATCACAATTTAAGAGATGTCTTGTTTAAGGATGCACCAAATATCCAATAACCAAATATATTCGACAGAATATTGCAAAAACTGCCATATTCGGCCTTTGGTAGAGTGAATTAATAGCGAGGCCGAATAGAAGCGTGTGCAAAATGATGCAATCAAACAATGTACAATAAAGTGGTGATCTTGTACCGTTGTTAAAACGTTGGCAGTGTGGAGATATTTAAAGCTTTGGAGAGTGAAAATAGAATTGCAGTTTGTGTTCCACCAAACTATCTAGAAGGGGTTCCTCTGCAAAGAACTTAAACACTCAGTACACTGAGACACTTTTTTCCAAATCATTCTGCTCCATGGATCTTTCCCTATGTTCTTACTCCGTTTTTCTCTCCAGTTCTTGTTGTCTCTAAACGTCAATAGAAAGGGCTGACATTCATAAAAATAAGCGGCAATCCAGAGTCTCTTACCTTTATCGTCATCTCAGCCACAAAAATTGCTGTGAAGATGTAGTTAGACAACGTGAGGAAGATCCGCTCCTGTAAAGAAAAAAAATATATATATGCAGAGTTAAGCTATTAGTGATTTAAAATTGTTGTTCTAAGCATGTTTTTCTACCACGTTTGTTTTTTGTCTGCTTATACAATGATGTAGTGTACACAGATGAATAATGAATGAGGGATCTCATTTTCCCCTGAAAAACATCCCATTGAACTCACTAATGATGGCTGGCAGGCAATTAGAAAGTTCACTCTTTATACTACTCTTATAAAATCTTTTTTATATTGGTGCTACAGATGAATTACCATAACATCTTAGGGTATATTATATGTGATACAGTGCCTGACTGATGCTCTTCTATTTTAGTTTTATGCTTTTTACTATTGATTGCGAATGACAAATATAGGGACGTGTGTGTCAGAGTGTTTATATGTATCATTTTTAGTTAAGATTATTTGTTGCATAATAGCAGGAAACATAGACAACATAGTTTTTTTAATGTGGAGGTTGAGACATGAATATATATTTATCTTCTATTGTTTTTTATAGTTGTATATTTTGTAGTTGTATTTATGTATTCTTACTGTGTGCACTTTTATGGAGCTGGCACAAAATCTGTAATCTGATAATGACAATAAAGTCTTTCTGTTCTATTCTATTGTGCTTATATGGGAGCTTTACCCAAAAATTAATATGATGGTTGGAAACCACTGTATTAAGAAAAATACAATGTAAAAAATACAACAAAGAAAACAGATTAGAAACTATGAGAGCTTGTACTATTTTTGTAGAATGAGTCTGTTTTTATTCTGAAAAATCTTTTACTTTTCCTTTGAACATCTCTGAATCAACTGATTAGACTAGAAACAGAAAAACCTTGCATCAGTTCCTGTATTTTTACCTTTTAATATACAAGCACGGCCATTTTTCTTTGTTTTTTCCACACAAAACCATCAACACAGGGTGATTAAACCTTCATCTGTACACAGTATGTGTGTGTTTGTGTGTATGTGTGTGTGTGTGTGTGTGTGTGTGTGTGTAGGAGAGGATGGGAATCTGTTTACTGAGCTAAACATGGACTGAGGAGAGAAAACAAGCAGGCAAGCAAGAATAAAATCAACCGGCTGCTTATTTACCCATCATCCCCTCCGTCTGTGTGTGTGTTAGGGTGTGTGTGTGTGTATGTGAGGGTGTAGGTGGCTGCCTTTCCCACGGCCTGTGACCGCCACTGCACATGCTCTGTGGACACACACACACACACACACACACACACACACACACACACACAGAGATAAACACAGAGATGACAGTTCTGCTCAGTTCTTTGTGAAGTCTCTGGGAATGTCGGCCATGACATCACTGGGAATGCTGCTATTGAGAGAGTTTATAAATTCCAGACTTGACACTGGCCATTCCTGAACTCTGTGAACAAGTTTTCATATTTTCATTCATTATAAACTATCCAGCATGTGGTCGGAAATGAGAGAGGGGCAAGAGAAGTCAGAAAATTCATGCTGTATGTCTTAATAAAGCAGGAATGAGCTAGCATTTTATCACGTCCGGTTCCCGGTTATTTGACTGTCTTTTGGTTAAATATCTGAATCAATGTTAGTGGTTAAAACAAGTTGAAGTTATGTTCGACGACAAAATGCATCATTAAATACCTCACTCCTGAACTTTGAAGCTTTTATGTGTCTTTAAAATTTGGCTAGAAACTACAGAGTTTTTTTTAACATCACGTTGGAATGCCAAACAAATTACATTGATTTTGTTAATGCTGAAGTCATGTTTCTGTAATGTAGATTAAACTGTATTGTCATTGTACATGTCACAAGTACAAGGCAACGAAACACAGATAACATCCTACCAGAAGTGATTAAATAGCATATAATTATGTATATTATAGACTAGAGCTGCAACGTTTAATCAAGCCAATTAGTGGCCAAATATTACTATAATCACCAACTATTTTAATAATTGATTAATCGATTTGAGTCATTTTCAAGAAGAAAATTCTCCAGTTCCAGCAACTTGAATCTGATTATTTTCTGGTTTCTTTAGTCTTCTATAATGTCGTTGGGCTGTGGACTGTTGGTCTGGACAAAAAAGACATTTTAGGATGGATAATCAGCTTTGGGAAAGAGTGATCAACATTTTCCACTATTTAATAAACCAATCAACTAATCCATCTATTGTTTTAATAATTGACAGATAAATCCACTATCAGAATAGTTGCTGCCCTAGTTCATTTATAACCTAACTATAGCTTTTTATTCTGGTGATTGCATTTTTACTTTAATAATCACAAACATTTTGTTCTATTTGGATGATCTTTCTGAAAAATATAAATATCAAACTTTTATTTCCACTTAAGAGCTTATTTTTTGCTAAATTCCAAAATCCAAATGGAAAAATCTCAGACTTTTGAGGTTCAAACCAGCGTGAAGTTAAATTTTGAGCTGGGCTACAAAAACACGTCTGCAGCTATGGTGGTGGAGTATCTGCATCTGTCCAACCACAGCTTAAATATCCATAATCTTCAACCAGCTCAACCTGTTAGAATCATGATTGACTTCATGGCACAGGCCAAATACGACTTGAAAAGCACTTTGCTTCGTGACAACTCAATGAAAATATAACGAATACCTCTGTTCCAGTCGTGAATCTGAAGTGAATGGCTCCAGCTCCAGCTCCTTTTTTTTTTACTTGATTGATCTAGCATCTCAAAAAACTACATCTGTATGATGGCAAATGTTTGGGAAAGTAAATCCCTTCATAGCAATACACAGCAAAATCTTACTTAATGCAGCTTTCAATCATACGATTACACCCTCCTCCCCCTGCCAGTGTATGTTCCTGGAAAACTTTCATCACGCTCCGGAGCACAGCGCCGTCCCTCTTAATGCTGCCTGGACCAGATGACGTGGACACTGAAAACTTAAGACTGATTATATTTTTTACTCTTAATGTTGATATAATTCAATTTAGAGAGCTCCGGACAGTGATATATTGTCCCCGAGCTCAATTAAGAATAATACATCATAATAGGTGGTATAATCATCCTCAATCATTTCCCCTGAACGACAGGAAGACAGTATCCAGGCAACATCCAGCCCCAAACCAAAACAGCGGCAGCCCGCCAGCCAAATACTAAGTGTGTGACATAAGTTCCAAGACAATAATCTAATTATTCAGCACTGCGTTCCTCACTAACATGTTGTGTCTAAGACATTTTATCACTGTATGAGTGACTGCGTTTCTATTTAAAGAATATATTGTGTTTTGACAGGCTGGCACCATAGCTGATGTAAAGCAGGTGCTTTGAAACAGTTGCTATACACAAGCCGCACGGTGATAAATTATACATGTTGGGTTGTTATTCGCAGCCAAACCACAATCAGCGGGAGGAAATCGATTCGCAATCGTCTTCATTAATTCAGAACAACCCACGCAGGCAAACAAACGGCATCGTGCGATGGCCGCCTCGTGCAGATGAGATCTGTAACAATAAGCGTCATGGCTCAGAAGCGTGATGACTCCTTCTCTTGTTTCTGGCTGCGTCATATTTCCATATTTCACACTTCAATAACAGCCTCAAGCTGAAAACTGGACACAAAATATATGTGCATCCAAAAATACTCTAGTCTGATGTAGATGATTCTGCTGTGGCAGATTTAGTGCATTTGCATAGATGTGACAGTGTGTGTGTGTGATCTCTCTGCCCTGATGAGACCCAAACAGCCTTGTGGGGCAGCCTCCATTCGTTAAACATCCCCCTTCCTGGACATTAGCCACATACGCCAGCCCACAGATAATTGAATCAATTACAACGGCTCTGTCTCCTCCGTGTTTCAGTCGCAAAACAAGCAGAACGGAGCGTTCCAGCGAGACTGAACAGCAATTAGACTGTCCACAGAACACCTCGCTCAGCGAGGGAAAAAAAATCAAACAGTGATAATTATTGTGTTTATGCAGGAGTGGCTGCGCCGCTATAGCTGGAAGTAAAAAAAAAAAAAGACAGAGTTAGATGTGTATGTGTGTGTGTGTGGTGCTGTGAGGCATCCAGCCAATTATTTGAAGGGTTGGTGCATTACCTCAGGAGTTGATGGTGTTGATGGTGCAGTGCAGTAGTTACAGGGCTAGAGCACATATTACCTATTACTACTGGCTCACTGTCAAACAGAAGAATCTCCCTCTATTTCTCTGAGGAGAGAAATCTGCTGTGGTAATTCTGCTTGTTGAGTAAATGTGCTTATATATATATGTGTGTGTTTGTTTCTTTGTTACTTTGTTTGTTTGAGCAGCCACCAAGGTATGGACTTGCTGACAGGTACTTTACTTTTCCCCTTCTGTTTGTTTGGACCCTCTTGAGCTGGCACAGTTTCTTTATAATTGATTCTATGCACACACACCTCAGGACCTTGACTGTGGGTATGTGTGTGTGTGTGTGTGTATATACACACAGACAGACACATACACAGTATATAATGTATGTGTTTTTCTATCTTTTTGCTGTTTTTTTCAGTGTATATGAATGAAGACTGTGAAGGCTTCACGCTCAACTCTACAGTCTGTCTATACAGAGTGAACAGTAAGGCTGTGTGTATGTAGATTTAAAGATGTTTTGAGACTCACTGCGCTGCCTGGATCAATGCGAGGCCTCTCCATGGCAATGGTGATGCAGTTGAGGAAGATGATAACCAACACCACGTGGTCGAACAGCTTGTGTGTGATAATCCTATTGCACACACACCGAAACCTGAAACAGCAAGAGGGAAACCATTTAAATCTTAAGTTATAGAGTTATAAGTTATAGAATAATTAGAATAATCGTCTTTACCTAAAATATTATGTGAACTGTATACACCTTACAAAAAAAGGTTAAAATCATTGACGAAATAGTTCCATAACATTAAAAAAAAATACATATGGTGGTCAATAGAGGAAGAAAATATATATATATATATATATATATATATATATATATATATATATATATATATATATATATATATATACACCTTTTTTTATATGTAAACCTTTTTTTCATTAAATATTACAAAACAAAACAAAGCATTACATCAATGACATACATACACATGTACCTAAAACACATCCTTGTCAGATGGTAATGACTAAATAAATAAAAAATAAACTAAACAAGGACAATGGCAAAATATTCTATATCTTCTATACCCGCTTATTCCTCATTAGGGTCGCAGGGCAATGGTAAAATATATTACATTCAAATATCTGTAAACAGCCATTGCATTAAATTTACTGTGTTGATAGCATGGATGTATTATAAGACCTTGTTATAAATTTGTAATACATGTAATACATGGTTAATTGTCGCTATTTATTGTCAAAATTCATCAAAATTTAAAGAGTCGTGTACGTGACGTCAGCATCCGCGCTCTCCAGTATCTATTGAAGCTAAAGCTAAAATTCATGTGATGCCTTTGTGCTTTGTACCGGGGTGTAGTTACAGAAAAAATGGGTTTTACTTGTTTGAGATAGCGGATCTTTTTTTAATTAATGTTACGTATTTTCACTTTCTTATAATAGATTTCCCCCCTCACTTGACCGCCAAATATGATTTTTTCCACAGTAGGGTCCCATTAGGAGGCCGGAAGGCGGAAGTACCTATGGGTTAGCCATAGTATCTCGCTCCAGCGATTAGCATTAGCTAGCTTTTGGTTTACGTTCTCCTGGAAATATTTGCCACTTTGGGAAACTTTTAACACAAAATTATCATTGAGGACTTACAAATATTTCTTTAGACGGCGCTAGGTTTATTCTACCTTTCATTTTTCGTTTTTTCCGTTGTTTTCACCCCGCAGAAGAACGTTTCTCTCAACGAGGCTTTGCCTTTCTCCTACGCTGCTCCTGATTGGACAGTACAATCGTGCTGCATTCAGGTAGTATAAGAATAAACGGAAAAACAACTTTCCTAATTTTTATTTTTTTTATGTTTTGACCCCTTGTGTGATTAAATGTACGATGCTGACTCCAGTGAAATTACTTCTCTTTTAAGCAGTGTTGGACAAGTTACCTTAAAAAAAGCAAGTAGTTACAGTTACTAGTTATTTCTCCCAAAAAATATCTAAATTAGTTAGTTACAAATTTACTTGATTAATGTCAAATAAGTAATTTTTAAGTGCTCAAATGTGTCAACGAATTTGGACCCCATAATTATTTCTGATAAATCTGAATATTATAATGAAATGGACACTAAATACAATAAATTATTGATAGAAACAGTGAACAAAAATATAAACAATTTTACTGTTGCTGTCAGACAAAGCCCGGTATCATTGTAGCTATTACCTTTATTTTTTGTAAATATTTAGTATTTTATCAGGGATAAAGCACTTTATATCTTTTCGATTTTAATTTTTGTTGGTTATTTTTTGTTGTATATAATACTATGAGAAAGAGTCGGGATTAAATAAGCTCTTTATTTCCTCCTGGTCCTTCTTTAACACATTATTTTACTGTAATGTGTTATCTGGCTAGGTCTGTTTATTCACATTTTGTTACTTTTATTTCATGTCTATTTGTTGTTTGAGAAATAAAAGAGAAAAAATAAAAGAGGCTATGTTTATATAGTGGATCAATATGCAATTGTCTCACTCACCAAGGAAAGAAAAACCGTAAGAAAAATCTTTGCGGCTTGGTTTAGAGATCTAGTTAGGCTGATGAAAAACAGCTTCAATTAAAGTAACGCGCCACATTTTCTGGCAGTAACGGTAACAGCGTTTTAATGAAGGCTTATTTATAACACCGTTATTCCCATTACTGCTTTTAAGTAAAGTATTTTCAGGAAACATGACACTGTGCATCAAGACGCTCATGCTGATATCCAAACACAAATGGCTACTTCAGCTCAGTGTCTGTCATAAAGGCATGTTCTATAAAACCTGATAATACATCCCGTGCAGGGACATTTACTGAAACACAATGTGCACACTATGAGTAATGAAAGATTTCATTCCCTTCGAGAGAGCTTGTCTCACATACACTGACTCTGTAATGAACCGCTGTAGAATTAGGAGTCATTAATAATTATGCCTGACTTTCATTACCCGACATGAAAAGGTTCCCAGGCTTTTATCTCGTGACAACAGAGAGATAGAAAGAGGAAGCATTTGTTATATATATATATATATATATATATATATATATATATATATATATATATATATATGGCACTGGAAGGGATTAAACCATGCATCAAATCCTCTTTGATGGCTCATATCAGTCTAAGTGTGCAGCGGGGGACAATATTGCTACTCGGATCTGGATTTTAGGCTTTATATGGCAATACAGACACTGCTGTGTCAACACTTGCTGAGGTTGTGTGAGAGTCTGTGTGACATCTGACTGTGGTGATTGTTGTTAATTCAGTATATACAAACTGGATGAGCTAATTCCTCTTTGATATTCTGCACGCCAGAGCCATGATGCTTAAGAATTCATGTGTTTTCCCCATGCAGGCAGAGGACACATGGCAAACACACGCTTCCTATGCCTCCTCCTTCTCCTTCTCCTCCTCCTTCTTCTCCTCCTTCTTCTCCTCCTCCTTCTTCTCCTCCTTCTTCTCCTCCTCCCCGATGGTCTGAAGTGCTCATGTCTGGCTGAGAACTTTAGTATCAACTTTAAATGGCCTCAACGAAAAGCTGCTTTTCTCCTGCACAAATGTGTCATACCCAAATATGGTAACATTAGCAACTGATCTTTAAAGTAAAAAGGACGGTTTTAAGCTAAAGATTTCCACTGAGGGGTTTGTTCATATATCATTAACGGCCTGATTTATAAAACATTTTATTCCTTGAAAACATGGCGAAAATGGATTTCTCTGACTGTTGACAGTATTTTCAGATTTTCTGAGCAGTATAAAGACATATACAAAATCCCCTCTGTAAAAATATTTGACTCCAATATATTAACAAAACGACTATTGAACCTGGCTTCATCCAGTGTTCACATTTCTGTTCCAGTCATGTCACATAAAGCTTCATTTGCATATTTGAACAAACATATCAGAAAACTTTTAACACATTAGGGCTGCTT
Source organism: Lepturacanthus savala (assembly GCA_030544235.1). Taxonomy (NCBI): domain Eukaryota; kingdom Metazoa; phylum Chordata; class Actinopteri; order Scombriformes; family Trichiuridae; genus Lepturacanthus; species Lepturacanthus savala. The sequence goes on from CM060471.1 coordinate 10,483,942, forward strand.
GACTGTGGAAAAAAATCATTATCACAATTATTTTGGTCAATATTGAAATCATGATTATTCAAACGAATAATCGTTTGCATTGTGTAAACGATTATTTACACAATGCATTTTCTCAGCATGAGTGACTGTGTTTTTGTTTAAGATGTTAAACATCTGTTGATGTTGTTGTGTTGCCACATAGATATCATCTATTATCTTATAGTAAATCTTACACTTATATATACATAACATAAACCTAAAATGTCTTTTTTTGTCCAGGCCAATAGTTTCAAATATCATCACTTTCCTATTAATGAGGACTACAGAATCCAGAAAATAATCAGATTTGAAAACCTGAACCAGAGAATTTGGTTCTTTTTTCATCCTAGAAGACTAAAGAATTATGACATTATCTTCTTAAATAGGACTTAAATCAATTAAAATATTTGACAGTCAATAGAAAAGTTGGCAACTAATCATTGCAGCTCTGCTGATTAGTACAAATCTACTATAATTAACATTTTAGTTCAAATTCACATATCAGATGTTCGGCATCTTTTCTCCACATTCTCTACATGCAGATTATTTCATCCATATTTTATCACGTTTTCATTTCCCACCTGTCACTTTAACAGAGTGGGTGGTAAGAACTTGTGTGTTTCTTTGGCTTTTTTTTCCCTTTTCAAAGAAGTTTTAAAATCCTGTAGGTGGTGCACAGGCATCACGGCCTCTTCATGGCGAGAAAAGATAAGAGCTGCTCACACTAATTAGCCAGCAGCTCTTCTTCTGTGCATTCCAAACAAACCAGAGCCATAAATGCACCACTTCCTGCTCACTGGGTGACTGCTTCCAGGAAAACAACACATGCTGAGAACAGTTAATGTAGTCTTCCACTATATAGGCCCAATCGCTTTTATGTTATATGGTTTGGAAAGTAGAAACACACAAAGTTTGGACATAAAAAGCAGCAGATCATTACTTTCAGTGTTTACTGTAATTCTGCAGCTTCAACCCTGCTGCCTGTTTGTTCTGTTCTGGATTATATTATCTGCTGCTCAAATGGTCAATTTCCCTCCAGAAGGTTCAGTCTAGTTCCACATAATGAAATCATGTACTGTATGGGACACTGTACCAGTCCCAATGTTGATGGACCACTGTTATTAAACAGCTGTTACTAAACAACCAATAATTCCAAACACATCGAATCACAGTGCACTGCAAAAAGTGAAATCTTAACGAGTGAAAATATATAGGGTATAATTAGTCTAGAAATATCCTAAAATATCATATTTAATTAGCAGATATTTTGCTTATTTAATTTTTTTTCTTGATGTTGGTGAATTTAGTCTTATTTTCCTAAAATAGGATTACATGGTTTGGCTTTTTATCTCATATTTTGGATTTTCTATCTCATATTTTGTTCATAAAAAATGAGTAAAGCTAAATTATCTGTCAAAGGAATAAGATATTTAAAGATCATTTTACTAAATATTGGACTTATTGTACTAAATAAATATTTTCCTCTAATAACATTTAATTTTTTGCAGTGTACATAAGCAAAATGATGCAGTAACACTGCAAAACATTTAATTTTATCACACCACAGTATCTGCCAATGGAAAAAGATAATTCAAGATAATTCTACTCAATAGTGGGGTAATTAAAAAAAACTATCTGATTCCATTTGCAGGTACTTATTTCAAGTTTTTCAAAGAATTTGAGATAAAAAGTCAGAATTATAAGATAAAAAGTCTAAAATGTGAATTAAAAAGACAACATTAAGATAAAAAAATCAAACAATGTAATGTTATTTGAATGAAACACAACTAAACTGACCAAAATCAAAGAAAAAAGAATTCTAAATAGATAATTCTACACATTATTTAAGTAACTGCGTGAAAACAAGATACTTTCACTTGTGAGGATTTGATTTTTTGCAGTGTAAGCGTCCCGCTTATTAATATCCTCTCCTGCAGTAATAATCTTCAGTAGCAGCAGTGAACACAAAGGCAGGTTGAGGTGAATTTGGGTCCATGTGAACGCTGCAGGACGCAGGCCTCCTGCATCGCGCCTGTTTCTTGATGTGATTGTGAGCACAGGCGGCGTCAGTGGCGGTTCAAGGCCAGAACGCGGCGCCACGCGGAGCCTGAGTCCTCTGTGTCACTGTCAACGGTGCCAAACCTGCAGCCCGCTGAGACTCAAAGCCACGAGGAGCCAAGCTCCTTCAATTTCCTTAATACTCCGACAATAACAGACGGCAGGAGGCTTTTTCTATTAACCTTTTCCAAAATGTGGCAGACAGACAAGAGAAGCATCAAATTCACAGACAGACTTAAGTATCTTTAATGCAAATCAATACAGGGATTACTCCTACTCACTGGTTCTGCATAGTTTTACAGAAACATTTTTTTTCAAAAATGTATAAACTATATTAATACTGTCACTATTAGAGCTGTGGCAATTCATTAATTAGGTGAAAAATGTTTATTTGCCTTGTGTGTTTGATGTTTTCAGTTAGATTATCGTCATTAAACAAGAACTAGTGGAGCAACGTTTTTTACACAAGAAAGGACATGATCAGGATGTTTTATGACGTTATTGTTAGGTCAGGATAAAACATTCACGCCTTCATCACAGTTTATTTCTCACATTGTTTTGTCATTCATTCACTTAACTCATTTAATTCTAAAATTAATACAAAAGTTTCTTTAAAGCAGAAGATTGGTAGTCGATGTGTTGGGACGTTTTGATAATTCATTAATACGTTTGAGTCATTTTTAAGAATCTGACTATTTTTCTGGTTTCTTTAGTCTTCTACTGATGATCTTTGGATTATGGACTGTTGGTCTGGACAAAAAAAGACATTTTAGGGTGTACTCGTACATACATAAAGAAGTTGCCTTCTTCACGATTGTACAAACCGTTGCACCTTTATTCTAATTACTTTTCTGATTTTTGCCTTGTATAAATATATATATTATTATTCAATAATGTATCTTTAATACCATGAATGGAGTAGGCATGACGAGTAATGTTAAGCTCCTATTGGATGTTATGGGGTGGATCCTTAGTGTGATGTTTAATTAGCATGTTGCTGTGTTGTCCTGCAGTCTGGGGGCTGGCGTGATGCCTTCACAGCCACTATCCCAACAGACAGCGGACACTCACACATCAAAGCCCAAGAAGAGGAGGAGCGAAGGAGGGAGGGAGGGAGGCGATGGATGGATTCTGAAACAACAGGAGAGAAACTCCCTTCCTGCCTCAGCTGCTGCTTACTCACCCCTGACACGGTACAAACGTGCAGATAAAAGAGAATCGAGAAAGGAAAAACTGGCACAGGAGGAAGCGATTTACACTCCTTTGCTCTCCGGGAACAACAAGCATTCAGAAGAAGTTACAACAATTTAATCTGATGTTAAGCAAATAAAAATAAATTGACCAGAATTAAGAAAAAAACTTGAAATAAAAAAAATTATCTACCAATAGAATATGATATTTCAAGATATTCCTACTCAATATTGGACTAATTGTACTAAATACAGGATATTTTCATTTTTTTTGCAGTGTCACTGCATGAGTTTGCCTCTGTACAAATTTTTAAAAAATGAAATATTATCAAGGGGAAATGTCTTGTATGTATTAGTCCACAATTGATTAGAATTATCTTGATGTATCTTGTTCCAGTATCAGATAGTATTATTTATTTTAAGTTTTCAGAAAATTTGGGATAAAAAATCATTATCATGAGATAAAAAGACAACATTTAAATAAAAAATCCAAAAATATCTTATTTTAAGAAACCAAGACTAAATTGACCAACATTAGAAAGAAAATGTATTTTTATATAGAAAACTCTACTCAGTAGTTGAGTAATTGTGCAAAAAGAGTAGGTGCAGGTGTTGGGGAGGTGTGAATGGTACCTGGAGTCCTGAGGGAACAGGTAGAGCGACCAGGTTCCTCTCTGTCGACACCATTCCGGCTGCTTCTTCTCCAGCCAGCGGAACAGTCTAGAGAAACGACTCTGCAGGGGGAAGCATGTACACACAGCGGTTTTAATACATCTGAACACATAGACTTCCTGTTGCACGTTACGAGCCATTAACAAACACCAGGGTTTTCTTTTATCCAAGTTTTGATTAACAAATATAGAACAAAAAAGTTTAATTCTAAATAGCTCAATTCAAACATAATATTTTACACTGCAAAAAATTGTCAGTCAGTCAGTCATCTTCTATACCAGCTTATTCCTCATTAGGGTCTCTGGAGCCTATCCCAGTGCATTACGGCGAGAAGCAGGGATACAACCCAGATGGTCTCCAGCCTATCGTGGGGCACACACACCGTTCACTCACACACTCACACCTACGGGCAATTTAGAGTCTCCAATTAACCTCAGCATGTTTTTGGACTGTGGGAGGAAGCCGGAGTACCTGGTGAAAACCCACGCAGACACGGGGAGAACATGCAAACTCCACACAGAAAGGTCCCAGACCCAGGACCAAGGAGGTCTTGAAGCTGCGACCTTCTTCAAAAAATTGTATTAAGTAGAATTATATTGATGTTTTTTTCATCAACATTGAGATTGAAATTCTGAATTATTTGATTAAAAAGTCCAAAATAAACAATCTCAACAACAATCTTAAGAAAACAAGACTACATTTAACAAAAAAAAAACATTTAAAAAGTGAAATTATCTGATTTGGAATAAGATAAATCAATCCTACTCAATATTGGACTAATTCTACTAAATACAGGAGGTTTTCACTTGTTAAAGTTTCATGTTTTGCAGTGCACATCGATCAATCATCAATAACATAGCAAACACGCACCAAAATCAAGAAAAGGAAATTGAAATAATCAAAATTATCTGCCAATGGAATGGGATCTTTTGAGAAAATTCTATTAAATATTGGACTAATTGTACCAAAAACACAATATTTTCACTTGTTAAGATTTCATTTTCTGCAGTGTAAATATAATAAAGATTTATTAGAGATGTTGATGGCAAAAAATCATTTGACCACCTTGAATGACCTTATTTGTATAAAGTGTGTGTTTTTTAATCTCAGCTAGAATTCTAAAACTAATCTGAGATCAAACAATTACTGTAGAACTGCCCGCAGCTAAACTTTTATAATTAGCATTTTAAGTGGGCAATTTAATTTGGTTAGAGGTACCGGACAAGGCTGTCCTCTTTCCCCACTTATTTATGGGTTAGGACATATCGCTTTTCATATGTCGGAGCTCTTTGAACACAATTTTACATTTAACATATGTCATGTTTGAATATTTTAAAAACAAATCATTACTTTGTGCTGCAAACATTTTTATTTTATGCTCTATTGTCTTTGTATTTTTATGTACTATATTTTATTGTATATTTTTAGTTTCCAATTCCTATTATTAATTCCTATTGTTCCTATTGTTAAGAAATAATTATACAAAATCCAAATATTTCAGGTGTCAAAACAAATCTAAACATGAAGGTCGAAGACAAGGGCGTTGATCTCAAGTGGGTCAAACCAGTAAAAGTAAACATAAATAACCACACCTACACATTTTTATACCTGTTTATGTAAAGAAATGCATTATATTTATAGCTTTTTTCCTCATTTGGGTAAATTAGATCTTGTTTTAATAAAACAAGACTAGTATTCTCTTAAAAAAAAGATTAAATTGAAAAAAAAAATCAAGAAAAAACTTGAAAGAAGCTAAATTATCTGCTAATGTAATAAGATCAATATTGGACTAATTGTACCAAATACAAGACATTTTCAGAAGCAAACATGTATCAAACTGACCAGATTAACCTCCTCCTCTGCGTTTTCATCCTCGGTGTTGTCCTCCAGAGACACATGTGTGGGACCCAGGACTGGAGGAGACCCCTTTCCATTACAGTCACTGTGCTCTGGGGGCCGTAAGTGGCCCAGCGAGGGAGGTCTGGAGCTGTGGAGACTGGCGGACCGGTTCAGGTAGGGAACCTGGATAATGGGGAGGAGAAGGGGTTAAACTTGTCTCTCAGTACATTTACATGACATGAAAATCAAATTACTGTGTTAGTTTGACTATGGTGGGATTTTTAAAATGCATGTACACCATGTAGTGTCATTGTGCTCTTCGTGCGCTGTAGTAATCTATTGTTGCTGCTGCTGTTGATGTAAGGAGGTCAACTGGAAATTGCTCTGTTGCCACCAGTTGATATAGCTATAGCGCCACCTATCGTACCAGGGTATGATGTGTTTCAGACAATAATTAGATTTTCTCTCTGGCGTCTATACTATAACCGAGGAGCATAACTGAGCAATGGCTATCACCACATTAGGCTGTGCATGTAAAGGTACTGTGTCTGTTTCTATCAAATCTTGTGGTGTTGCTTAGTTTGCTTGTTTTTTCTTTGTCTTTCCAAAGAAAATGTAAGATTAAAAAAGGAATATCCATAGATTAAAAAAAACAATAATACAGAAAGTGCTGGAGAGATAAAAAAGAGCTTATTGAAGGACACAAAAGATAGAATAGTAGAAAAAATGCTTATAGCAGTGTTTACTATAACAATTGAGATAAAAAGTCAGAACTATAAGATAAAAAGTCCAAAATATGAGATAAAAAGACAACATTAAGATGAACAGTCCAACAATTTGACAAATTGACCAAAATCAAGAAAAAAAGCAACTTTAAACAAACAGAAATATCTGCCAATAGAATATGATAATTCAAGATAATTCTACTCAATATTGGGCTAATTGAACGAAAAGCAAGACATTTTCACCGGCAAAGATTACATTCTCTTGCAGTGTGAGTGAAGTTGTACAGTTTGTTCCCACACTGTTTATTACTGGAATATATGAATATATTAAGTCACTAAAAGCAGAAGCAGTAGTGTAGAGTTCGTGTCAGCACCTGCAGCAGAGCTTCAGCGGGTAAATCCATGGAGCTCCGAGTCTCCACCGACTCCATCCTGCGATGTCCTGGTCCTCTCTGGGACTGGGATATGGAGTCCAACCGGGGCAGGGAGACGTCATCGTCCTCCATCAAGCCTTCTCCTCCACCATCCCCGTCGTCTGAGCTGGATCCTCCATCGCCTGAGAGCAACGAGCGCCGCTCCCCCGACTGTCGCTTCTGGCGTTTGAGCGACGGGCCGCGGCCCAGGCTGTTCCTGCTGGACCGTCGGCTCGTCCTGTCGCTGCCCGAGCTCCACGGAGCGAAGGGGGACGAGCTCCGGGCGCTGGTCTAAGTGGGAGGATGATGGCGACAGAAGGAAACAAAGATGGAGACCAAACAGGGGAGAAAAGAATTAGACAGGCTTCTATACTTGTATTGATACTTGAGTAAAAGTAGAAATATTGCATGTAAAATCCTGAATTCAAAATGTTACTTAAGTACTATCAGCAAAATATACATAAAGTATCAAAGCAAATTATTGGTAAAGTATCATTTTACAGTATTTGATACAGTGTATTATTTGTTTTTTATTACTAACAAACACAGTAGAGCATTTTAATGTTGTATCGGAGCAAATTTTAGATACTTTGGGTGGATTAATAGTAAAGAATATTAGATTATATGTAAGTATATTACATGTTTGTTTAATTACATATATTATATAGCAGCTTTACTCAAAGTGCATAATGCCTTTACACATTTTTAAAAAGTTAACCAAAATAAATAATAAAATATGTAATTTTATGTTAAATCTTTGCATGAAAAGTATCTGAAACTTCAGATAAATGTAGTAGAGTAGAAAATAGTAATAATAAAATGGAAATATTCAAGTATCTGAAAACTGTATTTACAGTACTTGAGTAAATGTATGTAGTTATTTTCCACCACTGTTTGTATAATAATACTCAGATTACATTGATCTTCCTTCAAATTAATTGAACTGGATTGACGTTAATTAAGAATGATCAAAAATCCGATCTTATTTTGTCAGATCTTCAGTCTAATAATCTGTTTTTTCCAAGTGTGGCAGTGGAAAGTTGAGTACTCCAACAATTTACATGAATGAATTATCATCAATCATTATGACCTCAGCACATCAGAGACTCAGGAGGATAATTCCTGACACGGTTGTTAAACTAGATTCTTACCACATGTTCTTAATGTAGGGGGGAATCATAATAAATCCACTAACCGGTGACTTGTCGTAACTCGCCGGGTCGATGGAGACGTTGCTGCCTCGGCGGGACTCGTAGCCCAGGATGGGGTCGCCTGTGACAGGCAGCTTGGGGACAGGCATGGGGGTCGGCGCCGTGTGAGTGATAAGAGGCGGAGTCAAGCTGGTCTTCAAGTCCACGTGACCATTTACGGGCACTACTGGCAAAGGAAAAAAAGAGTGAGGTCAATTTAGGAGGTTGAGTTAAAGAGCAGAAGTATCAACTTAAAGTTTTTACTCAAGTAAAAATGTAAAAGTTGTGGTTTCAAAATTACTTAAAGTATAAAAGTAAAAGTAATGTAACAAGAAAACAATTTAAAGTAATTTTAGTAAAGTTTAGTAAAGTGTTGCACTGTTCCATTTTAAACAGACAGTAGGTAAGTGAGCTAAAATCTATTAAATATAAAACCCAAGAATAAAAGAAGTGGGAGAGATAATCTTTCAAATTAATAAAATCAAATCAATAAATAAAATATATAACGCACTATACTATTGTTTTTTATGTTCTTTTTCTGTGTACTAGCTACTGTCCTGTCATTATTTTTTGGTCTCTGCAGAAGTTGACTTTATACTTGATTTGATTCAGTTTTGTGTTTTGACTATTGTTTTGTTCTAGTTTGTGGAAAAATTAAAAAGAAAATTAAAAAAATAAAAAGAATGAAACAATCTTTAACTGCGAACTGCTCCGTTCAGCTTAAGGAGTTTGCTCATAACTCAATTCATAAATCCAAATCAGGAAATGTGGCACTAAAGTGAAATTCTGGACACTTCTGAACACCTAAAACCTGAAAATTTCGCAGGAGTTTGAAATAGTGAAAGTGACTGAATGAATGAGTTGAAGGCTTTATTTCAAACAAAAGAAAACCCCAAAAGTTACTACAAAAATAAAAAAGGGTTAGAAGAAAGGGCATCTGCCTATTTAAATCTGGTCCTCCTTAATTTTTTTTCCATTAACAGTTATTGACAATATTCTCTCCTTCCTTCTTTCCTGACACAACAATAATAATAGCAATTAAGTAATAGCAACAACAGCAATATGAAGAAGAAGACAAAGTCACACAGATTAAACAATTAAAAGGTTTTTGTTTGACAGAAAGTGTGTTTGGTCCATTAAAAAGATATTAAACAGCTGGAGAATGGTAGCAGTAAATTGAATGAAATCAGGAAGGGGTGGAGCCTGGGGCCTGGCACAGGTTACACCCACAGAAACACAGCAAATCTTCATGTTGAGCAACATGAATATTTTAGGGGATGATTAATCTTACTGGAAACATAGGAGAGAATATGTTGTCTGGTAGAATTACAAATGCTCCATCTTCAAACCTCTATCCGAGGCAGGAGATGGACAGTACATGAGGCTCTTGCAACAGCGTCAGCAGGCTTATAGAGAGGCTGTGAAAGGCTGGAGGGGATGATACTCTATGTGTGGGAGATGTTCTCCAGAAAGTCCCATTTTCCATGGGGCTTCTCAGGCTGCAGCAGCAGTAATTAGACGGGACAGGAAGTGGCGTGTGTAGAATAATGCATGAAGCTGCTGCTGGTTTGACGCTGTGCAAGGAGAAAACCCACCACGTGGCCACCGAGTGTCGGTCGAACGCCAGCAGGGGAAAAACATGAGTGAAGTCTGGAGGATTGTGAGCAGGGGGGTACAGACACTGAGCAGGTGGAGGATGTTTGCACATCATCAACTTTAAATGCCTCAGGACCAAATCACAAACTTTAACATATCTCACATTGCGACTGAAAGTGAGGCATCTGCAGGGATTTAGCAAAGATTAGGGAGCAGAACATGGCAGCATTTAACTGTGCCAACACACATGCTGCATGTTGTAACAGCAGCATTGAAAAATTATGTTTAATAAGCAACTGTGGATTGTATTTTATATTCTGATATTTCTAAAAATCCTTTGGCACTTTTCTTCTGAAACAATCTGAAAAACCTCAAATGTTTTCAAAACCTTAGAAACTTCATGCCAAACTTTGGTAATACAACTGTATTAGGCTGCAACTGATGAGTTAATAATTGACTGATCTTCTATCAATTCAATCAAATATATATATATATACACACTTTAAAAATGGACCATAATTGTAATCATCCAATATCAGAGTTCAATTGTTTTAATTGATATGTTTATTTTATTTGTTTAAGTGCTTTTATAAATTATAACTCCTTACCTATTGTAACTTGTCATCTGAATTGCATTTTCTCTCAGATTATCTATCCTTGATCGTTTTTAATTTTGTTTTAATTTATGAAAATTAAGGTTTCTCTTGAAAATTACAGATTTTATCTATATACAATATTTACCATTCCTTAAGCCAAATGAAAATTAATTTCCAAATTCACTGTTGTATTTTTGACCAATGACAATAAAGTTTAAGTCTAAGTTTGTGAGTTGTGTTTTTCTGAAATAAATAAAATTATGTGTGTGCATGTCTCACCTGCAGACGCTGATAAATCCTTCTTGCTGCCGTTAACAGATGAACAGATCTCTGAACCTTCTTTAGAGGCGTCACCCTGACACAAACACAAACAGAAGCTGTTAGAGGAGACAAACTGGTAAAAATATCTGTTTACAAAAGAGAATTAACACACAGCGGGTGGGTTGAAGTTGCCTCTAAACACAGATCTCAGCTGTATTTCAGTATCGCGTCAATCTCAGTTCAGATCTGATCTCGGATCACTTGCTAGAGGCAACGTCACTCTGAAAGCAGCAGGTGAGGGTGAGGTCTCCAGGTCGGAGGATTTGGAGACAGGGAGAGAATTCTCATAGATCGACAACGTTCTGTGTTGTCATGCAAACACAGTGAAAAAAAACAAAAAAAACACACCAGCAGTTTCATTCAAGGAGATATTAAATGTAACCACAGATTAAAGAGCTGGGTCTACTTCACAAACACTAAACTATTATACTAGCCACAATTCTTATTCAGCTTCAGTGTGGTTCGACATCTAGAACCTTCTCAGAGACACAGACACACACACACACACACACACACACACACACACACACACACACACACACACACACACACACACACACACACACACACACACACACACACACACACACACACACACACACACACACCACCACCACCACTACTACTACTACTACTACACTACTACTACTACTACTACTACTACTACTACTACTCAGGCCTATAATCAGCCTGGTGGAAGAGATGGTTCTTATATTCACATTAAGCAGGAACTGAGGAAATTTAATTTCATGCATTCTGGTGATTTTTCTGCACTGATTTAAATTGGAAATTCCTTTATATGTAAAGAAAAACAAATCATTTGATCATTGTAGAACTGTGCATTGTATACATGCAGAATCATTTTGTATATTTTGTCTTTTTTATCACATCAATTTTAGTTTGATGAAATTGATGACATTTTATTTAAAATTGCTCTTATTGTACCTGCACTTTATGCAGCGCATTGTGCACATTTTTTCACTCGTTTGAATGATATAAACACACCCGGGGTTCAGCTCCTATTTCACAATTTCCTCTTTTATTTCCTATCATATGGGGTCTCTCTCTATCCCTCATTTCCATCTTTCTTTTCCTTTATGCATCATCCTCTTTCTTCATCTAAATAATAAACCTGCTGCAGTGGATCTGAACAGATCCTGTTTGTTTTAGATTGAGCTTTGCCAAAGAGCCCGTGAACTCATACATTATTATGTGTGGTGGTGCCAGGTGGATGTTGGATTAATAGGAAGTCAACCCAGTGAAAGCAGAGTAAATGAACTGTGTGCAGAAAAGCCTCCGGACCTAATCACCATGCACCTTCATGCACCTTCCTCTTAAACTAACAAATTAGTTTTCGTTGATTCTTCCCGTGAGTGTGAGAGAGAAAGTGGCTGTGGATGCATTGCATATTGCGTTTCTTTACTTCAGGCTCCCATTTACATTTTCAAATTGTTTGTGTGACCCAGACTGATTTCCATGGATATGTGGAGTGTGAGAAAATTAGGGTTTGGAGAGTGGATGTTAATGAAAGAGTGAACCAATCAACTCAAGGGCTACTTAGAGACTTCCTGCATCTAGTTATTTATCACAGCAGCTCGATCTCCCTACTTCAAAGTGTAAAAGATGAATATAAATGCATTATTTTTACTTTCACCCTTTGCATTTCATGTTCCTGCAACTAACAATTTGCCAGTTAGTTTGTCAGTAGGACAAAACTGCATAATGCTAGTATTTAGATTTAGGGTTTAGTTTGAAACAAATATGTAAATGGTTGGTGTGCCTGAGGGCTCAATTTTGGGCACATTTTATTTTTATTTTTTTTATCCTTTCTTTTTATACATGCTAGTAGAGTATTGATTTAACTTGGGCCACAGCAGAGACAGTCTTTACTTACAAATCCTAAGATTTGATGTTTTTGTAATTTAACATTGAAAGACAAGAGACAATTTTACATGCTTTGACCTCCACACACACAACCAAAAATATATTATTACCTGCACCAAGGAGGTTATGTTTTCACTGTCATTTGTCTGTTTGTTCCTCTGATTTTTAGCAAAATACCTCAAATAGTTTGGGCCGGATTTTCATCAGATTTGTAGTGTGGGAATAGTGCCATGAACAGATGATAACATTTTGGTAATGATCCAGAAGAAATCCTGGTTTCTGGATTACTTTGAATTTTCTGTTGTTTGGTAGCATTGCAATAAAATTGAATTTCAAACTATCGTTTGGGGACACTTGGTGGTGATATCTGGCCCCCACAGACTCAACTTTTGCATTTGTTTCTGGGCTGGTTGTTTAGTATAGTATTGGACAACAATGTTTGGTGGGAATAATCTTGACAGAGGTCTGATCTCTCAGAGTGATTTTCTATTATAATTATAATTATTCCAATTCTGATTATTATTATTAATAGTAGTAGTAGTAGGAGTGTTGCTATATTATGAAATGGTGGACTAACTCATCTCAACTTTCATCCTGTAATGTTCAGACAACACACACACACACACACAGATAAAAAAAAAGGAAATCCCTTCTATCTGCAGTGAGAGCTCTTCTCCCACAGGACTCATCAAACCCACTCACAATCAATCAGAACACAACAGCTGTGATGGGACGGACCCAGCAGTGCATCAGCACTAAGCAGTGAGGTGTCAGCTTCGTCTCCTCTCTCTCTCTCTCTGTTTATTTTAGTACAGGGAAAGAGAGGAGAGTCAGCCTTCAGGGTCCTGTTTGGGGTTCCTGCTGAGCCGTGGACCGTGAGGAGCTTAATGCAGCAGCCTCTGGTCAGTGTGGTGCAGATACTCACAGAAACAACAGAGCTACAGCAGCAACGTTCCTGTGAGCGACGGGACAACCTGACCCGCAGCTCTCCTCTCTGAGGCAAACAGACACAACACATGTTTTCTCACGAAGGAAACATCACTGATGGGACTGATATCAGGCCCAGTGGTACAAAGGTAAAGTAAACTGTTGACATCTAAATTTTAAACCTGTCTTTGAAGTGTCAGTGGAGCTTTTTGGATGTTAAACCCTCATTTAAGGATTTTCTCCAGTGAACAGTGAAGCAAAAGACCAACAACTCAGGCATTAGCCCAATGTTTATCTGATATTACATTACATTTATGCTATTACAATTATGCTCCATATTCTTAAAGTGAAAATGAAAGCTGGTCTCCTATGTCTCTTAAGAAGAACCAGAGCATAATTTTTTTATTCACTTACAAACTGCTTTATTCATTTAGTTCAATTTTATTTTGGTTTATTTATATATTTTTAGAATTTATTTTGTTTTCATTTATTTAGTTTTTACTTTTTTATTTATTGATTTAAATTTTATTTTTTATTTATTTTTGCATTTATTTCATTTAATTATTGAGATTTCATGTTTTATTTACTACTATTTGTTATACTTACATATATTCCACAGTTGGAAAGTAAATTTCCCAGTTAGGGTTAAATCTAAAATTGTCTTTGCACAGCTCCAGCCTAACCCAAACATGCATATTTTAAGTTTTTTTTTCATTTGGGGAGTAGATGGAATTGGAGCCGGATATGAGCATCAATCAACACTTTCCCTCCACAGAATTGAGGCTGATTAAATACTTATCAGGGAAAGCGAGAGACGTTAATCTAGTTATATTCCTGCAGATTATGTTCGGTACACGGTTGGTTTGAGGGAAGAATTTAGCCAAGATTGATAAGGAGCAAGAAGGTTTTCACTGAGTCATTTAGACAATGAAGCTTTCATGAGATAAAGGGAAGGTGGAGATGTGGGGAGGGGCACCAGGGAAATCAGGGTCCTGAAATAGCCGGTTGTTTGGAGAGCTTGTTTACACTCTGCCACCCCAATTTGGGAAAGGTGGCACGAGCAGGAGATAGACCAGACCGCTGCTGCTGATAGTCAGACTCCAACACACAGGGGAGCTCAATTACATCACTTCAAAAAGGTGTAAATGGGAAATGCAGGCTGGATCGTGATAGGAGGAAGTGTGATAATTGTGTACGTGTGTGTGTGTGTGTGTGTGTGTTCAGGACAATCATTCCCTACCACAGCCGTGTTTGAGACGCATCAACTCAGCAACTCACGTTGCAGTAGCAGAACTTTTACCTCTCAACTCCTGAAGCTGTAACGTCCACAGCAACATGTGTATGATTTTATTATTTTATGGAAGCTCAGACGTAAATGAAAATGTTTTGAAAAAGGAAGGAAGGAAGGAAGGAAGGAAGGAAGGAAGGAAGGAAGAATGGATGGAAGGAAGGATGGAAAGATGGAAGGAAAGAAGAATTGTGGAAGGTGGGGGAAGAATCAGGGATATAATGAGGGAGGGAGGATGGATGGAAGGAAAGAGGGAAAGAAGGAAGGAGACAAACACCTTAATGCCACAAATTATTTTAAATTTTTTTGACTATTTTTATGATTATAGAACTTAACTAAAATAGCTTTACCTAAAGAAAATGCATTTGAGAGCTGAAATCACTCTATATACAGCATTATTTATCATTAGCATCATGACCAGATGTAATGATTTTACTACCAACAAAAATCTTTTAATTACATTAAGAAATATCTGTCATGTCTTAGTATAGTTAGCATAAACAAAAATATGGTGGTACATTGTTTTATCTTAGCACAACTTAACTCATTTTTGACAATTTATCCAAATTTGAAGCCTCCAAATATTTGCTAGGTACATAGTGAATATGCACAAACTGACATTGGATGAATTCTCTATATTTGACATTAAGGGGATATTTCAGACTGGAAGCTACAAATCCAATTTGAAAAAGGAAGTGTATATTTAATTGGTGGATTTCATTTTAATATTGGCAGCATTGATCCTCCATATATGATATAATAACCAATAACCAATAACCAGTATAATAACCAATAGAGCAGCTCACAGATGCTCACAATCTTCGTTTACAGCTGCAGTTCAAAGAAGAAGAAGCTCGGAATAATTTAGAAAAGTTTTGAATCGGTTCTGGACAATACTCAGCAGTATAAAATCAGAAACATTTTTTTCAGAAGGTTCGATATTTTACAGCGAGCGCCGGTCAGGCCTTTGGAGTCGGAGTTACGAACAAAGATTTATTAGCTCTCATTCTCAATTCCTGGTGGATTTACCTGGCTGTGCTGGAACCCCCCTTCACAAACCCCCTATTAAATCCCCTCCACCCTTGCTAACCTGCAGCCAGATAAAACAGAGACCAATGTAGGGAGATTTCTGGCACATTTTTACCTCTGAGACTGAAGAGAAAAAGAGAGATGGGCAAAGAGCTGGTTTTACGTGGAATCTGCTTTAAAAGGAAAGAACACACACACAGACATACATACACATGCACACCCATACACAGCAAAGTATTTAAAAACCTTGTTGTCGCTCTCATTCTCAGCAAGAAGTAGGATGGGCATCATGCAGGAAGCGGGGCTACAAACTTCCAGAGGACACATGTCACTCTCTGGCAGCCATATTGGAGGTCCGCAGCTTTTAGAAGCACAGGTGAAAGACTAACAATCAGTCACTCAGTCATTTATTTTCTATACCCGTTTATTCCTCACTAGGGTCACGCAGGTCTGCTGGAGCAAATTCCAGCGCAGACAGGAGTACACCCCAGACATGTCACTTACTGTGGGGCGCTGACAATCAGTTTAGTGTTTCATATTTGCAAATTTCATTTGCACTGATTTTGAAGGTCAGTTCACTCAAATTACATTTTAAGAAGTTTAACTAATAGGAAAACATTAAAATGACTAAATATCCTCAAATAAAACTAGTAGCAAACTACTAGTAGCAAATATTAGCTTTGTATTTGCACTTCATTGACCTCCAATATGTGGCTGTTGAGAGATCTGTGACTGAGTCTGTTTAGCAGAGGATGGGGGTAACAGGGGGAGGAGGGGTAAAGGGGATGGCTGAGGGGGGTGGGGGGGTGGGGTGGGGGGGCAGAGCTGCAGTGCTGTACATACCCCTGAGTCTACAGGCAGCTGAATCAGGCTCAGCTGGGCCTGCAGCTCCTCCCGCTTGGTCACTTCCTGCAGGTGGAAGTGGTCAGAGCAGCCGGAAACAGGAGGGGGAGGGGCACATAGGAACAGGCACAGAGGTCAGAGGTCAGAGAGAGGAGGTGCCACAGCAGGAGGAGAAAGTTACAGGAGGTTCAAGCCTGTTCAACATTTCAACTTCAGCGGGAGGCAGAACATCACACAGTGTGAAACAGCAGCTGCTGCAGCAGCTTTAATCCGCAGAGAGAAGCATTACAGAGCCCGGAAAAAATAGAGAGAAGAAGAAGAGGAAGTAGTTTTACCCTCTATTGTTTGAGAATTAGGAGATGGATGTGATCTTAACATAAGTTTAACGACAGTGTAGTTACAGCTGTTCATTCTTGTATGTTTGAAATGTTCATTTACTGTCACAGCATGAGCTGTTTTATTCTGTTAAACCACTACAAAAAATGAAACCTTAACAAGTGCAAATATCTTATTTTTGGCACAATTAGTCCAATATTGAGCACAATTATGTTATTCCTTTGGCACATCATTTTGCCTTTATTTTTTTTCTGGTTCTGAGTTCCTACATTCTCCATTTCAAAAAATTCCAGACTTTTCCAGACTAACCTTTTCAGACCATATTTAATGTTTATAAATATTAAACAACAGACATTCTCCCTCAACATACTCAATAGATAAGATACATAAACTATATAAATGAGTCCACCACGGTTACTAAACTTAACTATATAAGAAAATGAGGTGAAAAAAGTGAAATAAGTTAGTTTTCACAGTCTATCCACAGCCTTGTTAATTTTCCCACTTTCCTTATGAAGAAAATCAATCAATCGATTAATTAGAATTGATCACAGTGTGAAAGGAACCTGCTGGTTGCTCTCTGCAGGGGACATTAGATTCTGTCACATTTTTATGTCTGAAGCAACATGGACGTTAAAAGTAAGACAATTAGTGTGTGTGTGTGTGTGTGTGTGTGTCTTGGCTGCAGAAGCCGTTCGTCTCTGTCGACTCGGCTCACGTCATTCAAGCAGCCGTTGCCTAGCAACCCTGACGCAGGGAAAGTTTGGCCGACTAAAAATAAACTTAGTGTTTGCAGAGAAGGATGTAAAGTTTAATAAAAGGAGAGAGAATTAATCCAGAAGTATCTGATGATACAGAGGAGCAGAGACCACAGGGTGTGTGTGTGTGTGTGTGTGTGTGTGTGTGTGTGTGTGTGTGTGTGTGTGTTTTCAGCAGCAGTCTCCCTGTAAACCTTCATCCACCAACATATATCAGAGGTAAACTGGTTGTATCTAAGAGTCTTTGAGTGAGTGGGTGTTTCCTCCCGTGGCGGCGGCTAACTGACATGTGAGGGCCGTGGTTGCTAGGAGACGTGCTGCAGCATCCTACGAACAACGATGCGTGTCATGTTTCACAGCTGAAGCCGTCTGTCAACAACTACATTTTGTTGACTTGAGCCACCCTCGCCAATTCACACTCTCAGCAGATATAAAGCAGCATTAGAATTTGTTTGGAATTTTGTGGAAGCAAATATGAGTCTGTTCCCACCAGCTCCTGAGGGGGATATTAATCCTTCAGTCAGTCGCCAACTTCATCCACCTTCCAATTTAATTCTGGGCAGGTTTAAGAAGCAGCTGCCCACTCTGATTGAAATCAACCTAATAAGAATTGTGAATATGAATTAAAATGGCCAAATTGAAGACTGGGAAAAACAAAATAATGAGCTGAAAGGTGCTATAATTCATCATAAACCGATTCTGTTTGGTTTCATCACTATCGCAAATGAGTAGAAGTAGAACTGAGTAGAACTGCAACAATTAGTTGATTAATGAATTAGTTGCCAAATATTACATTAATCTCTTTTTTGATAATCGATTAATCATTTTTTAAGAAGAAAATGAAATTCTCTTCAGCTTTGGGAAACAGTGACAGCATGTTTTTGTTGTTTTTTTGTCTTATTTTGATATTTTACAAATAAATACATTGCAGTGCGGAAAAAATAAATACTTACAAAGAGAAAGACCTAAAAGGTGCAGAATGAAACAAAAGCTTATTTCATCAACCCCTATTTTACCTTTTATAATTGAAGTTACAGGTTTATTTTAGCGAAAATAAAAAGTAAAACTAAGTATCTATTATCTACAAGTATTTCATATCTCTGGTTTGTATTTGTTAATAATCATTTTACACCATTTTTGAACCAACTAGCCAACTAATCAATTAATCATTTAAATCAGAATATTCGTTAGCTGCAGCTTTATAATGGAGTAATGTAAAGTGTAATATACAGAATGTTATATAGAGTGATGTAGTTCTCAGTGGTTAAATCACTGCATAATTCCACACTATTGATATTTTGTCAGATTTAACCCTGGTATTACTATTGGTTCCATAGTGATCTATCATTTAATGTCTATAACAGGTTACATTCATTCCAGTCTTGGATCCATGTAGCTCTTCCATCCTAAACCTCCCGGGGTCAACGTGTCCAACCCTCATGTGTCAGGTTCTGTATTTATTCAGCAGATAAAAACAATAGTAGAATCTCGTTCCAATTAATCCATTTTTAGGAGGAGATCAAGCTCTCCGTCTGTCACCTTTGCTTTATTTTCTCCTCGCAGAGAAAGAGACAAAGAATATGTTATTTCATTATTTCATTCCTTAAATAACGAGGGTGTGTGTGTGTGTGTGTGTGATTTACTCCTCCATCTCATCTCTCTCTTTATTCCTCCTCCTCCAGTCTCTCTAACTGTCTCAAATAAAGCTCTGTAGGCTCCAGATCCTATGAACCACAGAGATGAATGAGTTTTAGCTTCTTTCCTCCCTGCAGACACAGGAATGTTCAGGAGAACAGTGTCTCTAAATAATATCGGCCATCAATCCAACTTCTTTACTCTCAACGCTGTTTCTTGCCCTTTTCGGCCTCATAGAAGAATCACGGGTTTTCTCTGTGCTGGTGGATCTTCGCCATTTCCCTTTGTTTTATGAGACAGAAGGAGTCAGACATAGTTTTCTCATGATGCACGTTGTGGCGAATATGCAGAACAGTAACGAAGACGACTGCTTAGATAGTGGGAGCGAGTGGGAGGAGGAGAAGCTGACAACGAGAAGAAGATGAGTGATGAAGAGGAGATTTCATGTCCTTGTGTAACCTGCTGCAGGGAGAAACACCAGGTCCTGTTCATCAGTGTCCGATGTATAAAAAATACATCTTTATTTTAGTGTAAAGCTTCAGTTATATTTCTGCTGTGATCGTTATATTTGAACCTGCAGTTACTCCACAAAACAACCAGTTGTCAGCGTTCAGGGCTGGGCGACGTGGATCAAAATTAACATCTCGATATTTTTTAGTTGAATGGTGATATATGCTATATACATGATATACCTAGATCTTTTTTTTAGATGAATGCTGATATACGATTTATATCTTGACAGTAGAGTAAGAACAAAACAGACAGTCCTAGTTTGAAGCCACAAATGTCTCACAGGCAAATCTCACATTCTCATATTCTCATATTATTCAGTAGTGCAGGATCAACATGCACATGAAATGTTTTACCTTTACAACAAATTTATTTTAAAAAAATCAGTCAGCAGTTAGATAATGGTGTGTAGATATGAACATTAGCTTAATACTATCAATAAGATTACTCATGTTAGCAACACTACTCTAAGTTTGCACTGGGCCAAATTAACTTAAGCTACCGATATGTTGCGTAACGTTAGCTGGGATCAAAATATTGTGAATGCCTGTTTAGCTTGTAAAATCTATGTTGAGTTATCTCAAGCTCATAACTTAAGTAACTTAACTGCCTTTTCTCCAGCCAGTAAGTGACTGCAATTTAAGTCTTTGACCTTTTCTCTGGCTGGTCACTGCTTTCCATCCTCTGATCTGTTGCCTAGGTGATTGACGTGCTTGATGAACATGTAACAACTCAACCAAAGAGTAGATACCGAGCAGATAGTTATCTGTAGTTTACCTTAGTGCTCACAACTACCTGACAGGACTCTGCTGTGAAGGTGGATAGATGCGGAGGTGTTTTTGCCTCAACAATTTAAAAAAAAAAGAAAAGAGAAATTTGAAGGGCATAGCAGCTTGTTTTAAGACAAGTGCTATATTGCTAGAAGTGATATGACGTAATCCTATATTGTGCATGCAAAAATATCTATATGAATTTAAAACTTGATGTACCACCCAGCCCTATCAGTGTTGTTTCTATGAGTTTCTTTTGTCTTCTACTTGTTCTAGAAAACTGTAGCGACTGAAATAACATTTCAACAACATAGCTTTTACTGAAATTGCTGCAAAAGTGAATTTGGGATTTGTGTTGAGAAATTGAGAACCTATGTAATGTGTATTATTTTCTTTAAAGTGGCCTAGAGTCTCAGGAATTCAGAGTGCACCTTGCATCTATGACCTACACATTATTAATTGTTCAAAGTAAATTGGATATGTCCAGTTGAGAAGAGGCCAACTGTCAAATCATTTTTCTATATGACAATAACCAAGTAGAACTCAGCTGAGTTCTTCTATGGGACATTTTACTATAAATGGAGAAGAATCAAGTTTTCACATCTAATTATATATGTAAAACAGGGGTTTATGATTATATATAAAAGTCTTCTTTATAAGGTGAATCCATGGAGAAGATGGAAGGAAATCTTCATTGTTTTTCTCCAGACAAGCTGCAGAACGTCTGCTTAACTGACCCAGAGAAAAGTTGAACTTTACTTTTTGCTGCGAAACTGGACCAATCACAGTTGTTACTGTCTCCGTGTTGTCTATGTTGCCGTAATGTGTCATTACATTTCTGGAGAGGAGAGATAAGGATGCAGCGCAGGTGTGTGCGTGCATCTGTATGTGTGTGAACAGCAACGTTTTACCTCCGTCTGGAAGCCCTCCACCAAGATGGCCACCAGCAGGTTGAAGAGGACATAGTTGCCAAAGGTCATGAGGGCGATGAAGTAAATAGCAGCGATATGAGAGGTGGAGGCCATTCCATTATACAAGACTTTATTCCAGTCCTCCTGGGTCAGGATCTAAAGACCACAGGAGACAAACATGTACTCAAATCAAATAAAAGCAAAGAGAATTGTGTTGTAATATAAAAACCTTATTCCTATACTTCCTATGTAAGTAAACAGTAAAAATCTGAAATCCTCCCTGCATGAATCAGTGACATTAAAGCTGCTTCTGTAACATGCTGAGAACAGACTGTCAGCACAACGTCTGTGAGCAGAGAGATGTCGTGACACTTTACACCGTTTCTCATCACATGTTCCATGAATTATAGATGGTTACTATAATAAGGCTGATAAATACTATATATAGGATCTGTGGAGATAATGGATGGCTGTGGGACCTCGCTGATGACCTTTGAGTGGAGTTGGTTCACTAATCTAAGATGACATGATGCAAGAGGCAAAGCTGCTACATCTATGTATGATACTTGGAAATGGGAAATTAGATGAGTGAAAAAATGTGGAGATAGATAAAGGATGAGCAGTGCAGGGGGAGAAGAGGGAATATTTGATATAAGACATTTTATTTATTCAGGAGGAAATCGTCTTTTCTGTCAGTAACTGGAGACAAGTTCAGTCAGATGTTGCAGATGTGATGTTGGATGAAGTTTTTTATGACCTCAGACTGTGAAGTGATGCGAAAGCAAAAGGTAAATTGTCTGTAACATAATAAAAAAAGACAGAATGTGGAGATTTAGTGCAGGAGAAGGTTGACTCTCACCTGGAAAACAGTGACAATGGCCCAGAGAAGAGAGTCAAAGTTCTTCCTGTCCGGCAGCGTGTCTTCATCCTTCTTCTCTGACCCGAATTTACAACCAAACAGATGCATCCCCAGGATACTGACCCAACAGACAGGAAAAAAGACAAAAACGTCAGACACTGTACAAATACACAGATAATAACAAGTTCAACGAGCTTTAACTGGAACAAACGTATTATACCTGTAGATCTAAAGACTGAGATGCAGCATTATAGCTTGTGATATGTGTTTCTGCTGCAACCATCTTGCGATTTTATTTAGATATACGCAGCTTCCCCTGACACAAGATGGCAGCAGCAAGGACGTGCTGTTCCAATTAACAGTAGCAGCAGGGACGTTATCTACATGTAAATATTCATTGTGTTTATTTAGTGTCAAAGGAGTGATGATGCTCACTAATTTACACTTTTTTCTGCTCTTCACTTTTTTTCTTTTCATCATGTGTGCACAGACACAGAATTTATATGGAAATACATGTTTATTTACAAAAACTAAACTCAATGCACCTTAAATTATAAACTTTATTGCTACAGTGGCAGAACATAAACAGTAATTACTGCCAGAAGATTGTCATAAAATTATAAGAGCTAAATAATAATAATAATCATAATAATAATACACTTTATTTGCATAGCACTTTTTAAAACACACTTATAAAGTGCTTTACGAAACAAAATAAAATATGCAGTCAGAATAAAACATAGTAAAAACATCAGGCCTAAAACCTGAACTGATTTAAAGAACAACAGTCAAGATGAGTCCATAAAAACACAATAAAAATATCAGACTGATAAAGCAAAGTATGCAATAAAAATGTGTGAAGATAAAAGTAAACAGATTGACTCTAAAAAATCCTTCCTGTGTGAATGTGCTGACTCTGCTGAATATTACAGTAAAATAAACAAAAACAGCCTAAACGCAGCTCTGTCAGTCAGCTAAACAAACTGCTAACCCATAATGCATCAGTGCAGACATGTTGAGACATGAAGAGCTGATGCCAGGTTGAGTTCAGGTTGAGTTCAGGACCATGGACAGAGTCAGTAAAAATGGCCAAGATGCCTCAGTCAAAGAAATGAAGCTGGAAAAAACACATAACTCAACTTATATGTCTAAGATGAATTAACTCCTTTTAAATTAAAGGAATAGCCCAACAATTTTAGGAAATATTCAGCTTTGTTTAAAGAGCGAAAAGGACATTTTCTTAAAACAATGGAAAAAAACTACAAAAAAAAAAATCTACCAATACCTCCATCTCACCTAATCAATTAACTGGTTGCCAGGTTGAGTTCATAAAACGAATAATAATAACGAAGGAAGGAAGGATGAAGGAGTGATGGATAGAAGTAAAAATGTAAGGAAGGGGGGGGGAATGAAGGATAGAAGGAGGGAGTAAGGGAAAGAATTAAAAAAATGAGAAAGAAAAGTCAGAAGGTAGAAAGAAAGGAAGGGCAGAAGGAAGGAGCCTTTTTTCTCTGAGTCTCAGGAGGGTGTAGACACCACCAAGTTTAATGTTTTAAAACAGAAATGAAAAAAGTTCTTAAAGTTTTGGGATGTTTAAGTAGATACAGGGATTGGAAGAAAGAATAAAAAGAAGATTATCTGAGCATTATTTTGAGAAAAAAAAGACAATTATTATGATGATGATAAATGATCAGACTCCACTTGGCAAGTCTTCACTCAAATCAAACACTGTTTATCTCTGTATATACAAGTGTGTGTGAAGTCTACGTGTTACTGAGCATGCGTGTCTTCGCATGCATGTGTCCACATAAACATGCAGCCCAGAACACACTTTACAACTAACACGCACACACACGCTGAACATCATGTGTGGGCAGATGAACCACAGACACAAATAAACTGCTGTTTATGAATGAAAGACGTTTCTAAAAATAACAACTAGTTTTCTAACTTTGACTAAACACAAAACTAAGATTTTTTCACACTTGGTCCATTTTCCAAACAAACCCACCCAGGAGTATTTCACCCTTTTTAATGGGGTTATAAGGTTTTAAGATGTTTTCTGTAGACTCCTGCTTATTGTAAATCTGATTCCTAAATAAAGTTTTGAAAGAAAAAAGACACTGTTTTCTGCAGCATACTGTGCTTTGTAAATCTACATTTCCTAAAGAAAATTATGAAGAAAAAAAATTCAAAAACAGGGCGACACGGTGGCGCAGGGGTTAGCGCTGTTGCCTCACAGCAAGAAGGTCGCAGCTTCAAGACCTCCTTGGTCCGGGGACTGGGACCTTTCTGTGTGGAGTTTGCATGTTATACAAGTGTCTGCGTGGGTTTTCACCGGGTACTCCGGCTTCCTCCCACAGTCCAAAAACATGCTCAGGTTAATTGGCAACTCTAAATTGCCCATAGGTGTGAGTGTGTGAGTGAATGGTGTGTGTGCCCCACGATTGGCTGGTGACCATCTGGGGTGTATCCCTGCCTCTCGCCGTAACGCGCTGGGATAGGCTCCAGCAGACCCCTGTGACCCTAATGAGGAATAAGCAGGTATAGAAAATGACTGACTGAAAAATTCAAAAACATTTCTTGGGACTCCTGTACTTTCAAGCAGTTTTCTGCATAGATTTTGAGGATATTTAAGGATATTTGAATTAGGACATTTGGAAAATATTCACTTATTTTCCACTAATGCTATAATGTAAATCAAAACGTATCGACATGTTTAATTTACTTATTTGAGGGATTACTCAATATATTAGTATTACTACACACTTGTTTAAATAAATTTCCACATATTGTCTGAATTTTCAACAGTTTTATTAGTTTTTAACATGTTGGAGCCATGTAGCAGCGGGTGGATCCAGCTTTTAGAGTTAGGATGTCAGGTGTCTGACTCCGCCTACCTGAAGATGAAAATGAAGAGCATAAGCAGCATGCAGAAAGTCGCCACGTTGTCCATGGTCTTCATCAGCACCACCAGCTGCCTCTGCAGCGCCGGCATGAACCGGACCAGCTTGAGGACCCGCATCAGCCGGAAGGTTCTGAGCACCGACAGACCCCCTCCCTGCTGACCCCCTTGCTGACCCCCCTGCTGACCCACGATCTCCCACACACTGAAACCCAGGAAACATACACATTTATCCTTTGGTATGTCCATGAACTTCATACACATCAACTGTTACAATTCAATCATGAGAGATGAGATTGTTTTTATTCTATTTTCATTGAAAAAAACACCCAGACATAAACATATTTCCAAGAAAAAAGGAAATGCTAAAATTCTTTGTATTTAGCTTTTAAATTTGAATTATTTTCTGGTTTCTTTAGTCTTCTATAATAATAAACTGATGATCTTTGGGTTGTGGACTCTTGGTCTGGACAAAAAAGACATTTTAAACTGAATCTTCAGCTTTGGGAAACAGTGATTGACAATTTACACCATTTTATGAACCAAACTATTAATTGATTAATCGTATCATTAGTCAAGAGATTAACCCACTATTAAAATAGTCATTAGTTGCAACTTTCCTTACAAATCATGCTCTAAGGGCCCTTAAAATCTGATTTGTATTGAGATAAGAGATATTTTCTATTTTCAGCTGACGTAGTATCAAACTGCACAGACAATATAATGCACATTAAACAAGAAGAAAACATATGTTTAATTAGAGAGAACTCTAAAAGCTTTCAAAAGAAAAACATGGATCACAAGTAGATTGCTACGTTGATGTAACAGCTGTAACTCACCTGATCACCACAATGATTCCATCAAAGATGTTGTAGGGATTCTTAATGTATCCAAAAGGCCCATAGACCAGAACCTTCAGCAGCATCTCCAGAGAAAACAGGCTGGTGAACACAATGTTGCTGATCTCTAATGCCTTGGTCAACTCATCTGGCTGCAGACAGACAGGAGGAGGAGGAAAGGGTTAATGCTGCAAAATCAGTAACATTTCAGGATTTAATATAAGTTTCAGCATAACTGGTGGAACTATAAAACTTTAGATTTGCAAAGTTTAGTCGATTAATTATTTGGTTTCCAACTATTATGTTATTCGCAAACTATTTTGATAATCAATTAAAGAATTTGAGTCATTTTTAAGAAGAAAATGTGCAAATTGTCTGGTTCCAGCTTCTCAATTCTTCTTCTGTTTTCTTTAGTCTTCTATAATAGTAAACTGATGATCTTTGGGACTGATGATCTTTTTAGACTTTTGTTCTGAACAAAACAAAGTCATTTAAGACTGAATCTTCAGCTTTGGGAAACTTTGGGAGTGATGATTTTAATAATCGATAGATTAGTGGTTCCTACTACTGTTCTCTAAGACATTTGCAGTTCAATTCAGTGACGGTGACAATTCAATATTACAAATCTGTTTCATCACACACACACACACACACACACACACACACACACACACACACACACACACACACACACACACACACACACACACACACACACACACACACACACACACACACACACACACACACACACACACACACACACACACACACACTAGACCTTTATCTCACAGGACTCCGTGTGCACTGGATGTTTGCTTGAAGCTCATCAGAGGATTGAGCTTTAGCTCACATCCAGATCAAACAACTGATGTGTGTGTGTGTGTGTGTGAGAGAGAGAGAGAGAGAGAGAGAGAGAGAGAGAGAGAGAGAGAAACAGGCGATGAGAGCCTACAGACAGACACAAGAGAGAACAAAAGATGAAAGGCAAGGCAGCACATCTGAATACGACACGGTATGTAAATCAGCTGTCGATGGCGAGCCGCCGTGATTGTTGGCGAGGAGCGACGAGCCGTTGGGAAAACGTCACTGTTATCCGTCTGTGGACGATCGGCACAGCAGCCAGACAGGCTTCACCAGGCCTTTCATCTCCTCCAATAAACAGTTTACACAACTCAAACATGGTGTCATGCACACACGTTACACTGACATGACACAGAGGATGGAAGGTGTTGAGGTCTGATCATCAGTGTGTGTGTGTGTGTGTGTGTGTGTGTGTATAAATAGAGACGTTGTTCCCGCAGAGACATTATCCCCAGGCTGAACCAGGAGGTAATGTAATGTAATGTAAACACAGAGTGTGTCATTAAGCCGATCCTGGTGGGCTGCCACTAATCACACACACTCTGACTGTTTAATCAGCGATTACTCAACACACAGAAAAAACACAGAGATTAACATCAACAGTCCTGACGCTGCATCGCAGACTGGCGACGTGTTTAAAGCTGAAGGGATGGACAAACTGTCGTTATTATAAAAACTAATGATTTAGTTGAGAAGAATAAAAGAGACGTGAAAGGAGAAAATCTGAAATACTGCTGTGGAGTTTGGTCAAAAGAAAACAGTTCCAACATGAAACTGATTGTAACTATAAGGGTTATAGTGAAGAAGGACAATTTCATGACATAGGACATAAGACACAGGACACAGGTCATACGAGCAAGGGATGTGAAAGAGAGGAAATCCAAAATACAGCTGAGAGGATGGAGGGTGTAGTTCGGTCAAAAGAAAATAGTTCCATCATGAAACTGATCATATCTGTCAAGGTTGTAGTGAAGAATTTGTTTAATTTCAGGACACAGGACATAGAATATAGGACAGAGGAAACAGGACACAGAACATAAGACATAGGACACAAGACAAAGGACAAATGACATAGTCCATAGGACATAGGAAACACACAGATCTGATCAAGACTGATCTCAAAACAGAGCTTAAATGAGAAACTAATTACTGACAAGAAACAGGTGAAACGTTTCAGACAAAAAGGAAGTCAAAGGAAGAAACTTATTTCAAAATAAAACAGGGAGTAGTTAGAAGGAAACAACCAAAACACTAGAAAACCAGATGAGAGAGAGAGGCAGATCAGGACAACAAGAAATTCTGTGGATTTTTTTGAGTAACCAGGTTACTCAAGTAAGAGAAAAATGTTTTTTTGGGGGGGAATTTGTGGTGAACTGTCCCTTTAAGCTTTTTTAAAACATTGTGGCTCTAACCTGAAATATGTTCGATCATCTTACAGGAAACATCAGTACGGAGCCTTGACAGCTTGAGCAACAACATCAGCTCTAACAGGTTATTGCTTTGTGTTCAGTCATTTTTCTCATAAGACATGAGAGTAAAAACAGGCCGGGGGCAGCAAAGAAGAAGCTGCAGCAACACCAAGGCTGAATATTGCTCCATAACTTAGAGCCTTAATCACTCAAACTGAATTTCAGAAACCAGTCACATGTTTTTACTGCTGATTTTAACCAGAACTAAAACCTTTATCATAAAATGACTCAAGGTCTCAAGGTTCTCTTTTTATTCTCCAAGCAGGTGGACGCAGTGAAATCTTTAAACCTTTTCAGCCTGGCCTTTGATTTTATAGACAATACTTTATTCTTTTTATTCCCTCATTTTATTTAATTCATGTTTAAAATTGTATTCTATTTTTTTTTATGTTTATGTTCTTTATCCGTCTCATGAATTTTATTTGTCTTTTTAATGTATTTTGTCTAGCTTTTATTGAACTTATTAATAATATAAAGTTTTTAGATTTTATTTTTTATCATCACCTTTACTTTCTTTTGTATATAAAATACATTTTTATGTATTTTATTAAGTATTATAATCTAATTTATTTCATAATTCTTGTGTGGATTGGTCTCAAATATTTTTCTTTTCTTTTTTGATGTTTTTAGGTTTCTTCTGTGAAGCATTTTGAAGTGCACACATTTGCAAGAAAGTTTTATTAATTGATAATTTTCTCCTCATGAACTTAAGTGTAATACACTGCTATCATGCATTATTTTATTGGATATTAATGGAAATAATGTATATTCTAACTTAAATTACAACTTTTTTGTTGTCATATGACTTATTTTCATTTTAATCTATTTATCTATTTCTATTCTATTATTTACTTCTTTTCTACTTTGCTATTGTTTTGCCTTAGGATTTTGTTGTTGTTTAGGCTGTTCTTATAGTTATTATTGTGTTCTACACTGTTTAATATTGTTTGTGTTATGTTTATGTAATTCTGTAGGATTTTGTTGTAGTTTGGGTTGTATCACTGTCATTATAATCATAATCATTATAATAATGTATATATTTAAGTGTAACACCTCGTATAGTTTATATTTACATATTAAGAAACAAAAGAAAATAACTAATTTGTTTTGTTTTGTTTTACTTGTTTTGTTTAATGTCACGCTGTAAATCCTTAACTTGTGTCTGAAAATAAAATAATGTCTGTATTATACTGTCTGAAGTAAATGTCTGGACAAACAAATAATATAAAACAACAACAAAAAACAATTAAATATTTTTATTTCAGTTTTATTTCCAGTATTGGGGGATTAACTGTATTAAAATAGTATCGCTGACTACTGTGATTTTCTACAGTAATACTTTACTTCTACAATAAATTACTACTGTGATATATTGTAAAATATAGAGCAATCTACTGTAATAATTATTTACAGAAAGAATACTGTGTTTAATGCAGTAAATCTCACAGCATAGTTTTACAGTGCACATTTTAATCTTTATTGCATTATGTCAATAATAAATATACAATAACAATATTTGATATTGTGTAGTAATTATATTTATTTCTTTTAGGATATATTTTAGGATCCAAGAAAAATTATATCACTTCTGTGATATCTGATGGGAACCAATTAAACAATAAACATTACAGATGTAGTGTTAGAAATGTTAAGCTGACTCCATGATCCTAAAGGTGTTTAGTTAGTTGGTTAAATGAAGAGTCGGAACATAAATCTGTGCTCCTCTCACATGTCCCTGCAGCTGAGAAGCTCCAACAGATACAAGCTTCCGAAACAGGAAATCTATTATTTGTGCAAACACAACAGAAACATCATGCTGCAACAACAACCATTGTTGCAGCATTTTTTTTTCCGGTGAGCACAGACTTAGTAATTTGCAGTTGCTGGAAATAAAGGAACTGAAGACAGAACAGTGTTCAATGACAAGATTTATGTAAGGAAGCTATAAACAGCCCTGAGACTATAAAGCTGTGCTGCTTTATTGTTCTGTGATGATAATGAGTGTTATTAGTTTTGCTGAATTTGTCAGAAGGTGTTGAACAAAAAAAAAAAAAAAGACCCAATTAGGGTCTGATTAGAAAAAATGACAGATGTATTTCTCTATTTTTCAAAACTCACCTCAAAATTGGATTTTGTGTTATTTTAAAAGTCATAGTATTGTGATTAACATGCAATCTTCTTGTCATCTTGTGTTCAGTATAACAAGGACATGGGTATGTTAAGAAAGGCCAAAACTGTCTCTTAGAAAGTGTTAAACCCCAGGAACCATTGATCTGTTGCATCTGTTGCAGTTACATTGATGCATGTTTTTTATTGTTTTGTCTATATATCTGAGACCAAGGACAATAGAAATAAGTCTATGGTTTTATTGTATTTTATCTTTGGATGCATGTTTGTAGACTGCTTCATGTATTTTTGATGAAATGTGAAATCAAATCAAACATATGGGAATAAATTATGGAAATAAATTGAGATGTTATTTGGAGAAATAATTAATTGGTACATTTGCCAGTTTTTGAGTAATTTAACTTCACTGTGATTGGTGGAGGAGCTGATGATATGACGGCTTGTTTTACATCACATTACTTGGTATTTGGGCTGCTTTGATAGTCGATTAAACTATTATAGAAGACTAAAGAAACCAGAAAATAATCATTTTGAGAAGCTGGAACCAGAGAATTTGGACATTTTCTTTTAAAAAATGATTCAAATCAATTATTAAAAATAATCAATTATTCAAATCAATTACACAATTATCAAAATATTTGGTTTAATGTAATAGTTGGCACTAATTAATTAATCATTGCCACTCTAATGTATTTATATTAAGCCATTTAGAAAAAATGATTAGTTTGTTATTATTAAATTCACCATGATTATATGCCACTTTATGAACATTAGGTAGGTGAATTTAAAAACAGCACACGCCCTAAAGTTGAACCTTGTGGAACACCAGATTTAATTTCAGGAGAAGCTGAATTAATTCTGTTATATATATTATAAATATAGTCTTAAATATATGACAAACTTAAGACCTAAAACATGAAGACAGTCATCTTTGTAGTTTCTGTAGCAATACACTAAACACTGTGGAAATACCCAATATAACAACTGCTGACTGTTCTTCCATCAAATCTGTAAATTATCACCATTATTGTTATTAAAACACAACCAGCCAACAGGCATGGAGAGTGTAGTAGTTCATGCCTCTTTTGAGGTTTCTTCTTCTGTAGCTGACACACACACACACACACACACACACACACACACACACACACACACACACACACACACACACACACACACACACACACACACACACACACACACGCACTTTGTGCTGCATCATTGACAGTCTGGAGTGCAGCATCCCGTTTGGATTAGATCACATCAGATTATCTGACATTACATTAGCACTAATCAGATTACACCATTCCTCATCTAACACAGTTTACCTCCTAATGTTCCTCCAGCCTCATTACCCGGCAAACAGCCGTTGAAGGAAGCAATTAAGAAAGCACCAGCTTCGTTCTCACTTTCTCACTTGCACACAAGGACATGTTGGTGTCCCTGTAGGTAGTCGCTCACCTTGCCGCCCGTTAGTCAATTAAAACACGTCTCCTGTTTGATAAGGAACACCTGAGAACTTGCGGTGACATCACTGTATGAGCTGTCTGGGTGTAGTTTTGTACCTCGGTGTCATTGCTGTGTTCCTGTGTGTGTTTATGTGTTAGAATTGGTTTTATGGTCTCATTCTTTCGCAGTAATCTTGCCTGATGTCTGAGGAATGTGTAATATACAAGCTGGAACAATAGCAGAGCAGAAACAGTGGGGGAAAAATAATGAGTTGAACCTCAGTCTCAGGGCCAGATGTCTGCAGTCCAAGTCTCACCTCATAAAAACTGCACTTATTGTTCTGGCTTATCAACCACATCTATTATTATGAAGCCGCCTATGTGTGTGTGTGTTAGTGTGTTTGCCTGCATGGTTTAAGTGCGTCTGCATACATGCTAATGAGCGTGGGATTAGGTAGAAGTCCTTGAGGTTTATGTGTGTGGCCTGAAGTGATGGAATAACTGTGTTGTAACATTACTTTTTCAGCAACGAATAAACTAATTGATTATTCTTTCCATCATTATAACAACGTTACTGCTTAAAGATTAAAAATGCATCATTAGTATAATCATAGTGTTGTACAGTGAAGTTTCATCTCAGTGACCAGAATGTTTCATTTAAACTGAACATTAATTTATTAATTTTCCTCAAAAATGATGCAACTTACAAAAGGAGAGAGAGAGAATTATCCTGAACATAAGCTTTTTCTTTCACTGTCACATCATTTCCTGGAAGCTTCAAAATAAAAGCATTTCCTTTTGAAAACAGAAATGAGGTATAATAATAATATAATAATAATA
The DNA here is from genome assembly GCA_030544235.1 of Lepturacanthus savala. Lineage (NCBI taxonomy): Eukaryota > Metazoa > Chordata > Actinopteri > Scombriformes > Trichiuridae > Lepturacanthus > Lepturacanthus savala. The sequence goes on from CM060471.1 coordinate 10,516,802, forward strand.
ATTTAATATATCCTCCAGACTCTGGACTCTTACATCATTTAGTGCAAATTTTATTATAATATTTAGATTTATCATGAACATATATTTTAAATTCTGTTAAAGAGAGAGGAGGTGGGAACAGATTCTTTTACTAATTTGAAAAAAATGTACTTGAAAGTAGCAATACTTGTCCAACACTGCTGAACACTTTTTCTGTCTCTAGCGTCACACATAATCATTTCCTGGAGACTTCAAAATAAAAGCATTTCCTTTTGCAATATGAAATAAGGTATTTTCAATATATTATCCAGACTCCAGACTAAGTCTTAACAGATTAAACTGGTTCAGACTAAAATATTTTAGATTCTTATTCTTATACAGTTTCTGTTGGGAGTATTATTATATGAGTATTTTTATTTTAGTAACTTGCCCAACACTGGTGGCCTGAGGATGTGTGATAGATATCAATACACTGTCTACTGTGTGTGTGTGTGTACTCTTGGCAATTTATTTAAAATAATTAAAAATACTTTTTCAGCAATTATAATACGGTAAACTTAAAAATTTAAAATAAATTGTATTTTATATATATATTTTTTTAAATGACACAAAGAAACAGAAGTCCACTGTTGGCAGTTTACCCTGACAGTTCCCTGTTGGTAAGGTTCGCTTTCATGTGTGTGTGTGTGTTGGTCTACATAACTGTGTGTGAGGGTATTCATACTGTACAAAAGAACACAAACATCTAAGCTCCTGCATCTGTTTACCCTTTAAACTCCTCTTAATCGCACAACATGTGTGTATGAAGGATTTGTCCCTTGTCAGAGATCAAATGAATGAACACAATTAAAGCTGGGTTCAAACAAACTGATCCGTGTGCTGCTGTGATCTCAGAGACAAACAGACAATGAAGAAGAGATGAAACAGAGAAAAGCTGTTTTTCAGGGTTCAGTGAGAGGAGCCGAACCACAATTATTCTTTTTAACAAGCAGCTGACAGGACGAAGATGTTGAGCTTTTCTCTTCTGTAAATAATCTGTACTGGTTTTGTTCAACATTTTATTACCATGGTAACACTCAACATGAACTGTAAAAAGTAGAGCTGCAATGATTAATCGAGTACTTGCAACTATTACATCAATCAACTATTTGGTGATCGAGTATTTTGATGATCGATCAATTATACGAGTCATTTTTAAGAAGAAAATGAGGCTCTATGTGTCTAAATATGAGCTGATTTGTAAAAATTTCCCGAACAGAAATTTGCACGGTGGATAAAGTCAGGATTAAGATGTTTGTTTTGTTTTGTTGACATATCACAGAACGGATTATATTGTCTTTTTTATCTCTTCAAATAACAGAAAACTGTCAACAGAAAAATCTGTTTTTGTCATGTTTGAACAAAATGTTCTATAAATCAGGCTGTGAATGAAATGAACAGTAAAAGCCTTCAGAAGATATTTAGGAATAAAACTGGAAAGTTTATTGTAGAGCTGCAATTATTAGTTGATTATTCAATTAAAAGAAATCTATCACATATCAAATCTATCACATTTTGAAAATTGATTAAATATTTTGAGTCATTTTTAAGAAGGAAATATTCAAACTTTGATTATTTTAGGAAACTTTTTTTAAGAAATAATGATCAACATTTTACACCATTTTATGAACCAACCAACTAATTAAATTAAATAATAATCAAATGGTCAATGGATTAATTGACTATCAGAATGGTCGTTAGTTGCAGTCGTTAGTTGCAAAAATTATTTGTTAAAATAATTAACAATAATTGCTTTCACTCCACTGACCAGAAAGTGAATGAAGAAATGAGGAAAGAGGAAGCAGGAGCCAAAGATGCAAGCGTGGATATGAAGAAACATGGCCAACGTAGAAGAATAGGGTGCAACTTCCTTATTAATTTAAAAAAAAATAAGGAAGAAACATGTTTTGGGAAAAAAAAAAAAAAACAAATTGGAACCTGATGTAAACCTGAGAGATATTTTAATCCTAGGGTTGCTTAAAATTATTTGTTGGAGGATTATACAAATTGTCAGAATGTCCGAATTTTGTGTATTTCTTCCACAGTCACGTCAACAAACTACAGGTGGTTTCGTTTAAAAGTTATATAAACTAGCTCAACTTTCAGATTATTTTTTGTGGATTTAGAACCATCAAAAAAGCCGAGACCAGAACTCAAAATGACAGATCCAGAGAAAAAGAGGAACATTTGCTAAATACAGGCAGCATGTTATTTGGCATCTCACTGAACCAGCAAATAAGTGAATCCGTCATTTGATCACTTCATTGATTCTCCTTCTTCGGGGCTGGAAAAGCCTCCCCTCTATAAACCAGGATTAGGAGCCGTTGTTTCACCATCTATGTCACTGTACAAATTAAAGACACTTTTCCTCGGCCTGTGTTGGAGAGAAGCCAGCGTGTTCAGATGCCAGCCAGCGTTCCTCCAGCCGGGCACCATCAAAGCTGAATAAATATTGTCTCTGGTTGGAGAAGAATTATAGTGAGAGGGTCTTTCCAGTCTGTCTGGGTTTGGCAAAGGGAGGAGAAATGTGTGTGTGTGTGTGTGTGTGTGTGTGTGTGTCTGTCTGTGTGTATGTGGGTGTGTGTGCAGAATAATTTAGCACAAGATTAAAAAGTATATGTATGTATGTATATATATATATATATATATATATATATATATAAATAAATCATTATCACGATTATTCAAAGTATTATTTTTTAGGTTACACGATGCATGCACCATGAGTGACTGTGCTTTTTGAGGCTAAGCAGCTTTTTTTTGCCACATAGATGTCATCTTATAGCAAATCTTGCACTTACGTTGCTTTTTATATATATATATATATATATATATATATATATATATATATATATATATATATATATATGTATAATTGCTCTTTTTGGAGCTTCACATCTTTAGCTAACTCACTCTTTCTGATTCAGCTGCAAAACTTGAGCCTCAGTTTGTAAGACAGGCGGTAAATTCACCTGCTGCAAAAAACAACAAATATTGTTCAGTGAGTAAATGTTTATGATAGAAATGCAAAATATATAATAACTGAGACATCATATTGTTGTTTTTTATGTCTCATGTCTCTTTTTGTAAATTGGACATTAATTAACTGTGTAAATATTCATAAACATATTTATCTACATAAAAATGAGGAGAAATTTGTAGCTGTTATGTTTTCTTTTTTTACTGGTCCGACCCACTTGAGATTAAATTGCGGTGGATATGGCCCATGAACTAAATCAAGTTTGACTCCACTGCTTTAAAATCTCCTTGAAGTGTCAGTGCCAGTGGGAAACAGGAAAACTGACGGGAGCGTCAGTAAAACGATGCAGGTGAGGTGAAGACAGAGAAATGTGAAGCTGCGATTGTCCATAGAGACAAAGAAAAGTTGTTTTTTTTATGTAAAGACAGAGAGACGTTGACCTTCCCGAGTCTGTGTCACATAGTTGGCAGACGAACAACTATTCCATCTGCTGCTCCATAAATGGTAACGTCTGAAACTGCTCGGGGAGATAAAGCAGACGCCTGCTC